>MU269980.1:26108856-26666356 GCA_021432705.1 Caranx ignobilis | reverse complement strand
AGCAGCTTCTGCACATTTCAAAACTTTCTGCACAAACTCAGTGTTTCACTTCTGCAAAAGTGGATTTGGGTTTCGGCCATCTCTCTTGTTTACAAGACGACTCCCATTGACTCGTGCGGCCTGTGGTCAGGAGGCTCTGAGCTCTGGATCAGGTCCCGGTGACACTGATTTAAACCTTTTATAAATGCAGGAGGATCATGATCCCTCAAGCTGCTGCTGCTGCTGCTGCTGCTGCTGCTGCTGATGATGATGATGATGATGATGATGATGATGTGTTCGGGTGTTAAATGAACCTCAGGAACAGAACCACAGGGTTCGATCGGTGTTTCCTGTCTGACACGTTCTCCCTGCTCCACCGCCCCAAAACCAAAACAAAAAAGTCAGAGCTCACTGCAGACAATCAAAACTGATGTTACCATGGAAACAGCCGGCAGAGGATCACCAACAGGGGGCGGTGGGGGGGGGGGGAGTAGGATTCAAAGGAAACGCCCCGTAAGAAAGGCTCAAGCTTGACTGAGAGAGAGGGAGGTGGAGAGGTGGGGAGGGAAAGATAAACTGATGGAGAGAGACAGATTTATGTGTGTTTTCAGTTCAGTCACACACACACACATGCAGCATGTGATCAATGTATTGGGACCAATCACCAATATATACAACTCATGCAGGAACATGTGAGGAGACTGGAGAATGTCTCTGTCAGTCAGCCGTACAGGAAGTCTTCATCATGAGCAGCACCGTTGTGTGTAGCAGGAGTTTACAGTGTAACGTGTAAGAAAATCCAGGTCAGTGAAGGCATCGTGGATCGGCAGCATGGCGTGTGTGTGTGTGTGTGTGTGCAGTTTATTCCTGCACTACGGTGGCCCTGAGAGGTCAACACACTGTGACCCAAGAAACAACACAAATGCAGAAGAAATACAGAAAACAGCTGCAGTGTATTGAGCCCTCAGGGCCACCGTAGAGCGCTGACAGCATCAGCATGTCATAATCAGGAGCTCGTGTAAAACAGGAACAACAGCTGTTTAATGTGGCTGTTTATACTGATGATTAAAATTAATGATCAGCAGAGAAGGTCGAAGGTCACAGATTGTTGCTTCCTGCTCCACATTAAACCACTGCACCACAGCTCAGTGTGGACGCAGGAGTTAAGAATGAGGGCGGGGGGGTGGGGGGTTGGGGGGGGTGGATGTGTTCTCAGACCACGAGCCAGAAATCATCAAGTGAGACAGAGAAAGAGACAGAGGAGCATCAGGAAGAGGAGGCAACAGATAAAGAGAGACAAAAGCGACCAAGAGAGGAAGGGAGGAGGCACGGCAAAGAAAGAGAGGGGGAGGAGGTGGAAGGAGATCGGGGGCAGTCAAGCGAACCATGAGCAAGCAAAAAAAGGGGCGAGAGGTCACCTCAGGTCATCGGGCACAGCGAGGAGAGAGAAAGAGGAGAGAGGGGAAGGAAGGAAGGCGGGCAAAAAGAGGGGGGGTGGGGAGAAAACGGGGAGGAGGGGGAGGAAAGGTGGGGGGGTCCGTGAGGCCCCTTGGTTGCAGAGTCACAGTCTCCAATGATCACTTTTGTGACTATGCAACTGGGCTTATATTACTAGCTGCAACATCACAAAAATGACACTGGCAACCGCTAGTTAGCTGGTAAAACAGAGGGGTGGGGGGGGGGCAGGGGCAGGGGGGGTTTGTAATGATGTGTCGGCTCAGTCAGTTGTGAGTGAGGTTAAAAACAGACCGAAAAAAAGACACATGCCGACACGAGCGCACAGAGGAAGGAGAGATATTTCAGCCGCCATCCAGAAACCATCGAGGTGGAAAAGAAGGAACCAAGGCACCAAAAAAAAAAAAAAAAAGAAAGGGGGGGCGGGAGGGGGGGGGGCAGGGTTGTTTGTCTCGAAAACTTAATAAAAGTGAAAAATCTCTCCCTGTGCGTTTTCTTGACCCCGGTGCCGTGTGAGTAAAGGCAATATTTCCTAACCTGATGGTGGGTGGCGACGCCCACCAGACGGCCGGGACCACAAGCTCTCTCTCTCTCCTGATAACTCACCTAATTGATGTGCAGCAGCGACGTGACCAATATATATATGTGTTAAACAAACACACACACACACACACACACACACACACACTGCTCGAGAAAACCCACAGTGAATCAGAGAAATAAAACAAAAACAGGGCCGGGGCCGCTCCCACCTAACAGGCACTACAGTATATCAGTTTTAAAAGAGGTCAGAGAGGAGGAGGAGGGGGAGGAGGGGGAGGAGGGGGAGGGGGGAGCGACTATAAAGGCGCCAGAGATAAAGGATCGCTCCGGCAGAGTTCCCTCAATGAATCCTCAATTACACTGTTATCGAGTGGAAAATGCCCGGGATGTTCGAGGATATACAGATATATATTTATTCTCTCTCTCTCTCTCTCGGTGTCTCAGGGTCACGAGTCAAAACTCCTGCAGTGTAAGAAGTGAGAGGTCTGAACTTCATCATCCTGCGAGTGAGTCACAAAAGCTGCACAAAGCCCCGTGTGGCTCTGAGGCAGAAACAAAAAACCTTCAACTTCATTTTGTGAATAAAACCACACGTGCATCAACAGCAGCATTGAACGCCTCCATGACTGTGATGCATTCGAGGACCTGTTTTCTGTGTGAGACAGTGAAGTTCACTTAAAGTGATGCAGCTCAGTGTGATCCAAAGTAACCAGCTGATCAACACACAGATGCAGTTACACAAAACTTGATCGTCTCCTCGTGTGGATCTACGGGGCGTCGCCTTCTCCTTTTTTTTTTTTTTTTTTTACGAAGGTGCGCTGGCTTTGTTCACCCAGAGAAAAGACAAAGTTACAGATAACCAGCCCTTCTGAGAGACTTCCCTTCAACACATCACAGAGAGCGGAGCTCCTCAGCTCTGCTTCGGACCAAAGTGTGTTTCCCTCTACAGACCTCTTTAAAGAAAGTTTCTAAAGACCGTCACTATCTACATTAAACACACGTTTTGTTCTTCAAATAAAACCCGAGTTCCACGAAAACTCTTCAAATAAAAATACTGAAGAAGAAGTTCTTTAAAAAGTATGGTGGTGACGACTCGGTGGAACTGTGCACCAGCATCTTCCTGCTCATGCACGTTCACCCACATGTGGTTGAATCGCCAGCGATCACGGGAAGCCAGTGAGGGATCACGTCATTGTTCGGTTGCTCCTCAGGCCGACAGTGGACTCACGGCCGCAGTCAGACACTGACCACAACATTAACACAACCTCCGCTTTAAAACAAAGGAAACACACAGCTTTGTCTCAGAGTTTCTGGGTGAAGCTCCCTACCTGCGGAAGTCGAGGAGCGTCCGGCTGGTCTCCGGGACGTTCTGGTTGAGCCAGGTCAGGAAGTGGAACTGAGTGACGGTCCGCGTCTCGTTGGTCTGCATGTTCTTCAGGTAGAAGCTCCGAACCAGGAAGTCGTCGCACCAGATGTGTTCGGACACCAGGTTGACCTGCAGGTAACACATGCACAGAGTGAGGTTTAGTCGAGGAATCAACTCCAGACCAACACACGTCATCAGTCAAGTGAAAACTAAAGAAAGGTCAGAATGTGCTGGTTGTAACTGAGGCCGGTGCTTTGATATCAGATCCTCTGTTAAACTCTTCTAGGATCAATACGTTTGTACTCTGACTCCTTCAGACTGATGAAGTCCAGGTAACACATGCGTTGTCCTTCACAGTTAGAGACAGCGTTTCTACCTCGTAGATGTGGTACAGGTTGGACCCCTCGTCGGGCCAGTAGTGGTAACACTGCTTCACTCCGCTCTCCACCAGAGGCGTCAGCATGACGATGACCACGCAGCCGTTCTCCCAGACCATCTGCAAAACAAAACACACGCTCAGCCCAGAGACACTCGACTCATCTCATCTCTGGCTCGGCGCCTTGAGCAGCGGCGGCGGCGGCGGCTGACTCACTCTCACTCTGAAGGTCTCCCACTTTTGGATTCAGGGTGACGCAGCTTTGTGCAGACGGGAGTGTGAACGGCTTCTCTAATGAGAGCAGGAGTGTGTTTTATGTCAGCTTCCACAGGCTGCTGTTAACGACACTGACAGTGCACATTTATACCTTCACACAAGGCCTGACATGCATGTGCACGTGACCACGTGACCACGTGACCATGTGACCACTTCATGTTCTTAAAAAAGTTCCAAAGTGTGATTAAAACTCAGGTTGGAACTGATCTCAGACGAAGCTGTCGACACGTCCCATGAGCTGCCAGCGTGTCCTAACTAACTCACCCACTCACTTGGATATTGGTCCATAATTAGTTTTATAAATTTTGTGCTATCTGGCATTTTGGGAGGGAGGGGGGTGGGGGTGGGGGTGGGGGGGGCAAAATGAAATGTAAGTTTGAAAACCAATCACTCGAGGACATGTTTGCTGTGTTTCATACTTTGCTACAGAAACAACAAGCGAGTCATCTACAGCGTGGTGGTGTAAGGAGTAACAGCCTTCAGGTCTGCCCCCCCCCCCAGCAGGAACCAGGCGTGTGCTCGTATTTTTCCTGCTGGCAGTCATATTCTCACAGCCAAGAGGGTGGGGTGGGGGGGGCAGTGATCGGTGGTAACAGTCGGCCGTTAATGGAAGCCATAAAACAAAAGCGCTCCCACATCATCGTGTTAGATAATCAAGATGGCCGCACCTGCCGCTCAGCCAGGAGAGCCGCCGCACCTTGACGAAGATTTAACCGTCGTTAATTGCAGGCGGGTGTTGAATTACTGCTCCTCTCAGCCCCCCCCCTCCTGCTGCTTCCACTGATTGGTCTCATGCATCTAAAGATGTGACTGTGCACTTTTTTTGAGAAATGGTGTTAATTCACTTCAGCTGACTGGGTGAGAGCTGCACCAGAGCTGCGCCAGAGCTGCACCTGAGCTGCACCGGCGCTGCACCGGCGCCGGGCCGACGGCTTCCTTCTGGTGAAACTTATCTAAAGTCTTATTTATCCAGGAAACAGTGAAGTTTGCTCTTTGCTGCTCCTCATGAACATCCATCCATCCATCCCACACTATTCATGACACACCTCTGTTCATGATTATCTACAGATGTGTGAGTTGTGCATCTCCTGAATCAACCTCTCTGGTTTACCTCATCTCTGATTGGTTAGTTGAGTGACATGTGACTTGGAAACAGGAAGTGCTGCTGTAGTGAAGTGGATAAAGTGCAGTCATGGGAATAACAGCGTTATAAATAAATGGCACTACTTTTCCAGTAATGACTCGTCACAGAGTTACTGTTTCCTCTGTAATAACACACGCCGTTACTCTGCGTCGTTACTGTACTTGACTCACTGGAGCAGCTTTCATCGAGACGACCGCAGGAGAGCGCGTCCACGCTGATACAGGCCCACGTGAATCTGCAATGGAACGTGTCCCAGGGCGGGAAAATCTCAAACCACGGCGCCACGCTGTGATTAGTTACTTTTATAACGTAGTAACTCAGGTACTATTTGGAGAAAATAACGAGTAAAAGTAATGTGGCCAACACACGTCTTTCACATCCGACCCTCACTCGCAGGAAGCTGGTCGTGTGTGGAGTGTGTGCCGTCAGTATCCACGACGACACCTCCTCCTCCTCCGCAGCATGCAGCATGCAGCATGCAGCGTGGTGTAATGTGACGTATGTGCTGTAACAACCTTGGCAGCTCCTGATTAAAGCGCCTGATAAGACGCAGTAATGCTGGTTAAGTCTCACAGCCAGAGGTCTGCTTTAAACCCTGAGTGCAGAGGAGCTGCCGCGTCATGCAACTGAGCCGAATCCACGATGAGGGCCGAGCCGTAGACCGACGTTACCATGGTAACAGCCCATGCCACTCGCGCGCTGTCCAGTAGCATCCAACAACAATAACATGAATATATAAAACAAACAGGAAAAGATGTCTCATCAACACTGTCACAGCGAGGGCGGCCAACGGCTGTAATCACTGTGGTTTAATACGGTACAGGCTGATCAGTGAGTCGTAAGTGTGTGTGTGTGTGTGTGTGTGTGGTTTGGTGCTTCAACAGTGCAAAGGAAATTAAAAAAAAGACGATTCAGGACAAATCGTTTAGATTTGGAACGAGACGTCTCTCAGGTGGACGAGCAGGACATGTCCCTCTTTTCATTCTGCACCGGCAACAAAGCTGCTGTTTAACAAGGGGACCTTTCCTTCCTACACAACACACACACAGTCCCCTTCTTTCCACACTGCTCCCCTTGACACACACACACACACACACACACACACGTATATATGTACAATACGACGGGCAAGAAAAACATATCGATTTCTTGGTCTCAGATTCAAATCCAATCTAATATCTGTGACAGTGGGAAAAGTGTTTTCTGTCTCCTGCATTAACAGTGTGTCTCATTGTCAACTGCTTTTATGTGTGTGTGTGTGTGTGTGTGTGTGTGTGTGTGTGTGTGTGTAATAGTGGGGAAGTGAGCAGGATGGTGTAAGAGAGATTAACAACGACAGCCACAGAACAGGCTGGCCTCCCGTGTGGGTCGCTGCACTAATACAAATCGGCTAACTCTTGTTTAAGAGAGGAGATTGTATTGATTTTTATTGTGTGTGTGTGTGTGTGTGTGTGTGTGTGTGTGTGTGTGTGTTTTACCTGCCAGAAGTCAGCCACTGTAGAGGGCAGAGGGCCTTGAGTGGCGATGTAGGCCGGGTTCCTGGGATCGTGATCCATCTGAGGAGCAGAGAAGAAGAGGAGGAGAGGGAGGTGATGTCACTTCCTGTTTTACATGATTCACAAATAATCAACATTAGGAGCGCGTCAGTGAACGCAACACAAGACACGACGACGGAGTGAGTTTAAACTGAGATGCAGCGCGTTGTGTTGAAAAGTGCAACTTGTCTTTGGAAACTTTTCTGAACTCTTTAGTCTTAGTTTGAAAGGTTTCTTCACAGAGCAGCAACAAACCAATAACAGGCCGTGAAATGACCTCACAGTGATGATGTAATGCTCCACATCCATCATGATGAACAGTGTCCAACACGTCCTCAACACTGAGCTCCTCCTGAACGACCTCCTCTGTTTTTAACTCTCCTCAAAATCAATGTTATTGATTTCCACTGAGCAGAGATGAGGAGAATCATCAGCTCGTTCGTATCCGGTGATCTGCGCTGCTTCTCTTCACAGCTGGAGGAGGTGAGGAGGTTTCAGAAGATTAGACTTTGTCCTCAACTTAATGGAAATTACAGGAGGGGGAAAAAAACGTGAGGAAGCGGGCGCCGCCCCCCCCCACCCCCACCCCCCCTCCCTGCCTATTACCATGCAAATTGTACGTTAAATGTAATAATTGAAGGAACCAATTTAACTGGAAGCAATTACAGAGGGAAGACAGGATGATTTCTGGGGCTTTTCCACCAGCAAAAATGTCTTTCATGGTCGTGTGTTGGCTTTTATGAACGCCAAACAAAGAGAACACACGTCTATTGGACTTAACCTGCAGGAGAAGGTGACATGGAGACAGCACGGAGACGTCACAGCTGGAGGTGTCAGAGGCTTTCACCCGCACACACCAGAGTATGATCTCATGTTCTGCAATGCTCCCTGATCTCCAGCAGCTTCACACTGCTCCATCATCATCATCATCATCATCATCATCACCAACATCTGTGTTGTGAGCAAATCCCTGCAGCCAGATGTGGTTGTAAAGTGCCAGCCGCCATGTTTCTGTGGATCTGCCTTTATCTGTCTCACACACACTCCTCCGTAATGAGGAGCAAGAATTTGGAGGATGTGACAAGTGTAATTATCACTGTTTTTTTTTTGGGGGGACTTTTCATTGGAAAGACGGGGACAGTGTGTGTGTGTGTGTGTGTGTGTGTGTGTGTGTGTGTGTGTGTGTGTGTGTGTGTGATGAAGTTTTACGATGGAGCCAACTGTTACTACAGTCTGACACCTCAGTGGGGGTGAAGGTGACAGTGTGTGTGTGTGTGTGTGTGTGTGACAGACTGGCACTGATAAAGCGTTTGCTGGCAGCCACATGAATCAGCTGTAACTGTGAATCTTTCTATCAGTCTCTGATTTCAAAAAATATATTTTTCATCAAAAGCTCAAATTATTGTTTAAAAGAAAAAAAAGTTGTCTGTCTTCCAGGTTGCTAGGCGACAGCCTGGTTGCTAGGTGGCAATTTCAGTTAAAATCTACAACAAGGACTTTGGACTTTGTTTTAAGAAATCTTTGCCAAGCTCCGTGTCATGACGTCTCCTCAGAGGAAGGACTCTGCAGGTGAGTCAGTGTTGCCTACATTGACGTCAGAAGGTGATGGGGTCAACACGGACCGACCCTCGTGGGGGGAGGGGGGTTCACCTATAACTGCACTGCAGCTCCAGCTTTGCTTCACCAACTTCAAACGCAGCAGTTATCTATTTCCTTCCTTTACTAAAGTGTGAGGAGTTGAAGCTCCACTGAAGAACTTTTTTCTGAGGGAGGAGAACCTGAGGCGTTTATACAGTGAAACTGCAGGAACTGAAAAAAAATGTGATTTGATGAGAAAGAAAAAAAAAGTGGCGCCCTGTTCTCATCTGTTGTATCTTTTGGACTGTCTTATGTGTTTTTATTCTCTCTTTCACACACACACACACACACACACACACACACACACACACACACACACACACGATGATGCAGGGATCATCATACATGTGGTGAAAGTGCGGCGTCTTTAAAACATGACTGTGGCTGATGATGCGTTGGGTTACATGATCACGTAATCATGATTTTTCCTGCCGGGACTTGATGTTTAAAAACTGAGTAACATCTAACGTGACTTTGGAGGGTTTTACCTCCATCACTGAACAGCTCCACGTCTCCTGTACTTGAGTTAGCACTGAAACACAACATCTGGCTGATTAACATAAATCATCCTGTGATTCATTTCTTTTTTTTTTCCTCACACACAGCTGCACTGCCTCCAAGGCCTCGGTCACGTGATATTTGCTCTGCTCCACCTCACTCCAGGCTGTCAGCCACCCACCCACAGGGACACCGGCAGCACCTGACTCAGGGCTGAAGGAGAGAATCCAGAAAATCCAACCCACCTGAAGCTAAATCGCTTCAAACAGAGGCCAGACAAGGTCTGATGAACCTGTACGAGTCAGATCAGCACCTGCTGACCTGCACCTGGCTTGTTATGGTGCAGTTGTTTTATGCAACAGCTTTGAGCTCATCATTGATCTTCATTATGGTTCAATCAAAATCACCATCAGAGGAAAGTTCTGTAACGTGCAGCCTGTCGAGAGGAAGAGCAAGTTCCTCCACAGTGACAGTGAGGAAGGTGAGGGGGAATCAAGATGTCAGCAGAGGAGGCTCTTTAAATAACCTCAGTGTGTGTGTGTGTGTGTGTGTGTGTGTTGTACATTCACATACATTCATTCTTTACTATGTGTGAGTGTGGGAGGGAAGGCGGGGAGTGTGTGCGTTCATGTTCGCACGTGTGCTTGTGCATGTCTGCGTGGGTGTTTGCACTGTATGTTTTGTGTCATCTGTGTGTGTGTGTTTGTGTGTGTGTTTTAATACGTGTGTGTGTTGCAGCTGTTTTGGTATTTGTGTGTTTGTGGCATTACACAAGGTTGCTCTTTTGTTCCTGTACACTTTTGATTTCCTCTCTCTTTCTCTCACTCACACACACACACACACACACACACACACACACACACTTCTTGGTGTGACGCCCAGATTTGAAATGCATAGTGTTTCTGTTGCTTTTAATGGAAAACCACTGTATCTGCCTCCAGGGAAACGTAAACCTGCTGTTCTAACACTGGTTTCCACATTGACACACTCACTCACTGACTTCACATGCTTCTTTCCTCCACCTTCCTTCCTTCCTTCCTTCTTTTGCTCCTTCCTTCCCTCCTTCCTTTGGGCTGTTTTGCTGCTTAAATCTGCACCGAGCCAAAGAGAAGGGCTTCGGCAAGTCGAGCGCATCGTAACAGTAAACACAACCAGTGTCACATTAGCACAACCCCAAGGTCAGAAACAATCATTTCCCAGGACCCCACCGATCTTCTCCTCCTACGGATGAAGAAGCGAGTGAAGAGCCGTGTGCACGTGTCCTTTCCCGGGCTCTCCCCCAGCGAACACTCACCCGGGGTGTTTTCTGTGTAACAACCATTAATATTCATGGTGCAGAACATGCACACCGGCGCAGGGCTGCTGCTGCCAAAGCTAAGCAAGCGTTGCATCAAAATTTATATTGTTACAGCGCTAGGCTGCCTTTGTTCCCGTGACGGTCCGTGGGGATCAGTGGGGGTGTGTGTGTGTGGGGGGGGGCTGGTGTGGTGAAGCACAGAGTCAGAATGCAGAGGAGGCACTTACGATGGGGCTGGCATTGATGTAGTCAGAGTTGGATTGGCTGTTCTCCACCTTCAAGGTGATTCTGGAGTGATCGTCTGCAACACAAACATGAAGGGATTCAGAACATTTAGGAGGAGGAGGAGGAAGAGGAGGAGGAGGAGGAGGAGGAGGAGGAGGAGGAGGAGGAGGAGGAGGAGGAGGAGGAAGAGGAGGAGGAGGAGGAGGAGGAGGAGGGGTGCAGGAGTCACAATTCAAATACTCGGCAGCTGAGTCTGAAGCTGCTCATGACGACCTGTTCCTGTTCCTGTTGTTGTTGTTTTCTCGTTGCTTTAATAGCAGGTACCATGACATATACATTTTTTTTTTCATCCTCACACTGAAGGATCACAACGTTGTTTCTGATAAATCAATTAGGTGACTGCAAGTGAAGACCGTGTGATTCACTTTGTCGGCCTTGGGTCTTCCCCCACACACCTGTCCACTTCTAAGGTGTGCTTTAGATCGTTTAGATTTCAGAGCTCAGTCATGGACCAGATTCAGATGGTCACTGTTATATATACCTGTATACTGTATACGTGTGGCTCTTAACTTATCAGACAAAGAAGCCAAGCACATGTCGGTGAATCATCTATTTTTAACCTGAAGCAGTTTTTTCTTGTTGTTTGACTCTGGTCTGTTTGTTGTCGAACGGAGACACTGAAGAAACCAAACCAGGAGAAGCTCATGACAACGGATGTGAAGAAAACTCCACATTATCTCAGGATGTCTCTCAACGCCGGCTGAGGTCACATACACTGTACTTTAACACAGACTGACAGGATATGATATCAAGTGTTTTGTGTCTGGTGCAGCTGTTGTGTTCACTGCTGTTGGTAAAGTTGGATTTGGAATCAGATTAAACTCTCTGATCTGACGCCTGGAGGAGATCTGTCCTGCACCACCGCTGCTCCTCTGAAGTATTGTGGAGTAAAACTTTGCCTGGTTCATACGTCTCGCCCTCCGGCCTGCAGCAATAGTGGCGAAACAGTTCTGAAAATCTTTTCTGGAGAAGCCAGTGGTGCTTCAAATAGGAAGCACAATTTATTCCTGACAAACTGCTTTCCCCTGCTGACAACCTGGATTTCATTAAGCCCTGGCCCGGTGGAGAGAATGGGACAGCACTTTTTTAGATGGGCTATTTCCACAGAAGCTTAGAAATTTTAATCATTGATGAGGTCGGTGCAGGAGAGCTTTAATAGAAAACTAATTTACAACCCTTCTGCTCACTGCATCTGCCCCTGCGTTCTGATAATAGAGGCTGGGCTCAGAGAGAGAAGGGGGAGTGTTGTCGAGGGGTGGTGGGAGTAACGCCGTCGTGTTTGAGAGACCGGAGGTGGAACAGTCAAACGACGCTGCCTCTTCTTTTACGTGCGTTATAAATGTCTTTATAACAGCGAATGAGGACGTAGATCTCAGGTTAAACACAGGAAAAGCTCCTGCACAGTTTACACTGAGCTCAACAGCTACAGTCTCACCAGGAACCTCATTAAAGGTGCATTAAACCACAGATTTACAGCACTGCTCACTGAACGCCACATTTGAGTCTCGTTAACACACGAGGTTTCATAGATAAGTAAAGCTACGTCTTTGTGCCGCCATTGAAATACAACTCAAGAGTTGAAGCAATTTCCTGTTGGTTAATTAAATCATTACGTTATATGAGGTCATCTGGCAGATACCTCTGGATGTTCAATTCAACACCAACATGTGAGGAGCATCACTAAAGCTTCAGTGCAAGAGGAGGAGGAGGAGGAGAAGGAGGAGGAGGAAGAGGAGGACATGGTGGAGGGACTGCATCTACTCAATATGAGCAGGGCATCAGGTGTGTTAAAGGTGTGAGGAGGATTCTAGATTTTGGGGGATTTGATAAGTTCAACCAGTAAATCCAAAGGTGAGGGTCAGGGTTATATCTTAAAAGTTATATCTCAAAAGTTGATCAGTTTTGAAGGGCAGCACTTTCTAAACACCTTCAGGTGGAACACAGCAGCAGAGGGTGTGACAGACGACGCTCACATTCAGTACGGTGTCCCTCAGGGATCAATTCTTGGGCCTATTCTGTTCTACACTACATGCTCTGCGTTGGTGAGGTCGTCCACAAACATGGGATTTTCTTTCATTTTTTCTTTTATTTTTTCTAATTGCCACTTTAAAGTGGTATCAAAGCAGGTTTGATTGCTTACATGCCACCACAGCAGTGGAGCGGTTCTTCTTGGCGTTGCCGTCCTTCAGTCCGATGGTGCAGGCGTTGGGTTCAGCCTGGTAGGCACACAGCGCCTCCCACTCCTTCTCCAGGCGGTCCTTGTTCTTCAGGTGATCCTCCATGTAGGACTGAAGGAGGCAAGGAGAGGAGAGAGGAGGTGAGGAGGAGGTTTCATAACTGACACACACTGGTGATATAATGTTCATTAACAGGCCTCTTGTATTTGTATTAACCGTTGGTAAAGCTTGTTGTCCTGTGAGGCTGCCGATGGACGGGGCCATATCTCTCAGGATGAGGCTTTCAAACTGATTCGTCAATCACAACCCGTCACCTCGGCGGAGCATCACATGGACCATCAGGTACCAGTTATTGTGTCAGTCACAGAGAAGCCGACCACACAGACGCTGCGACTCTCACTCTGTGATTACCCATCAACTTTTAAAACGTAGTTACTGTTTCCCTAAGTGGCAAATCACAGCCATCTGGTGCTCCGCTGAGGTGAAGTGGGAAACTGAGACGACACTGTTTTAACCGGCTGGATGGAGTCACTGCATCAGGACGCCTCTGATTACAAGTGTTAATCACAGATACTGAAACGATCAAAGAACTTTTTATTGGAAATATGTGTTTATTCATTTGTTGACTTGAAAACCAGATCTCAGGGGAGGTTCATCCTCTTGATAAAAAGGTTATGAAACTGACAGGAATGAAACTCTTAGCTCCATCGTGAGCTCTCGGCCCTTGTGTGGGAACATTAAAACGAGATGCTGAAAGACAAATCTAATCGACTCCAGCCTGTTTCTGACGATAGAGTTTCTATCATTGAGCAAAGCATTGTGAGTTTGAGCGTGTTGTTAGCGCTGAGGCTAACAGGTAAGCTACTGTATAATCAAGTGCTACATGCTGTAGCTTTTGTTTTTGTAGCAGCTGGGGAAAATCAGTGGCCTTTGCAGACAGAATACGGAGGCGCGATGGTTTGTAATGGATGAGGGAACAAAATGAGCTGGTGTGGCTCTTTAAATGGCTCCGCCGATGATTTATGGTGGCAGTTACAAATGGCTCTAATGTTAATCAGAATTAGCTTCCAAAAAAGGCCTAATGGCTTTCCGCTAAAATGAGAGGGAGTTTGTTAAAAATGGAAAAGGCGGCGCGGCTCGAGGATAATGGGAACGAGTCCTGATCGAACGCATATGTGTGATTTTAGCGTACACGAGCGCATGCACGTCTGCACGACACTCGGCTGGTCAGGGCTGTTGTTTGTCACAGAGCTTCATCTCTGCAGAGCTACACTCAGAACACACATGAATATCACCCCCCCCCCCCCACACACACACACACAGTGTAACACAAGCCATTCTCTGTTATAGTATCATCTCTCTATTGCATTTGCTACTGTAAGAGCAGCAGTGATGTAATACGAAGCCACGAGCTGCGACTCTCCACCTGCACACAGCCGCTCATCAACAGCAGGAGGTCCACCTCCTTCAAAAACACACACACACACACACACACACACTGGAAAATGCACATACATCTAAAGCACAATTAATGTTTTTGTAAGGTCACGAAAACAGTCCACCCACACACACTCACATCTACACATGTACACACTACAAAGACACACACACACACACACACACACACACACAAGCACATGCAGACACAGTAGCACAAAACATGAAAAAGAAAAACAGAAACAAATACAGTCTTACAACACACACACACACACACACACTGTCCTACATCAGATGCCCCCCACCACCCTCTCCCCCCTCCCCTCTCCCTCACTCTCTAATGCCAGAGTAATAGGGTTTTGAGGCTGTGTAAAGGGATTATTGCAATCCAATCAGGAGGTGCTGAGAGCACCATGTGTCGGCCAAACACTGAATAATCCCCTTACTGCAGGAGGAGGAGGGGGGTGAAGTGGGGGGGGGGTTACAGCTGCCAAAGGTGCTCCATTAAACAAAAAAAAAATGCTACGCAACATAAGACTCCAACTCCAAGCCGCCGCCGCTGCCGCCATTGTGGCTCTGACGCACCATCTGAGCACCTGTAGGAAAACGGCAGCACGAAAAAAAGCTGCATGGGAGGTGACGTAATGCAGCGGCCATTTTGGATCAACAGAGAGTGATGAGAATAGGGTGTGGAGAGAAAAAAAAAAATCAATATGGGATATTGTTACTCAGCAGGGAGGGGAAGAGGAGCGTCCTGAGGTGGAACATCAGAACCACGACTCCAGCTCTGATGGAGAGACGTGTGTTTGTGTCGAAACGTTTCAGCTCCTGAACTGAGGTGTGATGTCATGTCAGGCCTGAGCCACGCCACCATATTTTACCATTTGAATACACATAAGATTAAAAGGCCCAGGCTTTTAATGAAATATCTGGAATTAGCTCCACATCCACATCATCCAACCAGCTGCATCATGACTGAGCTGCTTCCTTGTTAATGCATCAGTAATGATGATGATGATGATGATGATGATGGTGATGATAATAATAACACTGCGGTTGAATATACGACGCCATGAAAAGAGACATCAGTCCATTAAAATCTACATTAACAGATGGGAAAGTTAAACCTGCAGCTGTGAAACTTTTATCTGGGTGATGGATCTGAATCTTCGTCCCTGACTGAAGTGAAGGTGTGATAATGGAGTAAACATGTTACATAAGGAGGCGTCTCTGTCTTTTTCAGAGGAGACATAAAAGGACTAAAGGAAACTCGTCTCCACTCAGCTCGGTGTCAGTCTGGATGCTTCTGGATGTTCTCTTTCTTCCAGTCAGAGCTTTTAGAGGTTTTTTCTTGTTCGCTGACTCTCTGTTCTTTATGTTGCTGTTTTTGTTTTTGTGTTTGTTTTTTATCCAAACAGGCACAGAAATGCATCATCATCATCATCATCATCATCATCAGCAGCATCATCACTGTTGTTTCATTAAACCCCCTTAACGCCCACCGGCCCGTCCAGCAGCAGGAGCCACAGGCCCACAGTGGGTGTTAAGGGGCTGTGATGGAGGGAGGAGCTTCACCTTCGCCTTTTATCCTTAAAACTGCAGCTGAGCTCCTGATCACCGATTCTGTCCTGATGATTTATCAATCAATCAATCGACATCATGACACATTTTCCTGCAGGTGGCATATTTATTTTAATCACAATACGGCAGCAGCATCAGTTGTTCTGTTTCTGGTTGAACCAACATCATCATCATCATCATCATCGTCAGTCTGCTCCATCCTTCATCTGAGCTGCTGCTGTTTTATTTTTACACGCTGACATCATCCTGACACTCCAGTCTCACTCCTCTGCAGCTGAGACGCCTCCTCCCGCTCCACCACCGACCACATTAGATCGATTTAACGTCCATTTCCTGAAGCTCGCTCGGCTCCTTCCTTCAGGCCGCAGCCCTGTGACCTCACAACTCACACAGATCACGTCCCAGCTGGCCACAACCACAACCACAACCACAACCACATCCACGGCGCACGCTCCCAGCACGGCTCATCGCCACCGAGGCTCCTGCTGCAGTATAATCTATAACACTTACTTGGCCGACAACAAAAGACTAGATAACGTGCTTTATATATAGAGTCGACTAATCCTCTTAAGACACAAGCAGAGAGGATGTGGTGGTGGTTTGGGGGGAGGTGGTGGTGGTGGGGGGGTTCGGTCCCTGTCACATGGGACTAAGTAATACATTAACTTAGATAAGATGGTGGAAGCTGCTTCTCCTCAAATTAAAATCAGTGGGTGGATGATGGCATGGAATTTGCCTTTTTCCCCCTTAACGAAAGGCAATTAATTTTTTTTTTCTGGGGGGGGGGCTCAACAGCTCATCAGCAATCATGTTATTCCTTTCACCAATGCCTCTGACTTTTATTAATCGCTCAACAGTTCGTTCAAGAGCAAAGAAAGAAGGCAGGGATGAAATATCTGATGATGCTGCTCTGCCATGGATACGGTGTGTTGGCGTGACGACACCGGGGGGGGGGGGGGGGGGGGGGGGGCAGTTTGTTTGTGAGTGACAGATCTGACTGCAGCGGTCAGAGCAGAAAAAGAAGCAAAGGAGGGAGGGAGAGGGGAAAAGGAGGAATACGAAGAATGGAAAGAAATGCAAAAGACTGATAGAAAGAAGATGAAGACAATCAAGATGGAAAATGCAGGATGGAGAGAAAGAGCAACAAGAAAACGAGTGAAAGAAAAGATGAAGCTGCAGGACGGTTAATGAATGAAAGACGGAGGTCGGATGAAAAGAAGCTGGTGGTGCTGGTGGAGCCATAAAAACCTTCACTACAGAGACGTGTGTGGGCGGTGAGGTCATTAAACAGCTGTTTGCCAGATCCTCACTGGTTTGTGAAAAACCTCGTTATTCTGGTTTTTAGTTTCCTTCATCTTTTAAACTTCAGCAGCAACAACCTGATCTCCGGGCCTGAGAGAGCTCTCGACCCCCGGAGTATTTTAAACGTACATACATATGGTCTGAGCCAATCAGAGAGGGAGGCTGCAGCTGTGTCCCAGTTCAGGGGCTGCCTCCTTCGGCGGTCTACGGAGGCAACGGCTTCGGAGGAGGGTCAACTGTTGGTAAATGGGACGTCCAGCCTTCAGAGCTTTTCCTAATCACATCCAGACGTCAAACATTTGAAAGTGGCAGCTCTGTTACACTTCCACCGGCTCCTCAGCTCCTGACCTGAGGCTGTGCAGCCAGGCGGCCACGCCTCCCAGCCGGCCACAGGGCGGGGCTACCACGGCTACAGCACGGACCCACCGCAACATTACGATAGCTAGCAGGCTAGGTGGCTAATATAACAAGTGCACAAGAGGATAGGTGTGGTGTGTCGTCCTAGAACAGGCAAGAGAAGGCCGGATTGGGACAGACTAACCCTGAGCTGAGACCCAGCTTGTGTGTGTGTGTGTGTGTGTGGAGCTGTCCAGGGTCCTGAAACACACCAGCAGCTCCCACTCGTGTGAACTGCAGCGAGCGTTCCTCCCGTTAACTGACACACACATCAGCACTCTGTGTGACGGTGACGAGCGTCCTGTGGCTGACTAAACCTCGCTGCTCGTTCCTGTTTGTGTTTTTTTTTTTTTTTTATTATTTCCGGGCTCAGAGTTAAACAACGCCATCAGCTCCTCGTCAGCGCGGGAGGTTCCTGACAGAACGAGTCCATTTGGACACTTTTCCATCAGGCACAATGGCAGTTAAAACCAGAGAGTTTGTGTTTAAGGTGCATTTTATGTTTATGATCGAACCTTTCCACAGAAACAGGGAGAGAATGAGCTCAGTAAAACCTCTTCTCACTCTGAGCAGAGGGAAATCGAGGCGTTTAGCTAATGTGATCAGGAGCTAAACCGATATATCAGTTTATCATCAAATTTGTGATGATGATTGACACTGTGCTGCTGTGATGATCTGACCGTTTACAACAGATCGTTTCAGGCAGATTCATTAAAAAAAAAAAAAAAATCAAGTTTATACGTCGCTCTCTTTCTGTCATCATCACCGGGGCCACATGAGTTTCTGATCAGTGTCATCACTGTATATCAGTCGAGCCCTAATCACAGCACATGTGAACATGTAAATGACCGAATCGCTCGGTGTCTCCTCCTGGTCTGATCTGATGGATAACGTCTTCTTGAGCTCTGAAGTTCCTTCAAGTGCAGCCTCATCACTCAGGAGGACGCTCGTCTCCATCATCACCTACGCAGAATTGATTAATCACCGCGGCCATGTGAGCCTCACTCGGTCTCTCTCTCCATCTCTCACAGCATTTACATATTCGTCTCTACATTATAAGACATTCAGCGCTTCACCCTGAGCCCCACCACACACACACCCACTGAATACTTAACTAAACATGAGCAAAAACTTCATTTCGCTGCCTCTTTATCTCTCAAGTGACACCGCCTCCGCTGAGACGGCTTCATCGTCCGAGGAACACAAAGCCGGGGTACATGAAGAGGACCGTGCCGTCTGAAAGACTCAATCAAAACGTGTTATTATTAATTTTATTTTTTTTTTGGGGGGGGGGTGACCTTGGTGGATGAGAATCACACGTCAGGAGTCGTGTTGTGCTTTCGCCTCAAAGAAACAAAGAAAAAAACACGTGAGGTGGATGGAGCGTCGGTGTGAAACAACAGAGCTGCAGTGGCTCAGGGAGACGTTTCCACTGAAACACAACTGTGGTGCAAATCTCAGGGGTAATTAGTATCTTTGTGCCTATTGAACACATCAAAAAGGCCGCTCTGTCACATCTCGCCGCCAGCTTCATAATGCATAGAGAGAGAGAGAGAGAGAGAGAGAGATAGAGAGAGAGAGAGGCGGGAGGTGGAGGAGGAGGTGGCAGCTTTGCCGAGGGTGGTGGGTGGTTGAAGTGAATAGCTATATATTGCAATTACGATGGCGCTCAACGAAATGCGACCGAGGTTCAATAGAGATTTTCATCTGCGGGATAGAAGAGGGTAAGAAGCCTGGAAACTGTGGGTGTAATGAGATGTACAGAAACACACACACACACACACACACACACACACACACAAAGACTCAGGGAGAAGGATGAGAGACAGTGAGATGAGAGGGCAAAGTGTGTGTGTGTGTGTGTGTGTGTGTGTGAGATGCAGAGCAGACATGTGAGAGATGGAGGCGAAAGGTTTTTTTTAAAAGACACAAGTGGTTGGAGAAGCAGGTGAAACAGGATGAAGAAGAAGAAGAAGAAGAAGAGAAGAAGAAGAAGAAGAAGAAGAAGAAGAAGAAGAAGAAGAAGAAGAAGAAAACCTGTGATGACTGTTTGGTTTGGTGAAACATCACGAGAGGTTTCTCTTTCTCTTTCTGTCTTCATGCCGCTGTTGCTCACACTTCCTGGTTCCTGGCAGAAGTTACGGTTCTTTTGTTTTTTTTCATGGCGACCAGAGAAATGTGATGATTGTCAGATTCGCTGCTTGTGCCCATCTTCCTTTCTTCCGTTGTTAATCCTGCCTTCACGTCTTTTCTTAACAGGACTAACAGCCGTTAACGAGCACCTCGCAAAGACCTGTCTGAATGACTGAGCCACCGGAGACGAGGGGAGAAAATCAGAGGTCTGAGTTAAAAACACTTTGTTCAACGTGGAGCTTTTTTTTCATCTGTAAAACTCGGGGTCAAAATTTTTCCGTCAAACCCTTTCAGCAGCTCAGGACGGAGGAGGAGGATTTACACATTAATGCTCCACTGACTGACTCACAAGGGACGAGGAGTCGTTTTAAACTGTCACTTTGGTCCAAACAATGGAGACAGTCGTCCATGTGTCGCCTTCAAACACATCCGTTAGTCTCACCATCACACACAGGGACGTCTTTGAAGATCTCTGCCCATCATTAAGGTGTTTTGCTGGACCAAACAACAACAACAACAACAACAGAGGGACCAGATCAGGAAACTCACCAGAATCATGTGGCCGGTGGAGATGTCCATGTTGGAGTGGGCGGGCTCCTCGCTCCAGGACGAGATGCTGCTCCGCGCCGACGGACTGACCGCCTGACCGCCGTCGCTGAACTGAGACGACACGCTGTTGATCCTGGAGGAGATCGGCTCTGGGCGCTCGGTTGGAGGTTTGACCGCCATCCGCTGCCGGCAGAGCTCCTGCAGGAGGGAAGACGAAGGGGTGGGGGGGTGGGGGGGCAGGTTGGTTAGTGTTAATAAAACATGGATTTATTTCATTTGATAAAATTAACTGTGGGTTTTCAAATCTCACACACTGAGGTCACAGGTGAATAGTTATGATTGGACTGTTCAGGTCACATGACCTGCTGTGAAAACAGTGTCAGGGAAGCAGCTGCCTTAGTGTGTGTGTGTGTGTGTGTGTGGGTGTGTCACCTCCACCTACAGAGGAGTTCATGTGCAACCATAACAATCAGTTTCATCATAAACACATGGAGAACCTGGCTCCTCTGTGAATGACTGCTACTGATCTATATCCTGATTATTTCTTGTGTTTGAGTTCAGAGGCTGAGAAGCAGGAAAAGCAGTTTAGGTAAAGAGCGACTTGTTGTTTGCTTAATGAGCTGATGTGGCTGTGACGTGGACGCTGTTTTCAAATCTGGCCTCATTAATGTGCTGTGACCTTCAGTCTGGACTCGCTCTGCTCCTGTGGGTGAATCACCAACGGTAAAACCCACAACAAGGAAAGGCAGGAGACGTGGGCTTTCAAGAGACAGGCTGGCTGCAAACATCTGGGCGTGACTGATGGACAAGTAAAACCTTTCTACCACAACACACACAACACATGACCTCCACCTGCTGAGCACTGGCCAGTTACCATGGTGTCAGTGGAGAGCAGCAGGCAACTCCATCCCTGGATAGATAAAAACTTTGCGGCGCTGCCTGCCACAGAGACTCGCAGCAGCTGAGACAATGTCTTCATTCATACGTCAGAGCAAACTGTCATCTTCTGTCGGCTGGAGACGTGACCACAATGAAATGTTGTCACCGCGTCACGGTTCTCCACCAGCGCTCCACACGACTCCCAGCAGGAGCTTCAGTGAACGACTTCATACAGAAGGTTACAGTCACAGTTTCATTCATGCAGCGTGTTGGAGGAAGACTGGGAGACAACTACAAAACCGTCCTTAACTTCCTGTTCTCACGTTTAACGTAGCTACAACAAAATCACTTCTTGTGTTCTGTGTTATGACGCTAAAAGGACTCACAAAACCAACAAGAAGATAACTTAAGATGTTAATACATCAGACTGTGTTAACCTTTAACCCTCCACGGTCTATGATCACACCGGCCTGATCAGATCACGTGACGTTTTCAAAGCGCCGCAACAAAAAAAACAGGTCACCTGGAGCGCTGCTGTTCGACTGCAGATTGGAAACGCTTTCTCAGTCTTTTGTTTGACGTTGATAGACCACGTAAAACCAAATGTATGTGAATGTATTCAAAAACAGGCAGGACAGGCTCAGACTCTGAGGGTTACAGCTAACAGTCTGCGGATCCAAACGCTACATCAGCTAACATGTTAACACGTTCACATCTGCTAATGACAGGGGTCGTGAAGCAAAGGTTAACTGTTGCTGAGGCGTTTCAGTGACTGACCAACACTGCAACTCATGTGGAGAACTTTCAAAATAAAAGTGTGTAAAAGTACAAAATAAAGCTTTTTGTCTCGTCCTCACTGAGCTGTTGTAAGTCACCGCAATGCAGCAACAAAGAAGAGCTCTCCCAGGGCCTGGACGCGGCCTCTTCCTCCTCTTCCTCCTCCTGCTGCTCCTGCTCCTGCTAAAGGATTTCTAGGAACCAGTGCATTACATCTTCAGTCCCTGTGTGACGTTTAATAATACATCAGTGATCAATAAGTCCAGTGGCCATAAATCCAGTATTATCCTGGGTAAGCAGCACATCGTATCGCATCACATCAAATCACGGCAACCGTGAAGTTTAAAGAACACGACAATAAATGTCACCTGACCTTTTAACGTGAAGCCATGCATCACATACATCAAACGTGTGTGTGTGTGTGTGTGTGTGAGAGAGAGACAGAGAAGACCTGGGCTGAATCTCAGTGGTAATCGTGTTTCTTAATGAGAGCGATGCCGATGATTAACTAACGGCGTGTTTGATTGACGGTGGAGGTAATGTGAGCAGGCCTTCATTAGTCTGTATCTGATCTGACTGATGTTCTCGTAGGTCGGCGCGTTGACACTGATCTATGAGCTCGGACATAGGCTCATAAATGTGTGCTGATTATTAAAGTGCCGATGGAGCTGCTGCTGCTGGAGTAGGAGGTGGTGGTGGGTGGAGGGTGGAGGGTGGAGGTGGGGGGGGCAAACACAAATATGTCTGCATGTGAAGGAGCCGAGCGCAGACAGACACTACAGGAGGCACTGAGCCGGAGAGGAACATATCCTGCAGCTCTGTATTTATAGAGCTGGATTTTATGGATGTTTCAGTTCAGCTGTGTGAAGCCTGAGCTGAGCTGAGCTGAGCTGAGGAAATTATGGGATGGACTGAAAATGATTCAATAACAATTCTGCTAATTGTTTAAGTCGCATATGAAGAAAACGACAGAAACATTAAAGTGAACCAGCTCCAGCTTTTAAGAGGAGTCACTGGACTCTTGTGATGCTGGGTCTCCATGGTTACAACATCCACAGAGCTGTCAGCTGAAGCTTGTAAATCATCTTATCTCGTAATAAAAAAAACCATTGTAATCAATATTCCATACCCAATGAGTACCGTCTCTAATAGTTAGCTGCATGATAACTGGATGATGTATAATGAGCGCTCCCATTAGGACTGTAATTGATGCTGTTTCTGGCACAATGACAACTTCAATGGATCTTATACCCTACGTGATGTATGTGGACTAATGAAGTGTAATGGAGTATTGAACCGTCTACTACACTTTTAATGTGTGGTTCACTTGTTCCTACCCAATAATCCAACCACACCATGACACAAGCTTTTATTGTGACAGCCCCCCCCCCCTCCCCTCCCCCTGGGGTTTTAAACAACACAACTCTGTCCACTGAGATGACAGAGAGGAGTTTTCAGGATCAATTTAAAATCTGTAATAAAAGACTAAATATTGGCCTCATAAATCCCTCCCTCCCTCCCTCCCTCCCTCACCCCTCCCTTCCTCCTCCCTCACCCCACTCTTGACTCTTAACCACACCAATTTGTCTGACTTCCTGTCTGAGCATCAGAGTTACAGCCTCAGAGACACAACAACCAGGACACCGCACTGAACTCACACACACACACACACACACACACACACACACACACACACACATGATCGTCAGCGTTCATATTTCAACGAGCCCACACGGTGAACTTTGCCGCGGCAGCAGATTCTTTTATGATGTAATTAAAACTTCTTAAGAAACGTCTCCCTCCCCCCTGAGAACCAATTAGAGGACAGAGACACACACACAAAAAGTGAAGGAACAATATAAGGCAGGACATGTTGAGTGTTTAAACACCAGCGCAAAATTTACAGCGTCTCTGAAGACACAAATGTCTTTATCCATTTGATTTGTGAATTCGTACGACAGAGAAGGTGGGACCGGCCAGAGGAGACACGACGGAGCAGACGGGGCGTGGCCACACTGCATAAGGTCCTTTTCCACTGGCGCTACTTGACTTGACTCGGCTGTTCTTATTTCTCACCAGTATCTGGTACCTGGTACTTTTTAGTATCTCCTCAGCTGAGGTTCCAAGCGAGCCGAGGTGACACTGAAACGTGACATCATCCGACTGCCGGCCACTGACTGGCCGGAGAGCGTCGTGACGGGAAGCTTGACGTCCGACAAGAGAATCAAACCCATTGTTTCTACAACAGCGACCACTGATCTGTACTGAGACTGTTGTTGTTCTTTCACGCTGCTGTGGTGAAAAGTGTGAAAAGGAGAGCAAGATGATGCAACCGCAGCAGCCGCGCTATGATGACCCCGCCCACGTTGAGGGGGAACTATGAAGTAGTAGACCTGAACTGAGCGGAGCTGTAACTGTGTGGTGTCAGAGGGACAATGGTTCCCCTGTAACGGCCGTGGACTTGATTCTTTATGAGAGTGTTTTTGGTCCAATATGCAACAAATAAAAACCAGTAAACATGCAACAAACCAGTCGCCTCAGTGTTTGACTTTTCCTCCATGTAACAGACTGGATGGGGCGGTGTCACATGACTACACAGTAGCCAGTGGTGTGTTTTCCTGGGGGGGGTGCATCATTAAGGAGTCGGTTAGAGGCTCTAAATGTAGGTTTTGATTATTGGTTGTTGGCAGGTTGTGCACATGCAATCAGAGTGACAGACTGCAGCACTGATTGCAGGTTCCTGTTGATCAGACGGGTCCAAACGTAAAAAGGAAAATCACACCTGCGTTGGTTTGAAACGAACCAACTGTATCACAGGAACGTCCTCGATCAGGATCCTGAAGGCCTTCGTACTTTGCTGATTTTATTTTTTCAGTAATTGCCGACGCTTTACATTAGTGTCCGAGTTAATAAGAGTGATTCCCTTCATTCTGGGAAATAACTGGCTCCGGGTCATTTTCAGAATTGTATTAAAATCTGCCTGCAGAGTTTCTGAAATTCAATTTCTGTCCAGCGTTGCATCATGGCTGCAGGGACTGCTCTGCGCTCAAGGACGTTCACTTCTTCTTTTTTTCAGTTTCCTGCCAAACGCTGAACATTAAATGCAACAAATGGGGAAAATCAGCGATTCCAGGAGGTCCTGCATATCATCTGACGTTTGTCTTGTGGATTCATCTTTTCTCTCTCTCTCTCTCTCTGACTGACGGCATGCAGCTCATGAATGAAATGCAATCAAGATGTTTGGTGCATCCATTCTAACAAAAGCATTTAAACTTTGGCAATAAATAAAGGTGGATGGATGTTCCCAGTGATGGATTACTCCCGTCTACAAAGCTGCTGTAAGTCTTCTCAAAATTGATTTTAAAATACGATAAAATTAATGAAAACAAGTGCTTGTGTGGAAAGTAGAAAGTCGATGATGAAGCTGATGGAAGCGTCTGAAAAACTCTCCGGAGTTTTGAAATAACTGATATGTAAAAGGACAATTAAGCTGCTGCACGAATCCACGGAGGGAAAAAGACGTCATTGATCCACAGAGTGTCAAAAATGCAGTTTGGTCGGAGACGAAATAAAAAAAAAACCTTTCATACAAAAACCACAAAGGAAAAAGAGAGGAATCGATAAAACGGCTCTGAGGTTCGGGGGGGGGGGGGGTGGTTCATATTCACTTCACTGCTGTGAAGTTGTGTGTGTGTGTGTGCGCCTCATCACCCCGCCCCGCCCCGCCTGCATGAATAAAGGTTAAAAGAAAAAAAAAAAAAAAACTCCCATCAACCCCCTCTCATGGGCACCGGGCCAGGGAATCCACTTGACGCCACATGACCGACACGAATCATGCATCACCTCGGGGCGACAGCGGGTGAGTCAGTGTCGGGAGGCGTGTGCCACCCAAAGCACCACCACCACCACCATCAGCCCCTCCCCCCACCTCTCTGTAAAGAAACCTGCTAATGGAGAGGATGGAGGCTGCAGGGTTTATAGGGGGTTGGGGTGTGCCCGTCGGGGCCCATCGGGGCCCACGGGGGCCCTCAGGGGCGCCTCTGTTTACATGGCCCTCTGACCAAAACAAATGTAGGGGTCTTCACCCGAGTGCTTCGCCTCTGTGCTTGAAAAAACAAACAAATAGAAGGAGGACATGATACAATATGGTGGAGGGAGGGAGGGGGGAGGAGGAGAGAGGAGGAGGAGAGGAGGAGGAGGAGGAGGAGAGGAGTGGTGAATAAAAACCTGTTACTGAAAACAAAGAGTCTCGACTGTGGACGCAAAAAAAAGCAAAAAAGCTTTTATAGTGATGATGTCATAGAAAAATAATCAGTTTAATCTAAACTGAATGAGGCACCTGTTGAACGTGTGACCTCAGACTCAGGTAAATCAAAGCTCACGTGCAGGTGAGACCTGGTCGACCACGTTCAGGGACGAGAGGCTGATAATCAATAAATCATCAATGACAGATATCAGCAATGGAAATGTGTGTTTGCACTTATTTAAAAAGGAGAAGAAGAAGATAAAGAAGATGAAGATGATGATGATAAAGAAGATGATGACGATGATGATATTATCGTGCCAGTGAAGGTCCTTGGAAGTGAGAGAGAGAAAACTGACGAGCAGCAGCAGGAAGAGAAGAAGAAGAAGAAGAGGAAGAAGAAGGAGGAGGAGGAGGAGAAGAAGAAAACAAGGAGAGAAAAATATAGAAAATAAAGAAAACAGGTCGTTTAATTTCATCGTTGCACAAATATGCAAATGTGTTCAGATATCTGCGACTGATTCCAGAGCATTTCTCCTGATGATGATGATGATGATGATGATGATGATGATGATGATGACGATGATGATATCTTTAAATAAGATAATAAAGCTTTGAGATAAAAATCTGGATTTGTGTAAAAAAAAAGAAAAAGTTGAGTTGCAGTTGTAATCAGGTGCAGTGATCTCATCCTGCTGCCGAGACGCTCTTCGACTTCCAGGGAAAAGAAGAAGAAGAAGGGATGAAAGAAAGTTCTCGGAGCAGATGAAAGTTGGATCAGACGTGAAGACGAAGCGAAGGCGACGGCGCCGACTCCCGCGTCGACAGGCGAGTAATCCAGGGACCGAGTGACTGACTGACGAGCATCATCCTCTGCCGCCCCCCCCTCAGCTCCCCGCCCCCGCCCGCCCAGCGCTCCGACACGCTGCACACGCTCCTCTGTCGACGCCTGTCAATCAAAGCCTCCTTTGTCGGCGTCGGCCAATCCCATTTTGTCGTTTCACAGGGACCGTTTGATTGACAGGCGGGGAGTGGAGCAGTGAGAGAGCTGCTGCTGCAGGTGGGGGGGGGGGGGGGGGGGGGGGGGGGGTTCAGGGGAACCCAGTGGTGGCGGCAGACTGATGTGAATGCAGGAGGTGTGTGTGTGTGTGTGTGTGTGTGTGAAGCGAGGCCTCAAACAAATGCGCCAAGGGCAAAAACATTAACATGCAGTAGCTTGTAGGAGTGTGTGTGTGTGTGTGGTGTGTGTGTGTTTGTGTGTGTGGTGTGTGTGTTTGTGTGTGTGTGTGTGTGTGTGTGTGTGTGTTTGACAGCCAGTATGAAGGAGTTGCAGTAGTAAGGCCGTCAGGCAGCCTGCCGCTTCCTGTCTGCTTTTAATTGCATGTAGCCCTAGAGACTGCACACACACACACACACAGAGAAACAAACACACACACACACACACACACACACACACACACACAGCCCAGCCCAGGGAACCCCTCTACACAGCAGTGCTGACAAAGAGACGGGGCTTAAGACGGAGCTGAACACCGACGATGACGACGATGGAGGAGGGAGAGAGTCGACCTCACGAGAGCGAGCGCCGCCGCCGTATGAATCAGACGAATAAGGCGTAAACACACTCGTTACGTGTGAATCTTCATTAGCATTTTCCAATTAGACGCTTGGAGCAAATCTCAGAGGCAAGTAACCGTGAAAGATAAAGTTCCTCACTCTGAGGGAAAGTAAATATTTGGTGTCGACGGTCCAACAGTCGGACGTCTCAGTAACAGCTCGGTGGTTTCAATCCTCAGCGTACGCACGTCACCCCCCCCCCCCACACACCCACCCATTCTTCCTCGTTGGTAAACAACAGACGCTCATGGTAAAAAATAAAAAAAAAAAGAAGAAAGACATGATGATTTTTTACGAGTGGTGCGTGTGCGGAGGTGAAGCTCTGACGCAGCAGCTCCGTCTGTTTCTGAAGTTTAAATAAAAAAAATCCCCCCGGGGGAGGGGTGTGGGGGGGGGCATGAAACGTAAGCACTTAGGGGCCGGGGCCGGGCTCATTACAAAATCAATGCTCACAGGACCACTCTCATTTAAAAAACATGGTTGGTGAGAGAAGGTCAGAGAGGAGAGAGAGAGAGGAGAGAGAGAAGGAGAGAGAGAAGGAGAGAGAGAGGGAAAAATCTCAATCTAATTCTTTTGCTCAAAAAGCCACTTAATATTGGATTCTGTAAATTAAATTTCACACCCGACTCTTCTGGCCAAAGGATAATTACAACGAGCGAGGAGAGAGAGAGAGAGAGAGAGAGAGAGAGAGAGAGAGGAGGAAAAGAGGGAAGGAAGGGATGGAGGGATGGATGGAAACGACTGGAGGAGGGAAAACCTGTTGGATCCATGACATTTGCTTCACGTCTCAAACGACCGAATCACAGCAGCAATTATGTTACACACACACACACACACACACACACACACAGGACACCAACCTGGTTGTAACGTGTCAATAAAAAACAGGAAGTTGATGTGGTTACCACAATAAAAGCTCTCAGCCATGAACACCATATATATATATATAGAGATGCACATACAGTGGTGTCCAACATTCGTCATGTGTAAGAGGCTTCAGTAGTTTTTGTTGAAGTGGCCTTTAATCATCTTGAAGCTCTTTAAACTACAGAATCCAACCATCATGAGAAGATTCAGGTCGTTTGGGCCTGTTTCACTGTTAATGTCACACAATCACGTTGGACCACAGAAGAAGTCTGGGCCTCGACCCCATCGAGCTGGAAAACAAACTGGACAGGTCGACCATGCATTCAAAGGAAAAACCAGAGGGCATGATGGGATACTGTGCTGCTGTAACGGCTGCAGAAGGTGAACAGACCAAATATTTTAGTTAAAGACAGAAGGACTGACTTCGTCTGACTGTGCTCAGAGTAACAATCTGCATAACTCATCAACATTATGAATGACATCATGTAGCAGAGGCAGAAATCTTTGTGGCTCCACGGTGTTTACGGTGAAGGCTGGGTTTTAAAACCATGATTTTGCAGCTTGTGAATTATTCCATCATTTTACCACTGGAAGAACCGAAGAGAAACATCACTCTCTCCTTGACCTTTGTTTACGATCAAACCCACGCAACATATGACACAGGTGACGAAGGAGTCAGCCGCAGTAACACCTCCTACCTGATAGGTGGCGGTAGCATCGCCCCCGGTGTCTGTCCCCAGGTGGTGAGCTTCTCCTTGAGCTTGTGGTGCGAGCGGTGGCGGAGGCAGTAGACCACGGTGGAGGCCAGCAGCACGCCCACGATGCACAGGATGGACACCACGGTCAGGACCAGGAACTTGGTGGACTCGGCCTGGCTGTACTTGGTGGGGATCTGGTTGATCTGGCTGCCCTGTGGGGGTAACACACACACACACACACACACAGACACACACACACATACAGGGTTAATGATACATGTGAGGTAAACAGTTCTCTGTGCAGCTCAGCAGGCAGAGCTCAGTGTAGTACTATCACAGCCAAGACGAGAGCTTTGATTCATCCGCCGCGCTCGTGATGGAAGCAGCTGCTGCAGAACAAACAGCAGGAGTGTGAGGGGAAAAACAACAACAACAAAACTCTGTACCTGAAAAACAGGAGCCAAAAAACTAGAGCAGGTGATTTCAGTGATCAGTCAGACAAGAGGAACTAATCTGCAGCATCATCTGGACAAGTGCTTGATTGGAACAAGGCTGCAGACTGTCAGTGCTTCATGGCACATGGTCTGATACTCCTGGATTAAAGCACACACACACACACACACACACACACACACACACACACAATAATCTCTCTGAACTCCTTTAATGATTCTCCCATAAAAAAATACATGACATCATCACATGACTCCTCCTTCCTTTCCCTTGTTTTGTTTTTTGGAAAGACATAAATATGCATATCACCCTGCTCCATGAAAAGTATAATCACAAGCGTTTGTTCCACCATCTGTGCCCAGAAGTGCATAGAATGCATAAACTCCTGTTTAGCAAAGCATTCTGGGAGTCTCCAGACAGCTCGACACAGCGACTGCCGCTGCACTGGAGGAATGCTGTTCTACGACCCACAGAAGTTCTGCCGTCTCCAGCAGGTGCAGCGCCGGCGAGGCCCGACCTCGACCACGCCTTAATGTGTGGAGAAACAAAAAAAACAAAAAACAGATTCTTCAGCAGCAAACGACCGGAAGATGAAAGATCTCACAGTCTGCTGGTGTAGCGAGCACAACGGACACACGGTGGATGATGAAAGTGGCTCCTCCAGTGCGTCTGGTTTTGGTGGCGGTGGTGGGGAGGGGTGTGGTCTTCCTGAACGGTTCATTATGAGCCGCCGCCGCCACCGCCGCTGCTGCTGCTCCTGTGGATAATGGGCCCTGTTGCGTTTCACCTGACTACTGAGAGTTAACAATGGGCAACATAATTCCCCATTATTACACACTGCGTAATGATCTCGACAACAAAGAGCGAGCAGAGAGACGAGGCTACAAATTGCAGCGGCGATGACGAGGCCCACAATTCGTCCTGACGAAGAGTTATCACAAGAAATCAATGGCAGGAAAGAAAAAGCTTCTTTTTTTCCTGTTTTGTTTTTTGACTGCTCTCTGTTTGGGTGGTGTTGTTTTTGTTTTTTTAAAGCAGATTGTAAAGATTTTCCTCTCTGGTGTAAAACTGCACACGGCTGCAGCTCATTATTCTGCTCCTTTGATACTGTGCTTCATGCTGCACATTCACATTATGCAGGTTTGGTGTCATTTTTGGTGCCGATGGGAAAAGAGTAATAATAATAAAAAAAAAAAAATCCTGAGGTGCTGAGAGAGAGAGAGAGTCAGCAGGCTTGTCTTGGAGGGGGGGGGGGGGTTACCAAAAAAAAAAAAAAAAAAAAATCCTCAGTGTGGCTCAGTGGTAGAGGTCACAGGGATTAGGCGAGGTGCGGCGTGGTGAGTTAATGGAAAGGAGGCTTTGAAAGTGGTGGGAGGGGGGGAGGTGTGTGTGTGTGTGTGTGTGTGTGGGGGGGGGGGCCTGTCAGCACAGAGAAACCTGAGACCCTGGGAGGGACTGGGGGGTGGGGGGTGGGGCGGTGAGGCTGAAGCTGTGGTTTGCCTTGCACACAGATTGTTGTGGAATTCTTGTGTGGTTTCATTCTTGTGAGTCTTGTCTTGATTCTTGTGAGTGACCCCCCCCCCTTCCAACACACACACACACACACACACACACACACACACACACCACTCCCTCCCTATGATTTCATTCATTGCTGCTGCTGCGGCTGCATTCAGCACCTGATAAAGAGCGCCTGCAGAAGGAGCCACAATGGGCGACAACAGTTGTCCGGTGCTTTGTGGGCCGTCCACTCTGCTCGCCGCGCTCTGAGCCTCCTACTGTAAAAGCTGGCTGCATAGTAATGTGGCGGCCTTGAAAGGAAACAGTGGGCAGCGTCTCTGACTGAGGCGCTGCATTTTCACACTGCCAGGAGAGGAGAGAGAAAAATACAGATTTATTTGTAATAACAAGAAACAGAAGAATCCAGCTCTGAACTCCAGAGCGTGTGATAATAATAATAATGATAATAGATGATTGATCTACTAGTAACTGAGGCTGTTCATGAATCTGTAATAAACAGAGTCTGTTTATGTTGGATTGGTATGGATGCAGACATTAATATTACATTAGGCATCCATTAAAAACAAAGGCAGATACAAGTGATTGTGGTGTGGTTGTGTATTTTTAATGCTTCTTTTCATTAATGCTGTCTTAGTGTAACAGATCGCAGCAGCAGCAGCAGCAGCAGCAGCAGCAGCAGCAGCAGCAGCAGCAGCGCAGCAGCAGCAGCAGCAGCAGCAGCAGCAGCTCAGACTCTGGACGTGTGGTGGACATTAATAATGCATTACTGCTGATTCCACATGCTTCCACTGCAATCGTCTTTTTGCAAAATGTATTTTTTTTTTTTTTTTTTTAAACTTGCGGATCAAATAACTTCATTTGTCATTTTACTCCCTGAGTCGTCTCATTGTTTTGTCAAATTAAGTTTCATGGAGAGCGATTGCATCTTGCTCGGCGAGTAATGGCCCATAATTCAAGGCTCTAACTGTAACAGCTCAGTCATCTTCCACGGGACAGATGCCGCCGTTTCCAAAGCACACACACACATATATAGACCCTCCCTCCTCTCCTCACACACACACACACACACACACTCCCCTCTCAGTCGCTTTATCATGGCTGCCTCACATGTCTGTCTATTGATTCAAACAAATGTAGCCTGACCCCAACTGCTTAATCAAGTTTGGTTGCAGTTGTTAGTAACAGTATAAGGGATGGAGGGTGTGTGTGTGTGTTTGTATGTATGTGTGTGTGTGTGTGTGTGTGCATGTGTGTGTCTATGACTGGATAGTTTGCAGCTATGACAAACGAGCAGCCGTTGCGCCGGCGCTGCAGAGGCAGATGTAGCAGAAATTTGCAATGATTGAAAATCAAACGTTTGCTCAGGGTGGGAGGTGGAACACGCTCGCATGAGCCGGCGTGTGTGCACACGTTTACTGCAATTAAGGAAAAAAAAAAACACACACACACACACACGCACACACACACACCATGAAGCCTTTTCACAAGTGACCTGCATCTGCACGCCGACCCCTGCTCTCAGACACACACATCGGTGTTATGTGGCCCGGCCCTGCAGCGCTCAGGCCTTCCTCCACTCGTCCTCCTGCGGCTCTGCACCTCCAGTCAAATGTCACGTCGAGGGCTGGATGTGCAGAGACGAGCTGCAGCTCATCGCAGGAGACTGTTTGTGTTTCCTGTTGTTGGTTTCAATTGGAGGTGAAATATTTCTTTATCTTTTTTTTTTTTTACTATTTGACGCTGAGGAAAAAAAAAAAAAAAAAAAATCAAACATTTGGATCAAGTGCGAGGCTGCAAATGAAAGGAAAACGTCGTCTCCACCAAAAGACACAGGGGAGGATGGAGGTCCTTTCACGCCTCCACCTCTTTTGTCCATCTGCTCCGGCGCAAAAAAAAAAAAAAACTTGCAAATTCTTCATTTCACGTAAAGGCAAACGTGATTTGACGTGCAAGTGTGCAGCTCCTCCTGAGCAGCACAGTCCGCCAAGGATGCTGGATGACTGACTGACTGACTGACTGACTGACTGACTGTACACGCTGCTGGGTTCAGCCCTTTTTCAGCAAATATCAGACACACACACACACACACACACAGACAGACGGGCGTCTTTGAACAGGAGGAGGAAAAGAACAAAAACCGCTCAGAAAGAGAAGAGAAACATGTCGCGCTGCTGCAGCACATCTTCAGATTTTATTTTTTATTTTATCTTTTCCTTTTTTTTTTTTTTTTTTTTTTTTTTAAATTCCTCCTCTGGTGAAATTTTGAGTCAGTTTTGCATTGAAATTGCCTCCATCCTCCCCTGAGAGAGACAGGGAGGTGGAGGCAGCGCTCTAATTCATGGACTTACAATAATCTGCTTTGCAGGTTTTACTACTTAAGAATATGTCACTTCAAATCAATTTAGAAATTAGATTCAGGTGGAATCAGTTTGGAAAAAGTGTGTGTGTAGTTTTCAGTGTCTTTGGATTTGAGACCGAGGTTTAGTGGTGGAGGGGTTATGTCTCCTGGCTGGGTGTGTGTGTGTGTGTGTGTGTGAGGGAAGGGGTGTGGATTAGCCGGCTCCCATAGACAAAAGGCAGATGGATTTGCACGGCTCGGGCTTATTCAGGATGGGTGAAAAAAGGTCAGAGGGAGAGCGGCGGCCGGCCATTGTCTCCCAGCACCACGACCGCTGCAGGAAACAAAGATGTGTCCCTCACCTCCGATTCATCCTGGGCCTTTGAAAAAGTTCAGCCACGGCTTCAACAAAACCTCTCAACACACACACACACACACACACACACATGCATGTAACCTCCATCAGTCATCAGTGTGGTTTCATATTTGCAGGTGCACACTTGTATGTTTGTAATGTTCCCCTCACCCACCCACACACTCCAACGCTGTTCATGCTCACGCTCATGTGTGCGTGCATGTGTGTGTATGCTGCACGCTGCACACACTGCACACACTCACACACACAAATACAAATACGCTTGGGTTTAAGCAATAAGTCCACACACACACACACACACACACACACACACACTCAATTAAGAAAAAGCCCAACAACACGCTGTAAAACGTATGAATCTCACTTTACATTATATCTAAGCCCCAAAATAAAAAGCACAGTGCGAATCCATTTCTCAGCAAATATCACACGCTGCATACAAATCAGAGATCCCTCCTCCTCCCCTCCTCCTCCTCCTCCTCCTCCTCCAACTTGGATTTGCACTTGCAAGATTAAAAAAAATACACAAGTTGTGCTCCAGCTGTGGTGCGGAGCAGCTGTGGAGACTGAGAACAGCAGTAAATCCCATTAAACTGAATGTTATCACAACGTTACGGTGAGCTGCAGCTGCATGGAGCCGCTGACGAGGGCGCGCCGTCAATCAGTGTCTAAACTCCTCGGATACTCCCACCGCTCCTCGCCCACGGCCACACGGTCTGACCTGTTTGGGCAAAGACTACGAGTGCGTCTCTGAAAATGAGGTGAAGTCGATTTTTTTTTTGGTCACGAAATGATATAAATGAATAAAAATTGTTTTTTTTTTTTGTGGGGGGGGGGGCGTGCACAACGCACTCCCTCAGTCCATCAGAGGAATGAATGAGCCACAGCAGGACTCAGATTCACACTCGTCCTTTTTGGTATTTTGTGAAAGATTTTTTTTTTTTTTTACACCCGACATCAACAAACACGACAATATTTAAATCTTACCGAGGATCCGTGGTGAGCTGATGCACCTCCTCCTCCTCCTCCTGCTCCTCCTGCTCCTGCTCCTCCCGCGTCTATTTCCCATTCCACTCCGGCTGCACCGACACCACCGACTCAGAGACAGCCACGCCGGCAGAGGAAGAGGAGGAGGAGGAAGAGGAGGAGGAGAGAGTGAGTGAGTGGGAGAGAGAGAGGGAGTTTCATCTCCTCCCATCACCACCTTTTTTCTCTCCTTTGAAACAAATTAGAAAAAAAAAGAAAGTTCCCAGCTTCCCCTCCTCCTCCCTCCTCTCCTCCTCTTCCTCTTTCTTCTTCTTTCTGCCATTTTCTTCATCGTCCGTTACAAAAAGGAAGAAAACGCACCGACCGCTTCTCTCCAGTCTTTTCCTTCACACAAATGAGCACTCGCTCAGAGAGAGGAGAGGAGAGGAGGACCACTCGCCTCCTCCACTTCCACCGAGAGAAATGAGATGCTATTTTTTTCCAGCGATAGAGAGAGAGAGAGAGAGAGAGAGAGAGAGAGAGAGAGAGAGAGAGAGAGAGACTACAAAGTGCACTGTGGGGCTCCTCCTTATATTCCTCCCATCCCTCCCCTCCATTCCCTGCCTGTCTACAGCACATGTCACCTCCCCTCGTTGCCATGGCGACGGCTCCACATGTTGCCGACAGGAGGAGAGGAAGAGGAGGTGAGGACAAGGGAGGAAAAGGGAAGGAGGGAGCGAGGGGGGCGTGGGGTGGGGGTGGGGGGTTGCAAAAAAGGAAGAGGAGGGGAAACGCTGAGGAAAGGAGGAAGAGGAAGAAGAAGACGAAGAGGAGAGGTAAACCAAGAAGAGGAGAGGATGGAAGTCGCTCAGACTCACGCTGAGCCTTAAAATCCTGTTTTCTTTCAAACACGTTAAAATGATATCGTCGGCGTGACAACAGTCACTTGTTTTCTGGGAAGTAGAAGAAGAGGAGGAGGAGGAGGAGGGAGCAGGAGGAGGAGATATCTTCAGTCGTCTGCTGCTCCAGCGGCGCCGCGGTGTTCAAGTCGACTGTAATAAGACGTCAGGACTCTGTTAGAGACGCGTCAGGATCAAGATGCTGTGCGTCGGTACAGGAAACTGTGCTGCTCACACGCCGACACTTCCTGTCTCTAAAAAAAAAAACTCTCCTCTCGAGTCGTTGAGCTGTGAAATGGCCGCTGGCTGCTGTGATGTCACACAGATGAAAGACATCCTGTCGCGCAGGTCATCAGCAGTGAAATCTGAATTTCGTACAGGTTCCACTTCCTGTGATCGCGAACACACTTCCTGTCAAACACCAGCGGCGAGTATCAAACACAGAGACAGAGCTGTTTCTGGATCAAGGGAGAGTGATCAGAATCACCAGTGACAGGGTCCAGTATCAATACTGTTATTGATCTAAACACGTTTACATTTATGTTCAAATATTTAAACTGGAAACAAAAAATCAATCAAAAACATCTTTTTCTCCAACTTTTACTGAAACTTGCTGCTTTTTTTTCCAACACCAAACTGTCGCCGTAGTGATGAAGTTGGATTGACTGAAAATCAATGAGTTTGCTCCATCGGAGAGACTCTCAGCTCATACAGCAACCAGACAAGTGCAGTTGACAGTAACAGTTCTGCTGTTCGTTGGAGAGGTGGCGCACACACACACACACACGCACACACGCACGGCGCCGCGCGGCCACCCTCAGGCCTAATCAACAAATAGGGCTAATGAGTTATTAGCTGCAGAGAGAAGGAGGCACTGAGACCGATGGAGGACGAACAGCTGCAGCAAACACGGGAGGAGGGTTGGAGAATTAAGACAGGAAGGTGTGTGTTTGTCTGCGTCTTTGTGTGTGTGTGTTTGTGTGTGTGTGTGTGTGTGTGTTGTGTGTGTGTGCACCGTTTATATGTGTGTTTGTGTGTCCAGAGCTTCGAGAAATAGGTGTTTACATGTCTGTGCTTCACATATGGGTATATATTTTAGTAAGAATATGCATAGTGTGTGTGCGTGTGTGCGTGTGTGTGCGTGTGTGCGTGTGTGGTGCGTGTGTGTGTGTGTGTGTGTGTGTATCTCACCACTGTGTGCAGTTTGGCTTAGAAAAGAAATTGAGGGGCAAAGAGGAGATGCTGCCTAATGCAGATGACAAGGTCCTTTCTGGAGAAAGAGTTGGTGTGCGTGTGTGTTTGCGGGGGGGGTGGGGGGTGGTACATGTGTGGATGGACGGGGGGGGGGACTCTTCAGTTTATCTTTCTATTCAGCACCCCCCCACCCCCACTCCCTCCAACTCCTTCACAGACACCCCCACACCTCCTTTTGTCCCCCTTGGCGACAGCTGGAGGTGGCAGGCAGTGAGGGCCCAGTGTGTGTGTATTGGGGGGGTGGGTGGAGTGTGTGTGTGTGTGTGTGTGTGGTGGGGGGGACTGTCTTTCAGTGTGTAGCCCCCCCTCTCCTTAATACTTCTGTTAGACCCCCACCTTCCCAACTCTCAATGCTCTTGACACAAGCTAACTGAACTGAGAGAGAGAGAGAGAGAGAGAGGAGAAGACAGAGAGAGAGAGAGAGAGAGAGAGAGAGAGAGAAAGACAGAGAAGGAGGGAGAGAGAGAGAGACAGAGACAGAGAGAGAGAGAGAGAGAGAGAGAGCGAGAGAGAGAGAGAGAGGGTTAAAGGGAGCTTTGGGCGCCAACATTTCATTCCTTTCCCTTTCAGCAGCGCGAAAATCGCATCCCCTGCCTTTTATCTCTGCAGCTTCTCCCTCCAACACACAAACACACACACACAAACACACACACCTCTCTGCCACCTCTACCTGCTCCTCTCTCTCTCTCTCTCTCTCTCTCTTCTCTGAACAACAGGTCACAAACAGGAGGTCTGACCACCTCCTTTGACACACTCCCACCTTGGACTCATCTCAACTGTCGACCAGCTCAAACTGACAAGACGACTCTTTCCATGTTCAGTGTGTCGCTTGTGACAAAACCTACAGAGAGCTCCCCAGGTGATGGATGGAGGCTCTCAGCGCTCCAGTCGCATCAACCGAGAAAAAGACTCAAGACTACAGCCACACAGACCAGGTTCAGGCCGCACCGCTGTCTGTCCAGAGGGCAAAGCTTTGCTGTGTGAAGCCTGGAGTCATGGATGGACAGTGTCTCATGAGGTCGCGTTGACCTCGACCTTTGGCCTCTAAGATCTAATCACTTCATCCTTGAGTCCAAGTGAACGTTTGAAGACGTTCCCTGAATGCTGATGCAGCTGCCCAGCTGCTAAAGAGCCAGATGTTTCCTCAGGAGTTGGTGGAGACCAAAGTTGAGCAAAAAAAAAAAAGGGGGCGAGAGAAACAGCTCGTGTGCTACAGAGGACAAGCTGCTGTGTAACTGCTAATCTTTGTGCTTACTGTTCTCCTCATGTACTGACCTTAACCTCCCTGTTGTGCACTGTATATGACTACAGTGCCAATAAAGGTTATACAAACTGAATTCAATACAAAGCAACATGAAGAGTGACAGTGACGCCCTTCATAGGAAGGAAAAAACATCCTCGTCGCTCTCTTTTCATTTGCTCTTGTGTAAACAAGGTCTTTACATAAATACTGAGCCAGATCATATAAGTGATTAGTGAACGCTTCATTCACTGCATGTTCACAAGGCCACGGCTGCAAACATGTGAGTGTAGTAAATAAACAAAAGGAGGTGGGTCAGTGGAGGTGGAGGAGGAGGAGTGTGCTGTGTGAGACACCACAGCTTCGTACTAAACTCCACACGGCGACAGATTTGTCCAGTCGGAGCATTGTGCTGGTGCTGAATGCTCTTCAGCCATGTTCACTCTTATCAGTGATCACAATCTGCCGTGTGGGTTTGTTGTGTTGCTCCTGGCGCGTTGTTCTTTGCCACTGAAACAGCTGGAAGATGGTATCGGAGCTGGCTCCTCCAGTGGAGGAGTAAAATGGAAGATATTAAGTTGTTTAAAGGGGTAAACAGAAGAATTCACTCTGCTCTGGTATCTGATATCATTTTCACGAGTCTCTGAAGCTAAATGAGGTTTTTAACCACGACTGCCAGTTCAGACCGAGCCCATGCTGCACATTTATCAAAATGATCTCTTTCATAGCTCTGAGGAAAAGATCACGTTCCCAAAAAGTGTTCGACATTACTGCTAAAAAAAAGTCTGTGAGAGGTCCTCAGTCATCCAGGTCATCGTACATGAGTCCTGAAGACGTTCCTTCAGTTCTACAGACCCGTGTGGGAAATCCAGGACCTATGCTGCGTTCAAGACAATGACAAATGAATTGGACGGTGACAAACTCGGGAATTACAGGTTGGAAATTCATGTACCACCTCAGAGCTCCGATTTTCCGACTTGAAGTCAGTGACAGCAACGAAACCTGGCGGTCCTCGTTGATGGGAAGAATGAGATTGTAACAAAAGTTGTGTTTTCACGATTCTTCAATTTCTTTTGCATCTATGATGAAACATTTCTAATCTGAGATCTCAACCTGACTGATCACCTGTGGAAGACGTTCTCCAAACATCACACGTGTAGGATCGATATGAGCGTCCGCCGGTGAAGCTGCTCCTGTTGGTTCGGCCTCACTAAGACACTTAATGTTGTTTTCTTTCCCGTCAGTGGATCTCTGCTAAATCTGCTGCGACACCTTGTAGGAACTGCTTTGAGACATCAGTGGTTGTAATATTGATTAGATTAGTGCGAGTGCTTCCTTTAATTTGATAAAAGCAGAGATTCTCAGTGAAGCTTCCAGTTCAGAAGAAAAAAGTGTTGTGTTCAGTGTCTGTTTTGCACAAACTGTGTCCTTCACTGTGTTTCCAGTCTTTAGGTGCAGTAACATGTTCAGATTGATAGTGACCATTAGGATCTCCTCTCTGCCAGAGCAACCCACTCTCTACATAACACCAACACTTTAGACCGACCGTCTCCACATAATGAGCTTGGACATCAGTCATCTCACAACCTTAAAAAACCGACGTGTCCGCCTCTTTGTCTGACGGCCTCAGACCGACGCGAGCATCGACTCCGCTGTCAGATCAGAGGCCGTCGCCGGCCGTCGTCTGTGTGCCCGCGAAAAAGGGGCTTGTGTGATATTCAAACGGTCACTGACGGACACAAAATGAAAAGCGCTCCGTCTTGTTTTTCAGCCAAGCGACAGCTCATTCAGCCAGGACCCACCAAACTGACGGCCTTTGTGCAGTGCAACATATTTTGGATTCCTGTGACCCACCGTCCTGCCCCCCTCGTCTTGTTCTTCTGGGATGGCACTCAAGACAAAAGAGCCATCATCCACATGATATGGTCGCCCCTCGGACCCCGATGCCCCCCGGGACATAAATCTTCAACATACAGTAAAGCAAAGCATAACATCTGGGCCGACTGACACACGGACTGTGACGGGCCGTTTGGGGCAGTTTTGCATTACAGTGGAGGAGCTGCAACGGAAAGTCTGCGGCGCTAATTGGAGACGAGAAAACCCAAATAAGAAAAGACAAAGTATCGTTCAGACGGAGCGAAGAAGGAGCCGTGCACAGAGAGCAAGAGGTGCTGGTAATTGGGAGATTAACAGTCAGAAAAAATGCATGCCCATGATTAATTAGGCAGAACTGATGTTAGCTCTTTATTTAAGTGCTTGTCTTGTTGCAAGTGCAAAGCTAACTTCATAATAGATGCTTATAAAAGAACTTTTCACTCTGTGGCATCAACACAAACTGACTGAAGTGATTATTTCCCAGATCCTTCCTTCTTCTCTTGTTTGTTTACCTTGTTACCATCGCTTCCTGTGCGTTCACCTTTCCTTTCCTACAGCAGCCCTGAGAGCGCGACGCCTGCAAATAAATTCAGAAAACATCTTTAAAAACAAGTGCGTATGAAGAGCAACATCAAAAGTGTTGAACAACAAGGAGCCTCAGCCAGGTTCATCGCTCTTTAGTGTCCCCCCAGAAACACTAACGTGTGTGTCGGTGTGTGTTCACAAAGAGATGATGTTTCTGAATTTTGTCTAATTTGTATGTGTTTTCTCAAGAGCTTTGACCTCTCAGGGCCACCGTACTTTTCACTGCCGCCCTCCGTCATTCCTTCTCCAGCTGACTGAAGAACACGAAAACCTTCACAACTGGTCGAACAACATCACATCACATCACATCACATCACATCACATTACATTATATTATATTATTTTTTAATAAACTGCCTTTGATAGAAGTATTTTTCATTTTACTGCTGATAGTCGTACAAAAGGAAACACATTCAGACCCACCACCTGCTTCCAGATGTGAACTGTACAAACACACTGGTGTCACAAATATTGGCTTTAACACACAGCACACACACACACACACACACACACACACACACACACAAAATATATATATTTCATCTCTTTTTCCAGCTCTGCCCCACGTAAACACATATCTGTGCATTAACACAAAATTGATGCGCTACACCTTTCCTCTTCATGTTCTGTGTTTCTCTCTCTCACACACACACACACACACAGTGACAGTGGCGGCTGTTGTAGCTGTCGTCCCTCTGCAGTCGGAGAGAAAAGCATGAAACAATTCTCCTGACAGACTCGACCAGAGCTGCATCACCAGCAGCCGCTCCGAGTCTGTGAGCTCCATCTCACCAGCCAATTACACCAGAGAGCTGCAAGACACCGTGTCCCCACTGTTGTCCCCGACCATTAAAGTTAAACGCACACCGGCCTCACTAGGAAGAGAAGAAGAAAAAAAGGCAGCCAGTCGTTTGTTAAAATATGTAAATGCTCTTTTCCTCTCAGTGTTTTTCTGACCTCTTGTGCAAAGAGCTGTGTTTGTCTTCTCCAGAAAACAGCGGCATAACGTCCATCTGTCTGTGTTCAGAAGCAAAGGTGAAGGTGAAGGTTGGGTGAAATGTCTGCCATTGATCAAATATGCAGAATAGACACGTGTCTGCAACAAAGTAAGAAGCTTGAACGAATCAGGTTTGAGACGTGAACCTCAACGAGTTTCGGTCGTTGGTGGAGGCTGTTTTGATTTTGACCTCCACGTTTTACTTTCCTGAAAAAAAGCCTGGCCTTTTGAGATGAACGATCAGAAAATGTTGTTTTGATCCACTGGTTTTTGGTTGGAGGCCGTGTCATGAGAGAGGGAGAGGGTCTTTACACATGATGCAACTCAGCACTGCACTGAATCGTCCTTAAAGCTCTGTGTGCTGGCCTGTCGCAGCGTGTGATAAACACGAATCAGCCGCAGGAAAACTGCTGTAAACTGATGCACGGAGCTTCTATTACTTTCTAAACGTACTGAAGCCCTGCAGAAAGAAAATGACTCTGACGTCTCCTGCTCCAGACGTGTCTCACCAGCTGGATGTGAGCGGCTCAGAGTGTGTCCGTCACCTGTCGGAGGACACACTGACATTTATAAAGAGCAGCTTTTGTCTGTTTCCCTGCTTCCCTCACACTGACATCAAATGGAGTCTGGTCTGTAGCTGTGGCTGCTGCCTGGATGGAGGAGGAGAATGTGGGGGGAGAAGAAGGATGGATGCGCCCCCCTTCAACCATCACCTTTATCAGCCATCTTCTTTAACGTCTTCTCTGCTCTGAGAGCGACGCCTCGGAGCTCCGCGGAATAAATGGAGGCTTATTTTCCTAAGCGATGCAGACTGAGGCGAAGGTGATAACACCGACTTCCCTCACGTCATCTGCTCACGAGTCCCAGTGGATTGTTTTCTTCCCTCTCTTTGACAAATAAATATCTAATAGACGACGCAGACGACGCCGTGCTGCCGGCAGCAAGCAGGGTCACTGTCAGTCGCTCGCAGGAAGTTTTCATAAAAGACCATTTGAGAGCGTTCGTTTCTTCCTCATTTATATCCTTGTTGCACTTGTTTAGTATCAACCAAGACAACGCTGACCAAGCTGCTGCGTGTATACGACTGTATTACGTCACTTTAGTCCATCGACTATTGATCATAAATCTGACGGTGCGAGGTGGAGCAGCCACGGCCCCTCCTCATCAGAAACCACTTAAAATCCATGCTAACACACCTGAAAACACACGTCACATGACCTTTCATGCACAACAGGTGGTTGATTAGTGGTGATGAGTAAAGAAGTCGCTACTTTTATTGGTACCACCGACTTCCCACAGTAATCCTGAGTATTGATTAACATAAAACAGGTATCGCTGCACACTGGTACCAGCTCCCAGTAACCAGGTATCAATGCTGTGTGGGTTTAACTGTGACATGTACCCATCCTTATCGCTTAGCTGCAGAAAAGGCCGTGAACAAGGAAGAGCAATGGTGCAAAAGTGAAACCAGGAGAGCAGCTATAGCAAAAGCAAAAAGGTCGACAGGTCGTTTGAGGTTCATAGTTCACCACTGGTCGTCAAGATGCTGTTTGTTTACCAACTTGTCCCATCAGTGAGACCCAATCAGGAAGTGAATAGTATCAGAAAGCTGTAGTTGCACGTGTGAGATAGATCAGATCTGTGAGCGAGTCTGTGATGCTTTTTTTTTTTTTATCACATGTCCTCAAACACACCAAACAAATAATAAAAAGCTCTGAAGCCATTTTCATAATCTTTTCCACCAAAAGTGCATCGACAAATGACACATAATAAAACAGGACTGGACGACCTCCGTGTTGATTTGACGAGAGGAGAGCACATTATCATCTCCGAACCAGACTTGATGGCCACTCGTCCGTACAGTGTAATTAACAGGAAACTGGAGAGAATCCAATATAATTATCAGATGTTTGTCTGATCAGCTCTTAATCTGCTTCTAATGCAGCCAACCACAAAGGAGACGTGTCAGAGTGACCCTCCTCTGCACACACACACACACACACACACACACAGACCTGCACATTAATGCATGAGCCCACATAGACTGAGCCTCCAGACTATTACTGAAATATTGTGTATGCATGTGTGTGTGTGTGTGTGTAGTTACAGTGTGTTGACGCTCTGCCTGGATCAGCTTGTTAAAATAGAGCAGCAGCACTAACATGCACTGTGCTTTAAAGCCAAGAAAAGACTGTTGATCAAGGTGAATGCTACGCTTGTCGTCTCGTCTCTCCTCACATTCAATCACCACACGTCCGCCTGCCGCCTGCTGTGTGTGTGTGTGTGTGTGTGTGTGTGTGTGTGTGAGAGAGATGGCATGTATGAGGCAGTATTTGTGGAACAAGTGTGAGTTCATGTGTGCAGAGGTTAGGAGTTGATTAGGGAAGTGTGTGGAAGGGGTGAATACGTGTGTGTGTGTGTGTGTGTGTAGCGGCTTGTGTGTTTTCTGTGTTTGTGGACGTGTGCCATGTTTTTTCTTTTCACTACTGAGATCAGCAGCAGAACTGTGTCAGTGAAAGGGGAGCGGCTCGGAAGTTCTTTCAGCCAGGGAGCGTCACCAGTTGAAAAGGAAGCAGAAACTTGAGGTTAAATGAGCAGCTACCAAAAAAAAAAAAAAAAAAAAAAGGGATGTTCATGGCTTCACACGGTGTTTGTCTGAAGAGATGGAGAGAGTGAAAGACAGAGTGATAAAAGAGAGAGAGAGCAGGACGTGTAAAGACTGTGGTGTCGTTCATTTGATCAGGAATGAATAAAAAATCTCCAACAAATTCCATCCACTAGCAACGCGTGCCTTCGTCACTATGGTTACTGTAATACCCACCCTCGTTGCCATGGTTACAGTTATAAAGATCACAGATAACTTTGTCGAACGACCACAGATATAATAAGCTACTTCAGCTGCGACACACGTCTCGTTCACCCTGACATGGACCTTTCTCTCTTTTCCCTTCACTCCTGTCATAACCCACCACGACCACTAGATGTCGCCTGGCAACAAAAACGTTGCTACGGGTTACCTCAGGCTCAGGCTACAGTCTCTTCAACAGTCGTGTTGTCGTCCAAAACTGGAATCCATGAGCCACAGTGTTTCACTGGGCGACATGTTCCTTCATTACCATGAACACACACACACACACACACACACACACACACACACACACACACACACACACACACACTGTAGTTTATTTTGACTTGATCCCAAACACACTGTTGTGCTGCCAGGACCAGTCACCAGAGGACCGAATATGGATTAATCCACAGCTGAAAATAGTCCCCGACAAATTCCCTCATGTTTGAGAACTGAGTCCAAAATTAAACTTGTAAAATTTGTTTTCACATTATTTACGTCTGCACTCGGAGCCAATGGGCTTTGAGCTTCTGAGCGAGCAGGCTGGGAACAGGGAAGTCGTTATGATTTAATGGGCTGATTCACCCAGCTGACAAAGACCGGGACTTAATTCCTCAGTAAGGAAAAAAAAAAAAAAGTGTGTTTGTAGAGCTCAGAAGTGGAAGAGACAAAACTTTTAAGACACAGGAATATATCACAAGAAAAGTGAGATATGCACTTGTTTTGGAAAATTGGGCAAAGTGCCTCTTTAATCCTGACTGCAGCGATTCAAAGAACGAGTGGCATCAAAATGTCCTGTTTCAAATCTCAGAGCGAACGCTGCTGAAGAAAAACAAGTTACAAAAGACCCGTGGTTTCAAAGGTTTTAAATGTATAGATATAAAACAACACGGGCCTCGCAGCTCTGAACGTGAGCTTCCTTCCACAGCAGCACTACAGCGCGCTGCCGTTAGCTGTGGTCGGCAGGAGCTGCAAACATCCAGGCGTGGAATATTAAATACATGTGACCCAGAGAGCAGCGTTATTACAAAATGGCAGCGACCCCGCCTGAGGGGAGCGCCGTCTCTGTGCAGGACGGGATTTCTCTCTAACACCGTTTAGTCTCCATTCATCAAAGTCACGTCTTGTTTTTCCCCCAAACACCAGGAATTCACGGGGCAAGGTCACAATTTCACAGCAGGAGGTGTGTGTGTGTCTGTTGGGTGGGTGTGTGTTGGGTGGGGGGGTGGCAACAATATCTAAAAAAAAAAAAACTTTGCATAATTATTCATCATTAGGTGCACCCCATCGGTGCACATCCATGTCATCGTCATGACAACAACCTCCTGGGACCGCCTCCCCTCTCAAATGTGCAGCTCCAGCGGTACGACCTCCCGCTTCAACATGGCCGCCGGGCGTTTCTCAGTCGTCCTGTTCTCTGGGCACAGACACGAGTCAGAACCAGAACTCACTGCTTCACTAAGACACTTGTACATATGAAGCAGTCATCTTCACACACACACACACACACACACACACACACACACACACACACACACACACACACAGCTGGCTTATGTAACCTGACCTCTGACTCAGGCTCCTATTTGCATCCCAACATACACACCTGACACACAGCTTTACATCTAACATGTGCACTGGTGAGAAAAGAAGTGCACTTGTTGTTGTTTTCACTCACAACACAAACATCTGTTGTTTTTTAGCTTTTGAAGGAAAAACTACTTCTTTCTTCATCAGGATCCAACATTAGCACCAGCGTTGGCTCCTCCTGCGTGCACTGCTCTGTACCAGGTGGTCTGTCTTTGTCACATGACGTGTTGCTGCTCCTTGAGTCAGTTCCAGTTTGCACCAGGTCTGTGCTCCTCTGAAGAGAAGCAGCACTGATTCAGAGAAACCAGAGGAAACGACCTGCACGTCACCAGCGCTGCTCGACGTGTGACGCCTTCATTAGTCGGGGACGTTTTCAGGTGTTTAACTTTGTGTTCCTGAGCCCCGTCACCGCGTCAGACTGAGGTGACGTGGGTTAAGATGAACAGGAGCCACCGACCCACGGCTTTGGTTCTCCAGGTCAAAGAAAAGTTAAAAGGATTTCCATGAAAAAAAAAAAGAAGCGAGGGGGTGAAATTTCAGACTTATCTTGGTATAAAACCCAAAACTGATGGATATAAAAGATAGAAAAGTCCGTCAGTTTGTCGTCTGTGACTCTCGTGTAGTTGTATGAAGTCTGAGAGAATAACAGATGACATCATTACAGTTATATCGGGTTTGGCTCCGGACCAGCAGGCTTTAACAGGAAGCCTGCATTAGAAACTGGAGGGTATAATGAAAGATGCTTCTGAAATGCATCATGGGAAAACAAATGATCCTGTGTTTGTTTTGGAATTTGACTCAACACCAAACTGAAGTCCAGCTATTTGTGGAAACGCAGAACTAAGTCGCCGATCAACAAGTTCAGAAATGTTTAAGTTTTGAAAACAAGAGGTTGGAAAAAGCTGCAGTTCCTCCGACGGCCACTTGATGTTGCCTCCAAAACGTAACAGCTGATCTGTTCGGCTGGTTCCCTACGTCCATGTCTGTATGAAATACAAAGTTCATGACTGAGAACAAAAGTGAGTTTTGAGTAAAAACTTCGACTGTTGCTCTGATTTCAGAAAAAAGAAACGCAGCACTGAGACTGATTGTATTGATCACTGTGTAGAAGTGTCACTGTGTCAATGTGATTTTCTCCAGCTGCAGGAAAAAGGTCAGAAACAAACACACTTGACTCCCACAAAGCTGAAACCTGGTCCTGGACCAGCCGCTCGACGAGAGCCACATAAATGTGTGGTGATACAGGACGAAGCTACGGAGGGAAAAAGTTCATCTGCAAAACTAAGACTAAAACTAAACTGAAGTGAAAAATCAAACTGAGAAACTAAATGAAAATAAAATGTTGAAACTCTAATAATAACGTTGACTGGGAATCACCACGTCATCAGCTTCGCCACGTCATCAGCTTCGCCACGTCATCAGCTTCGCCACGTCATCAGCTTCGCCACATCATCAGCTTCCCCACGTCATCAGCTTCCCCCACAACATCAACTGGCCGTGTGTCTCACTGGCAGCAGAGGGGAGGACCGGTGGCAGTGAGCCAGGATGGCAGCGGTGCCCTTCACTCTCCCTCCTCCCTCACCTCCCTCACCGCCCCTCCCCCCCAGTGTCCCGCCCCCGCGCTGTCACTGAGCTCATGGTGTCCTCGCCGCGTCCTGACTTAAGGTAACGGCTCCAATTTCACAGTTTAATTACAGCTAATCTGAGGAAACCGAGCCAATGCTAATGAGACGGCGTGTGCTGGCGGGCAGCGCTCGGCTGTCTGGACAAGGTGCTGAGGATTTACAGCCTGGAGCGATGTGGTGGGGCCCCGGCCCGGCCCCGGCCCCCCAGCCTCGGCCCCGGCCTGAACTTTAAACAATAAAATGACAGATTTCTTAAGATTTTTTTATTTTTTTCTCCAGACGAAGCCATGTTTTATAACAACAAGCTCTGATGATCCAAGTGTTGGATCACTGGACAGGACCCTCACCTGTCACCTGCATATTCTCTACTGGACTGTGTGTGTGTGTGTGTGTGTGACTCTGATTGATCCCTGAACTCAGAAGGAACTTTCTCTTCTGTCATCGTCTCACACACAGATTCATTCTCTGTCTTTATCAATCAGATCCATGAAAACATCTTTTGCATGAGTTTTGCATCAACTGGTGTTTTTGCTTTGGCTCCGTGTGCTGTGAATTTCTCCACATTTCCTCACGCATCCACGTGTCCTGGCTGCAGCTTCATTGGAAAAAGTCACTTCAGTGTTAAAAGAGGAGCCTGAAGCTCTGACAGTGATCATGAAGGTTTTGGTCTCTGTAGAGCTCGTGTTGACAAGCAGCTGCGGAGTGTGAGCAGCACGTGGACCTTTTATCATCATGATTTGTCTCTTATTGTTTTCTTCACTGTTTTTATTTGATTTAGTTACTTGTGTTTTCATTTCTTCCTCTATTTACACTTGTTTTCTTTTTTAATATCCTTTCTTCTGTTTATGGCTTTAGTCCTTTAACTGGCTGCAGTTTGAGATATTTACCTTTACGCCTCATTTTTATTGACACTTACTTTTTCGGGGAGACTGTGGGTGGGATGAGGTGTTTTCATTACGTAAAATACTTTGTGCTCCATTTTGAGCTGTATGAAAAGTGCTATAGAAATAAAGTCCGACTGATTGATTGATTGATCGATTGATTGATTGATTGCCCTCATGTTGTTTACCCTTTGACTTCCTGCTTCTACACACCGTGCTCTGTCTGTCAGTCGGACGACCCCTCACTTTTATCTATAGAAGACCAGATGTGTCGAAACATTCACGGACTGTAAAAGAAAAATAAAAATAAAAGATTATTGTGTTAAGTTTGTTTTTTTTGCTGCTTTCAGCTCGGACTCCTTTGAAAAAACACGTTCTACACGTTCAAAAGTAAGTAATCCAGTTTCTTCCACGGTATCACAGAAGCAGATAAACAAAGAGCATCTCCTCCACCTCCTCTTTCCATCGCAGTGAATGCTCTAATTAACTTTCCATCGCGCCGTTTTCTAATTGATTAGCGACCGCCGGCTCGTGACAGACACCTAGGAGACAGGTATTCATCCAACACACTCAGCGTCACTCTCATTTCATGGTGGGTGCGTGTTAGACACTGGGTGTTTATAAGTATTATCAAAACACAGACAATTTAATTATTCCCCCTCTGACACGTCTCAGCGTCTACAAAGTGCAGTAAAACTCTCTGATGTCCTTTAGGAGACGACAGATAAAACCCAAAAATCAACATTCAGATCTTCTTCCCTCTTTTTCCGAACCGGGATGAAATGGTCAATTTGTAGAAAATCTACAATCAGGTGTTATCTTTTATCTCTCTTTTTTTTGGTTTTGCTTTAAGGTAGAGAGATGATTGCTGTGTTTGGGTTCCAGCTTAAAACAGTGGCGCTGGTCTGGGAAAAAAAAAAAAGAGAAAAAGATGCAATCTTTTCAAAGTATTCATCACCTGATAAAAGCAGCCAAGGTCAGACCTATGGGAGATTGCTCGATCGAAAACATTATTTGTGCACCGGGCTGTTTGCCTGGGGAGCACTTTTCAACGAGCACAACAGCAGTTAGCTGTGAGTGAAGTACAATAACGTCTGGTACATTAAACTTTCTCTAATAATTCGTACCATTAAACATCGTCGTTATTGATTTATGGGCCAAGAAAGTCAACTGTGAAACTAAACAAGAACCAGAGAGAAGAACGGCGATCAAAGGTATGACCAGTTTTAACCGAATCACTGAGAGCAGCGACAGACACATGTGTAATACGTGTGTGAGGTGAAGTGTCGTAGTTTGGTGATAACGTAAAGGAGGACACACCCACACCTTCAAAATGGCCAATAGGAAAGTAGTGCACTCTTTCTACTCCGGGTTACTCTGCCTCACAGTCTATGATACTAACGGTGGATCAGATAGGGCCCACTGTGGAGCGCAGCTCAGTTATCATCAGCATAGAAAAGCATTCCCTACTGCTTGTGATCAGCACAGAAACACAGGAGCTAACAGCGATGATCTGATGATGTGTGTGTGTGTGTGTGTGTGTGTGTGTGTGTGTGGTGGGGGGATTAATCCCTGCTAATTGCTCACCACACGCCTCATGCTGAGACTGAGAACAGCTACATTAGCCAACAGGAGGAAGACAAACAACTGCAATATGAATTAAACAGTCCATTATATGCACAAGGAACGACCCAATGGTGAGCAGCAACTGAAACAAACGAGCAGAGTCAGGTTTGCTGCTGCGACCGTGAGTGTGAGTAAACAACAACAACACACAGGAAAATTAATTCTGGGTCTTTTGCACAATTATCTCATCAATCAATGCAGCGTTGTTGATCACTAATCAAAGCTTGAAAAACCTCATTCCTGACATGAAGTTTGTGTTTGACTGCTCATGACAATCTAACACACAACGGTGATATGAGATCACACTGTGTGTGTCTGAAGCTTCACGTCACACGTCTCTTCACTTTTCTTTTCTTTGTTTTTTTTTTCAAACTCATATTTGACCTTTGAAATAACCACGTTCACGGTCAAACTGCTCCAGCTTTCTACCACATCCATTTCCATGACGACTGACTACTCCACCTGACATCATCACTGAGCTGCATTGTCAAAAAATATATATATATATATATTTTCCCAAGGACAATAAGTAACAGCTGAACTTAAACTGTAAGACGATCAGTTACAACGACAGAGCAGATTCCTTCTCCTGGAGAAAACCTGCAACGATGCAGAAAGCTACGATGAAGTTGATAACTGAATTGTTGAATCTGCGGTTTTAGAAGAATCATTATGTTACTTCCATGAGTGACACTGCGATCCAATGATCAAACTTAAAGGAGCTATATGTAAGAACTGTATGGTAAGTCATCATAAATCACCCCAACATGTCCCCAGAGACTAAGGAACCATGTGAATTTGCATGTTGTATACATCGTCATCCGGTTCATTTCATTCTACTACTACACGGTCGCGGTTCCTGTGGTGTACAGACTGTGTGAGTGAGTCTCGGGGACCCATAGGGACAAAGCCGGGGCAGGGCAGAGGTCAGCCTGTGGCTATCTGGCAACCTTGTGTCTGGGCGGGAAACAACGCACTGCAATTTGCCTACAGCAACAGATTTGGCCACAGTCTTACATACAGCACTGGTGCCATGGAAGGTAAGGTTAAGTAACTTACAGGTTGTTGTGTCCCTCATACAATTCTTCTTCTTCTGTTTTATTTTCAGATGCATAAACTTTAACTACACGCCGCCACCGTCACTGATCCATTCTGCCTCATAGCGTGTCAATAAATCCAGTGTAGCAGCTGTGGCGCCAGTTGTGAACCGTTAAACTGACTCTTTACCTGTAGCAGGAGGAAAAAAAAAAACGCCCCAGCACACACACACACATACACACACACACACACACACACACACACATACAGTGACAAGAGGCAAAGGAGACAAGCCACACAGTACGATATCGTCGGTGACCTTTCGAGTCCCGGTGGCTCTCAGCAGGCTTTTCTACAGCTTTAAATACTGCAGGCTGTATGGGAACTAATGCTTTTTCACTCTCTCTCTCCTGTTGAATTCAGTTCAGTCTGGAGCATCATCTGAACCATCAAACCGTAAGTGTGGTAATAAATCGCAGAGCCAGATGCCACTCAGACGCTGCCGCAGAGAAGTTGCTGCTCCCTGTCTGAGGAATAAAGTCTGTGTGTTTTCAGGCTTTGTCTGTCTCACCACAAAGCATCAGACTGAAGCTTTGTTTCTGTTGGAGAGTCTCTGGATGTTTGTTGACAGCGTTGCATCATCAGACACATCTGGATCAATAACGATGCAGAGACATGATCTATATAACACCACACAATTCAATGTCTCTGAAGTGAAAATGAAGCTAAAACCTCCCTGTTCAGGTTTTACATTTATTAAACGCATCATTTCACTGATGCATCCTCTTCAACTGTGACTCACACTAAATGCTGCATGTTTTTTAATTTAGATGCGTTTTTATTTTATTTTTCTATTTATTGCGTGTCTCTTGGGCCTCGGTTCAAATTTCATTCTTTCATGTCTGTGTGTTGGCCTGACAATAAAACACCTTGAAAGTTGAAACTGCGGAGAGATACTGCCTCTCCCTCTGTGAGCAGGCCACCGGGTCAAGTGTAATGTTTAGTGTGTTTAGTTTTCTCTCTGTGCCGCTTCAGTTTGTATCGGAGGAGCTGCAGCCGAGTGTGGTGTCGTAGCGGAGTGTAGTGGGTACAATGAAGCTTGAGGCCGTCACCAATGAGTGGGAGGAAAACTGTCTGATGTTCACCTTCACCTGTTTCTGTGGAACAAAGAGTGCTGTGTGTGTGTGTGTGTGTGTGTGTGTGTGTGTGTGTGTGTGTGTCACTGCCTCTCAGCTACGCCTGCTAAAGATAAGCACTTCACTTGATTATAAACTGCTTTCAACTGGCTACATGCTCATGTTCATGCACAGATGTCAAAGTATGTGTATTTGTGATCATTAACTGACCTGTTCTTGTTGGCTCTCTGCCGTCCACCTGAAAACCACCTGGTCCACCATCAAAACGTCGATCAACAAGTTGATTAATCGATCGACTTGTGATTGAGTTCTACAGTCTATTCGTGTCCATGGAGTCTGTGTCTGCGTAAATGTTCATGGAGGACGTCTGAACTGAACGTGATCATACGTGTGCAGCCGTTGTGCTTTCCCACAGGCTGCTCGCCGCACGCCGCACGCCGCCTGCACACGCCCCTACACCACAGCTGTATAAACATCAGGCCAACCACTGTACATCAGCTCTGTCTGTCAACTGCAAGGACCGCAGCATCAGCCCCGGCGCCCGTGATGCGTTCTGCTAACCCCATGGTGCGTGGGAGATATTTCTGTGGAGCTTGTAATGGTCGCTGAGGTGGGTGGGGGTAATTACGGCTGAGCCTGCGGTCCCTGACAGACCTCTGCGTGCCCACCCGGGGAGCCATGTGCCTGGGTGAAAGCGTCTTGGAGCTCTGCCTGTCTGCGTCCACAGACGAGCTGCTCAGCCTCCGAGCTAACGGAAACCTTTAGCTGCAGATGCCACGCAGTGTGTGGCGCTGCTGTTGCCATCACCGGGAGGAGGAAGAGGAGGAGGAAGAGGAGGAGGAGGAGGAGGAGGAGAAGGAGGGAGAGACTTGGAGGACGGCAGATGTGCAGAGGGAGAAAAACAAAGCAATAACACACAAATAACAACTAGACAACTCACAGAAACATCCACATGATGCATGTTCTCTCTGCCTCTCTGTCTCCCTCTGCCTCTCCATCTTTTCCATGTGGTGTAGGAAAGATATTTTTAAACTCTCCTTCAATTTCGCCCTTAAGTAACAATAAAGTGGAAAAAAAATGTCTTCACTCCGGCCAATTTATTCTGTTTCTCAACTATATTAAACTCTGAATAAAACATCCATCCATTAGCTTTAGCACTTCATCCTTAAAGGATCGCTGAGGGACGGCGTCACAAGGCCGACACACATCAAAACCTCAGCTTCATGTCAGACGGAGAGACGGAGCACTGACTGATCTCCAGTTGAGACTTTTCTGTTTCCAAAGTCAAAACACACACACACACACACACACACACACACACACACAGACGTCCTGATCTTCCTCTACATTTGCTGATATTGTTGATGTTAACGAGTGAGTGGACAACGCCGGCCGCCTGCTATCATACCAAGATGCCACTGGCTAATCAGGCGTGAGAAGTAGTTAATGAGACGGGCCATTTCAGAGCATCAGGCCATTTGCTCAACGACGTGTACACACAACACTGTTGCAGTGTGTCTGGCGCTCTACATTACAACTTAGGTGTTCACATTAGACTGAGAACTGCAGGTGCATAATCCCAGGCTGGTTGGCGCCTTGCTGTTGTTACACGCTGCAGCGGCGTGTTTTGCGAGCGCGCGGCCTCTCGGGAGTGTTTCCTGTCCTGACAGAACAGCAGAGCCACGACGCTGAGCTGTATTAAAATTCTGCTCTATCATTTCCCTTCCTTCTTTGTTTTTGTTTTTTTTTCTGGATGACCTCAACTGTACCTAACAGCCCATTTAGCACCTGGGGAAAATGGAGAGGGGGGGTGTGAGCCTTGTATGCCAGCTGTCTGTAGTGCCACGCTGGCTGCCAGGAAGCCCAGCGGGCGTCCTGTGAGCAGCCTGTCGCTCTGCAGAAATGTAGCTCGCCGTCTGAACCATGTGTGCTTTAAGTACAGTGCAGGTACAAAACACACACACATGCTAAGCTAAGCTAATCTAAGACAAGCTGCCCTGACAAACCTGGGGGAAGCAGAAGACACAGTTCAGCTCTGCAGCATTCGAAATGACGTTACGTCCACATTCATTTCACCAGTGGTTTCTAATAAAGCAGCAGACGCTTGGCCTCCAGCGCTCTCCGCTCTGCTTCCACTGCCAGACTCTTCTCACTCTGGGAGGAAAAATCTCAAACTGCAGAGAAACATGTGACGTGTGTGGTGTCGCTCATCAGCCACTGAAGCAACAAGTTCCCACACGAGACACGATCGTGAGGTCTGGTCACGTTTTGGTGACTGAAATCACCTCAACAGCAGAACACACACCGCTCTCTCACTGATGTCACGTTTGTTCCTTCATTTTTTCTGTGTTACCATCCACTCTGATCTGAGATCTGCCACCAGCAGCGGAGCATACTGTTGCTACTAGCAACCACTACTGGCCCAGTTCTTTAGCAGATATAACTGATATCCTGTTGTTCAACGCAGCCTTTAACCAAACAAAACACTGATTCATCTCCACACATCTCTCAGTACTGCACCATAACCTGCGTTCACTTGATTTTCTGACTTTTCATTTGATGACACTCCTGACCACACTCACCTTTACAACAACAGAGTCGAAGTGAGTTTCCCTCTGGTGAAAAACAGTGAGCATGGTGGAGACGCCTTGGTCCACTGACGCTGTGAGGACAGGCCATCTGCTTTGCTCCTGCTCTCTGGGTTGATGCGTTGTATTTAACGTCTTTAAATGAAAAAGAAACTTTGAATTGAATCAATTAAGCTCACGAGCTCATCATCAGCCACACTAACTGTAGCCTGATGAAATAATTTGAGGGGTCGTCACTAAATAATCAGAAATATCATCAGACAGATAAGAGAGCAGAACTTAGAGCAGAGTATCTCCACTTTGTTTAAACATAATTAATTCCCTAAATATAATCTGAAGTGTGATTGCACAGGGTTTCTGCAGCAGCCGCCACTCGACAACTGTCACTGCTCAGTGTCTCCCACTGGAAAGTCCACCATCAGTCAGATTAGAAACTTATGTGTAAGTTCCTGCAAAGTCTACATTTCTATTTGAAACAGAAGAAACACATCTGAACTAGTCTGAGACTTTAGCTTCAGTGTCCTGGACATGCTAATGCACTCCTGCTGCTTGAGTGAAAGTCTGATGTGTTCGTTTGAGTTTCAGATTTTGTTTTGCATGTGGGACTGTGGTAAATTAGTAAATCAGCTCTTAGCTCACTCGGCTCCAATGTCACATTCATGCTTAATACTGCACATGGTCCCTTTGCAAAATACAATAAATCAATAAAAAACAGATATCGCTCTGCACCACAAAGAGAGAATCAAGACTGCTCATTTCTCATGTGGTCAGAATTATTCAGGAAGTGAAGTGTGGACAGAATTTGTTTTTTTGATCTTACAGTGGAAACACAGTGAGGCCTCGGTGTGGAAGGTAACGAGCTCTGCTGCTCCTGGACAGGAAGAGCGAACTGTCTTCTGTAACCAGATAGACCACACAGTCTGACAGACACCTGGGACACATCCCAGCATGCATCTGGCCCTCAGGGCCCCCGTGGTGAGCTGTCATTACCATATCAAAGGCCATTCGGGCGCCGTGTCTCGGCCAGAGAGAGAAAGAAGAGCCAGCACTTCAACAGCCTCTCGATTCAATTTTTCACATGGAGCCATTTGAATATCTATGGCAGGAGATGCAGATGGATGCATGAGGGTCCTACGCAAACACAACACACACACACACACACACACACACACACACACACACACACACACAGGAACACTCAGGTGCACTTTTGCAGTTGCACATAAAGGTACATGGTGTATGCACGTATGTATACCAGCTCATACTCGTGCCATTGTTCTCCTCCTCTATGATTTATTTCCCTCTTTGTGATGAAAATTACAGGTGGAACAGGGCGCCGCGGCAACAGACAACCTTGATCCAGTGAGTGTGAGTGTGTGTGTGTGTGTGTGTGTGTGTGTGTGTCTCAGCTTCCTGAATATTCTCATTCAAATCCAGCTCTGTTTTCAGGCAGCTGGGTAGGCAGCAAAACAACAATAAGGTGTCATTACGACTGATGCTATCACTCCGCTCTCGCCCACAGCCACAGAAACCACAGACAAGAATATACTCTGAGTGAAGTCATTATGAAAGCTGCTCATTGTGGCTCAGTGGGCAGAGCAAGACAACAAACAATGCTGCCGGGGCGAGAAATTCTGCTCAATAAGATCGTCTGCAATATTGTGAAATGAGGATGAACTCTGAAATCCAGATTATCTGTTGTGGAAACGGATTACGTGGAGATTACATTCCGTCACTATGCACTGGATAATGTGACAAAAGCACAAATTGGACGGGGGGGGGGGGGGGGGGGTTATCTGTTTGTTGCATGAAAAGATTAGTGAACAGTTGTGTTTAAACAAGTAAAACTGTTTCAGCTAAAGTTGAGCTTTTACTGTTCGGCAACCGGAGCAACGCTGCCCAAGGTTAGGACAGGGCGACGGAGACGAGGTGAGCTTAAAGGCTGTAGGCAGTGAAAACGTGTGTAGTCTGTATGTTAATGTGTGTTTTTATTACTTGGAGATTATCTGAGTGTCACTCTGATCAACAGTTGACGTGTGTTGGGGGAGCGTCTCCTTACAACTCTGTCGTTTCTGTAGCTGAGCTTCGGTCACATCTAAGCAACTAAAACCACTCAGTTGTGGCTGAGAAAATCAAGGTTTAAACTGGGAAATGTTGGCTTTGGTAGAAGACAGGAAGTACACGCCAGATCAAACACAGCCTCGTCTCTAACACTGTGTTTCCACCTGGTACCGCCTCAACAAGACTCACTCGCTTGCTTTGTATTCCAGGGTTAAGGTTAGCGATGGTGCACAAAGCTGCCACAAAGTCGTCATTAGCAACCGCTCGATCGACCACAGACTGGTTTTGTGATTTGTCGTACTAAATGTAAAGAGCAATACATGACAGAAGAGTGAAAAGCTACACTGAGCCATGTACAAGCTCCTGGCGTCCAGTTGTGAACAACAGTGAAGCCTCCTGGTATCAGCTCAGCAGAGGTGATACCAGGTACCACAAACTCTCCCAGCTTTGGGTTAACCAGAAAGGGTCAAGCATCAGATGAAGGAATCAATAAGCTCTTCATCGATCACCTTGGTAACAGGCTAACATTTCTCAGAGTGTAAAAAAGGAGCTAATCCCAGTCCTGTTGGCCTGCTGTGCTGCAGAGACAGAGAGGTCTGTTTCCACTAATGACTGCTTTTACATCCAGCTGAAATCCAGAGCTCCTGAGCGGGTGTGAAGGCGACCTTGAGATCTACCGCTCCAATCGACATCATGGTCTTCTGCCGATTTCACCTTGGACTTACACAATGCTGAGAGACTGTTCCTCTGTCCATCAGAGCCCCGATATGTGATGCCAGGTTTTTTAATCTCTAAACAGAAGCAGAGTGACTGAGAAGCCGACTGACGGCGTCTTCTGGATCCACTCTCACATATAAAAACGAGGTTCCTTTAAGAACCAGGAGTCCAAGCAACCGAACACCTGCGAGGACCGATTCCTCTGACAAGTTCACATCAGTAATTTGACACACTTTGTCAGGCCTGTGTGGATGTGAGCGTTCATGGTGACCTGTACTCACGTCTCAAGTGGCGATGGAAAGGCCGATCTCTTTTCTTTTTTTGTTGCTTTGTTTCATTAGCTCCCTCCCACCTCTCCGCCTCCCTCTGTTTGTGAACTCGCTCTATCCAACAGGCAGATTGGATGCGCCTTGATTTGCGGTGAACAAAGTGAGCTGGTCAGGGTGGAGGGGAGGGGATTAGTGCCACTCCAGGACAATTATAATCTGGTTGCTGCCACGGCAACCTTATCTCCTACCTCCCTGCCAACACACACACACATTCTCTTAATTGGACTCAAGTCTCGGTGAGCGAAACAACCGAGCTGAGTTTTCCGTGGCCTCGCCGACGCTGTGTTCAAACGCGAAGCCACGTGAGGTAACGGCGGTCAGCCCGGAGGAAAATGAAGAGAGTCTGAAGTCATTTAACGAGCAGCAGCGTGTCGCACGGACCTTCATGAAGAACTTCACTGAGGATGTTTGAGATTTTAATGAAGGGTTGTAATCTATCAAAGCATGGAAACAAAAAAATAACAAAAAACAACTTTATCTCCCAGTTCAACCACACACACACACACACACACACACACACTGCTGCGCACAAAACAGACTGTGTGTGTGTCATTTAGTGGCATTTAATGTCACACTCATCTCATACAACAGCTTTGCCATGAATTCCTCATTCATGCAGCTGGTACATGTTCAGTCTTTGCTGACACTCGACAGGAGAAATATCAAACACACCTTTCAAATTGTTAAACCACGTCAATAACTTTCTGGAAGAGTCCACAGACAAAGAAGAGTCAGGTTGTACGGACAAAGCCGTGACGGTTCAGCTTGTGGTCAAAATCTTTGTTTATCAAACCACAGAAGTGAACACATGTTGTTCTGTCTCTCATTCTGTAGATCAGCAGAATCCAGCTCGCACCAGAGATTAGACCTGCACCACAGCTGGATTAAAGGAACCCAGATGATAAACTGTCCCCTCATTCCCTGGGTGTCCTCTCCACACTTGTTGTCTGTGGTCACTAAGTGTTAAAGTCGGGCGTAACAGGACTCTGGTGGACCATCAGAGGCAGCTCTGGTAAACCAATGCTTCTCAAAATGGGGCGTGAGGACAATCAGGGGTCCTGGGAGGTCCCCAGCAAAAAGGTGAAATGATGATTCACTATAATTACATCTGTAAGTGCACAAATGCCAAAGGTTTCAAATCATTTCTGTAATAAAAAACTCTGAAAGCAAAAACCTCATCAGACGGGGGGGTCCGGCGTCAGTTCAGGGGCCCCTCTGTGGAAAAGGTGGGGAACCATCGAGGTCCACCACTGTAGAGGAGGACAGCAGGAAATCTGTCCGTCCTGAACAGGAAGGACGACGGAGGACGGAGGTCTACACAGGAGCGTGACTACGATCTACAGCAGAGTCTGAGGATCTGAATTACTCATTTAAAAACGCAGACAACTCGACAGTCTGCTGAGCGTTGTATTGACAGCTGAACTTGTCAATTGCTGTCAAATCCACGTCTTGGTTGAGTTTCTCTTCTGAGATGTGAACGCTGAGCGGCGTCGAGCAGACTTTTAAAACTAACATTGAATTAACTGATTAGTAGACCAGTAAATGTCTGACAGACAGATAACATCCAGAGCTGTTTTCAGATATCTCACTAACTATCTAACACATCCTGCTCTCACTATGCCCCCCCCCCCACTCCACCCCAACCCTCCAGGATTCATTCAAGTGTGTCCTTTATTTAGTAAATTGCCTGCACTTAACAGTTCGGAAGGAAGATATCTCCACCAAACACACCACATCAGTATGCTTACTGAGGCCTCGATGCATTCGCTGTCCTGAATTTCAAAGAACGGGGGAAAAAAGCAGCAACAAAAAAAAAAGAAAAAAAAGAAGCAAATTACTGCCTCAACTTCTCAGAAACGCAATACGTGAGAAATTTAGGAGTGTGGTCACGAATCGCCAACGACCCACGGAGAATGAACAGCAGGAGACGGGCTGATGTACTCGGAGACAAGTGGAGTGGACATGAAGCCTGCTGGAGGACGACACTCCACCTGAAAGACTCACTGACATCAGCCGTGAAGATGGTCATACGAGTGTAAAACACTGAAGGACAGTGACTGGTCTTGGAGCAGATGGTCAGCGTCCTCCCCCGACCTAGTAAACCCAGTACACAGACTCCAGAGAGTCTGGCTGGTTGGTCTTTGTGGTCTGGGGCTGAAACGATTGGTTACTTGATGATTGAGGCGATTCTTCCTTGAATCGAGGCTCGTCTTCAACGATGCAGCAGCTCAAGTGAAACCACCCAGTCGACTGAGGTCCGCTGAGCGACTGACTGTGAGGCAACGTAACGTCCGTCCTCCCTCCCCCTGCGTAATCCCTATTTATCGTTGCACTTAGCATGCAGGATTGTCAGGTGAACACATTCACGCGACCCCGCTGTACTTTATGTTCTGCGTTAGCGTTGGACCGTTCTTCTCCTTATTGGTTTTTATGACGTGCCATTTTTCCCCATTACCTTTGCTGCTGCTACAACATCATTTCCCCACAGGGATCAATACATCTTCAGGTTACCTTGGTTTCTGATATGCACGGGCATCGATGAGAAAACGAGAATTCATTTGTCTACCTGCCAAATGCAGCCAACGCTCAAAGCTGCTCAGGGTTTCCTCTCAGAGTCGAGCTGCAGCCACGAGAAGCCAACTTTTTATTATGAGTAGTATTTTGAACCTGTCAGCTATGATGCAGTATGCTAATACTCCTATTTTACAGTGTATGATAAAAGGATAATAAACAGTACATGGGGTGATGATGGATGTTGTGTTGCAGGTTGAGGCTGGTTGGTGCTTTTCCTCTCTGGCAGCTTGTGATGGAGGGATCTCTCTCTCTCTCTCTCTCTCTCTCACACAACAGAGCTTCGATTGGCCATATTTTGCTCCTGTTTGCAGCCGAGGTATCGATCACCTTGATAGACCCTCCATCCCACCCCTCCCAACTTCTCACTCCCTCCCAATCACTCCCCCCCGACCCTTTTTTTCCCCCCCAAGCATTTTCTCTCAGACCTCGCTGCCGCCACTTTGATAAGCATTGTGAATGGCGTGCCGTCATCGGTGCAGACTAACTCTTGAATCAATAGGCGAGTGCAGGCGCTCAGCAGCCTATTTGCCACAGAGATGGTGGAGAATAGCAATGCTAAGAGATGAAAATAAAAGGCTGCAGCCAGACGGAGAGAATGGCGGCGAAGGAGAGGGACGGCAAATGTGAAGAATGCTGGATGATGCTGAACACCATTATTAACAATGTTCGATGCACACTTAGCGAAAGAAGGAAGGAAAGAAAGAAAGAAAGAGAGAAAGAAAGAAAGAAAGAAAGAAAGAAAGAAAGAAGAAAGAAAGAAAGATGAACAGCAAACTTTAATGAATGGAAACGTTGATACAACATCGTAGGGTTTTCAACACAAGTGATCCTCCTCTGAACAAGAGTCTGATCTGAGACACAAAGTCAGAAGAATGTGACAACAGGTTACAAAGTGCTGGAGGCCATATTCCTTCTTTTAATGCCCATATAAAAACAAACTAGTCGTTTCCCCATGCTGTGCTGTGTGGTCCAGGTGTGTGTGTGTGTGTGCCCTTTTTTTGACCCTATCTGGTGAATGTATCTTAGCTGGGAACCTAAAGGAAAGGTGGCTTTGATTTGTGCCTTTACAAAACTCTAACTCTTACAACGGCACATGAGACACCTGCATCAGAAACAACAGGATCGTACTGTACAAGCTTCCATCTTGTTTCAGAGCTAAATGACCCAACGATTGCACTGACAACCTCTGGAGCATCTGGACCTGCTCGGCACGACAGCACCACCATGTCCTGCACCGTGTATCACAACCCAGTCACATCAACTGGCATGACTCCAATCCTTCTGGAAACTGTCCACAACATCTCTGATGACACGTGGGAACGCACTGTGCTCGAAGGAAGGTGCTCCCAAGGCACATGACACACTCTTTCTTTCTTTCTTTCTCAACTCTCCACATTATTTTTGGTTGTTCGAAGTGTTGAGGCGATTCTCGTTATGTTTTCACAGAGACACAGACTTTGTGTCGTCGCCTGATTCGAACTGTGAAAAGTTTGAAACTGTACTCACGTCGGTGACTCCGGCCTCCAGGATGCTGAGCTTGGTTTCCTTCTCCAAGGCCGCTTTCTGCTGAACTACAGTTAACGAAAGAACACAGAGAGAACCATCATCAATGAGCTGAACAGCAGATTACTGAAAGACTCAAACAACGACCTACAGGACAAAACAAACCGGAAACATTAGGCTGAGCAGCAGAAACAGCAACAACTTTCCTCTTCAGCCTCTCATGCTGCAGTTTGAACTGGATGAAAGTTTAACGTTTGATTAATCCCCAGTGTTTGCAATAATGTGCAGTATGCAACCATGTGTGCACAGGAGCTCATTAATCAATGACACAAATTCCACCAAACCAGCATTTAAACTCTGCGCTCGACTGATCCACGGAAAATCGATGCTGCCTCCTTCCTCCTGAGCTGTAAACACACAACGTACTGTATATACAGAACAGAACCAGAACCAGAACCAGAACCAACCCATGATGATGGACGAGTGTTTCTACATTAACACCTGCAGCAGCAGCAGCAGCAGCAGCGTGTCAGAGTTTGAATGACTCAGGGAAACACCTTGACACCTGTGTGAACGTTCATGTTCACACAGGTGTCAAGGTGTTTTTTCTTTGCATATTGTTTTATTCCATACATCTGTCAATCAATCAATCAATCAGTGGAAAACAACTGGAGCTGAAGAACATGTTGTTTAATTTTGGAAGATCTGATCGTCACTAACTTTTCATCCAAAGGAGCTAAAAACTAAACTGAATGAGTCACAGGTGTCATATTGACACTGGAGGTTTGTTGATTGGTTTCCATGAACTACGTGGAGCTAAATGCTCTTTTATGAAGCTCTGGTGAAAGTTCAGTGAGGACGAGATTTTCACCCACACTTAACATTTCTGAATCCACCTGACTTTTAGTCTGATGACCTTTGAATCGAGGCACGACTCAACTTTGGATTTTAGCAGACACACAGGTGGAGGTGGAGGTGGAGTGACATGAGCGCCTCCCACACACATGAATGTTTTTTTGCTAAATTAGGCCGACAACACCTCCACAGGGCTCGACAATAAACGCTGCACTTCCACTAACCAAATGAGCTATTACTGTAGCATATCTTCACTTTATGAAATATGAATTTTTCGCCTGACCCGCCGCCGCTGCTGCCACCGCCACCGCCACCGGGCAAATATTACAAGAAATTTACACACAAATAGAATTAAACCCTGCACAGAGCCCTTAAAGGAGAAACTAATGGAGGCCTACATTTGAAATTCATGGCAGAGCACATATTAAAGCCAGAACAAAATGTTATGAATTAAAAAAAAAAAAAAAAAGAATAGAAATGAAAAGAAAGAAAAAAAAGGGCGACATAATTACATCCACTTTGCTTTGCATCTGAATACACCGGTGTGGAGACGGAGAGTGAGTCTCCTTTGTTGACAGATGAAGAATATGCAAATAGCGAGCCTTGACTCTGCTGAAGTCCTCCTCATTCACCAAAAGCCCTTATAATTAGTCTTTCACTCTGTCAGACCTAAATTCACCTGTCAATTTATGCTGCGTTGATCATCACAAACCATTGTTTCAATGACACAACGCACCACGAAGAAAACCACGTCATTCACCCACAGGAATAGTAACCCCCTGTCTGAGCTCCAAAACACAACAGCAACACTGAAGTGAGAGGCGTCGAAGGCCTCGTACTCTAGTCAGAGTATTTATATCGTGATATCTATCAGCTTCTCTCTGGAGCTGTAGTAACAACAGGTCAGTGTCAGCCAATCAGAAGACAGGAGGCTCTGGGCTCTCAATTCTGATTGGCTGACTGTTTTCTGACTGATCCAATAAAATTAGAGCAGATTTCTGAATAAAACACTCAGAGAAACCAAATCCTGCAAAGCTGCTCAATGGTGGGTCCAGGTGGTGGTGGGCGGGGCTTGGTGTGACTGCTCTGTTGTGACATCACAAAGTGACAGGAAGTCCTGACGGCTGGTTTTAAGGCTCAGTGTCTGAATACAGGCTGTGTGCATTTCTCTGTGGACTGAGGCTTTGATACTTTCACAGTATTAATATAGAACCTAGAGCTGCTTTATATCACACTACACATGGACGTCTACCTTTATACCGTATGGAGCTTTAAGACGCACGTCTACCTTTATACCGTATGGAGCTTTATAAGACACACGTCTACCTTTAAACAATACAAGTGTGTGTGAACCACATCTTGGTTAATGTGCACTGCTTTTAAAGTGTGTTACGTTTTATGTAAATATTCATTTCCTATGAAAAACCAGACAGAGCCAGGTTGCTCACACTGTGACAAAGCCACAGTGAAGCGTCACTGTAGGGGCTGACTGGTCGTGGTCCAGGCCTCAGACAGAGATGTATGAACACCTTGCCGGCACCACTCGGCGATAGCCAAGTGGGCTGACATGTCTTAATAGTGCTGTCAGCGGGCAGCGACTGCAGGCTCAGCTCCCTCCACTGAGAAATCGAGGCTGAAGTGGCCGAATTGGTTTGTCAGTCGTCGCCTCTTCATACAGCCACTGAATGGACTTCTGCTTCTGTGTTACACATGTCTGACGGAGGCGACTGCTGCCTCCTGCTCCTTGAGACCCCCCCACCACCCTCGGACGTCTCAGGCGTTTTTGTCACTGCTAAAAGAGGTGGTCAGGATCGGCTCAGCCCACACAGCGCAGGTGATTTTCATCTTTATGACATCACTACTTGATGTTGATGACACCATCCCAGATCACTGCAGCTCTTCATGCTTCAACATACCTTAATCTTTTATATCACTGTGTTGTGCACTTTGTAACTCTGTTTTGTGCGACATAAATAAAGTTTATTGTTATGATGATGATTATATGGTGCAGAGAAGATTCATTTCACCTAATGTTCAGTTTCACACTCTGTCTTCCTCCTGCTGGTCGTCCGGTGGCTGATGCTCCATCAGTCGTGTCACATACAGTCCATTTTCTGTCCCGACTCCACTGAGATTTCCATTCAAAAAAAAAAAAAAACGCTCTGAGGCAGTAATTACTGTAACCACACTGCAGTGCAGCGCCACCTGAGAAACCTGCCAGGAGCTGAAACTTAGGCTGGTCACATTTCACCACTGCGTGTACATCACCAGGGAAACGACCACGACCACCGATCATGTGATAGTTCTTTCATCTCAACGTGAAGCAGAAACTGATGTGACACCAGCCTGTTTTTTCCTTTGTCAGACATCCCAACCTGAAAGGCTTCATTTTGGGAGTGACGATGAGAGAGAAGAGGAGGAGGAGGAGGAGAGGAGGAGGAGGAGGAGGAGGAGGAGGTGAATTGCTCAGGAGTTTGTTTTGCAGGTGGGAGCCATAAGCCCTGTCCTTCCACAGTAAATAAGACATTATTGCAGCTTTTCATTTTACAGATAAAATCAGTTTTATTTGTTTCAATCTGATGCTGCCAGACTTTATGTTGCTGCCGTTTTATTTTCTCAAACTATCAGGCTATTGTCACTCACTCTGAATGAAACGCTGTAGCCGTGACAATGCAGTAACCCCCCCCCCCCCCCCCCCCACACACACACACACACACACACACACACACAAACACACACACGACATGTTTTAAAAGATTAATTAGGTTGAAATGAAGCTCGGGCAGAGACGGTGAACACCGGGTAACTTTGGGACCGAACTCAGCGAAACAACTGAAGACTTTGTTGCCTGAAGTGTCTTTGGTAATTGGTGAGGCAAAACCTATTTGAGCTGCATGTGCAGGGAGGAGGCCTAATTGACAGGCTCAAACACACACACACACACACACACACCTAGACAGACACATTTAATTCCTGATCCAGAATCAGAGTAAAAAGCCTCATACACCCAAACACAAACAAACATGAAAGCATTCGACGTGATTTTCGTTGGAAGCGAATCAGAAAGCGACTCTGGTGGTCGTCTGGTTTCCCCTGGAGTGACTTGCCACACCGCCAGCAAGCGAGCGAGCGTGACTACATCACAGGCGGCGAGCTCCCTCTCTAATTAGCCGACAAGTCTCTGGACCTCCCAGCACCATGGCCTCTCTCTCCTCTGCATGTAGCCAAGAGCGGTCCGGACCGGCCGCGCCTGCCCGCCCGCCCGCCCGCCGCTCTCCTCTCCTGCAGACTACAAATGAGTCCAAGTCGGACGAGAGCACCGCTCGAGCCGAGGTGCCTCATTTGTACCCCGGCGAGTTTTCTCTCCAAAACCCAAATTGGATCCATTTTTAAGAATGTGCGATGGGCCGGGGTGTCGTGATCAGAGCGGCTGGCGACTTTTCTTCTGAGCCCGGTGTGAAAATAAGCCGTAATGTGACAAAATGGGAATGAAGCAGCGATGAACTGCAGCCTGAGAGCGAGCGGAGGGGAAATGATCTATACTCAGATTATTCTGGGTTTTTTCCTCCATTCACAGAATATTCCATCTTTGGCTGTGCCTCTCAGATACATCTGAACCACTGGGGGGAAAAAAAAAAAAAAATCAGGCCTGAAGGAAATAACGAGGACCAAATCTCATTTCTGCAAAAAAAAAAAAAAAAAAAAAAAAAAAAGGACGGGGGGGTTTTTATTTTCCCTCCAAAACACACAGAGGCGCTTCATTTGTCACCCGGGTTCGCCCCTGTCCTGAATTTTGTTTTATGTTAACTCAATGTATCTGAGGCGCCTAGAGGGAAACACAGCGAGTGCCGGGGATTCAGAAATGCTTCATTTTTCACCGCTGACAAAAGGGAAAGGCCCGGGCTGGCTCCTCCAGTCCCCCGGACCAACAGAATAGATGCTTTTGCAGCACCGAGAGGTCGTTATTTCAGCCACTAACCCCCCCCCCCAGACACACACACACACACACCCAACGTCCATACCTCTCACTCACCCTCCCGGGTACATTTCAGGAGTCGTATAATGAGAAGAAAACAACAGCCATCCTTCAAAAAACAGAGAGCGGTGCGGCGCCATCACTGCAGTGACACAGTACAGGGGTGTAATCACATTAGTTGGATCACGAGAGCGATGATCCCTGGGCAAATTAAAATATATCGCTGGGTGTTTGTTTGTTTTTTAACTCTGTCCCTGCTGCAAGACCCGGTCCAGGCCCCCACATCACTGAACATCAGGCCCGTGATAACTATCATAAAAATAAGAAAAAATACAGGTGCAACTTCTCCAAAAAGGAAAGAGAAAGATGTTGTGGAAGGAGAAAAGCTGCACATGGACATGAGCACCTGCCGCCACGGCTCAGACCTCGTCACAGCTGCTGCTGCTGCTGCTGCTGCTGCATCACGTTGGCCTCCGCTCTTCATCTTCACTGATTCCATCACTTCTCTGTTTCACCAGTCAAAGGCCGTGATGTAAACACTGACCCGTCTTTCTCAAACCTGACGCCTCATTTTGAGACGAAAGACACAGACAAAACGAACTCTTCGTCACGAGCCGTGAACACACGTGTCAAAAGAGATTTGCCCGTCGTTTTTTCAAAAGCGTCTTAATTAGATATGGTTTCACTCTCACTTGCATTAATTTGATTCCTGATATCAACTTTTCAGGCTTCAATCTGTTCCTCGTTGATGTGGCCCCCCCCCACACCCCTCCCTCCCTCCCTCATTGGGTGTTATTGCCTGCAGTAATACAGGAAGCAGTATGAACCAGTAGCAATAGCTTTGGTGGTGTGTGGGTGGGTGAGGGAGGGAGGGAGGGGTGGTGGGGCTGGGGAGGGGTCCATGAAGACAATGCCATGTGTAATTAAATTCAAAAGCAGGGGGCCGAAATGGCATCCAGGGCCACCTGGGGGACGAGAGATCATTAAGGAGAGGAGAGAAAGAGGCAGCGAGAGAGAGAGAGAGAAAAGAGGGGGAGAGAGGGTGACAGACAGAGAGGGGGAGGGGGGGGTGACGACGATGAAGTGATGGGTGGGAGAAGGGGACAGAAAAAGACGGGGTGAGAAAGGAGGAGGAAACAAAAAGAAAAGACATGGTGGGAGAAATGGAGAGAGAGAGAGAGAGAGAGAGAGAGAGAGAGAGAAATCCATTTCCTCTTCAAAATAAAAGCGAATGAACTGATCCAGTATCAACATGCTAACTCACGTAGCTACAGGAAGTTAGCTCTGCGTCGCTGTGTCACTGAGATGAGAAGAGTATCTGTTTGTCACGTCCGTCCTGGAGCTCCAGAGAGGACGTGGCTCTTAAAACCACAAACATCTTTTTCTATGGATCAACACTTCAAAATAAAACAGGAAAAGTTAAAAGTCAACTATAAACAACAGTATGACCTTTCACCTCTTCTGTGCTATTCAGAGCAGTTGCTGCAGAGCGGATGAAGGATTGGCCTGGTCCTGTTGAGGAAGCTGAACCAGGATGAAAGGTTGTAACTGAGAGCGGATGCAACGAGTGATCTATGAATCAGAGCCGCTCCCCAGTCCGTATGTGTGTAAAAGGACAGGCAGGCGTCGGCCTCTGTGCCTGCTCCACCAGATGACCATGGATGCTGAGGGGTTGGAGCAGATCCATGGGGCTGGACCCACTGCGCAGCTCCTTGGTCCTTGTGATGTTCTCATAACTGTGCTTCAGTGGTTTCACTTGACTTCTCTGCTTGTACTTGTACTGGAGTAATATTTGACAGGGAGTATCTGTACTTTTAATGAAGCTGTGTACTTCCGTCAGCACGGCGGGGTGACAGAGTCCGGCTGGATGTTTGGTTGAACTCGGGCTTTACGACAATTACACAACCATAATGTGTTTGTTTTGCCTTGTTGCGTTGAACGCCGCTCGCTCGCCCGCGTTAATTGATGACATTTAGCTCTTTGCTTCTGCTCCATTTGATTCATTCACATTTTAAAAAGGCAGGTATTAAACACCTCTATTAGTTTACATAAACAATTCATTAAGCTGATACGACACCGGGGACCCCGGCAGGAACACAGATCCCAACCACCCACAACAATTAATGACCCTGCATCAGCCGAAGCCTCTGCTACAGAAGCCCTGCTCTGAAAACAACAACAAAAAAACAAGTGTTCATTAGTAGATCGCACACACACACACACACACACACACACACACTATAAATCAGTTCCAGTTGTGTTGCTGTTTTATCTTTCCTCCACCTTTCCACACAACGCGGCCTCTGTTCCACCGCAGCAGCGAGGAAGTGTGTAAAAAGAGATTTTCTTTCTGAGAGGGAATTGTCATAAAAACTAATATTCCCCAAGTGGAGGTGACCTTTGAGAAATTGAGTCTCGAGTCATAAAAGCCCATTCTCCACAAATGGAACTGACCTCCAGTGTGTGGAGGGAAAGAATGAAATAAAACCCTGTTCAGGCTCCAAAAAGTGTGATGACAAAACTGGATTTGTGCAAAAAGAAAGAAAAAATTGCCTCCAGTCTCTCTCTGTCGCTGCTCTCAGTTCTCCTCCTCCTCCTCATCAGTCCATCTCCTCCCATCTTCCTTTCTTTTCATTTCCTCTCCTCACCGATCCTTCAATAACAGGAGACGGAAGTGTTCGGTTATAAACGTGGGTTTTGTCACTCACATCCTCATGTGGTCACTTCACTGGATTCTCCTTCATCACATTATACTGGAGCCTGTGTCTGACCGCGACGCTGTGGAGGAACCAGGCTTTACTCTTTCTTCTCTCACTCCGTTTTCATTCTTTACACAACCGTCTCTACGACTTTCTACAAACGCTGAGTGAAGAGGTGACAGAGTCTGTGTTGGTACAGGAGGAGGTTGTGGTAGATGAGACTGAAGTGTTCGTTGTTTCTTTTCAACACAAAAAAACCAACAAACTTCAAACCACGTACGTATTTTACCCACAAACCACCACTACTCCCAAAACTGACCGAGTTGTTCCATAAAATAAACCACGTGACCGTTACTGGTGTGTATAACTGACCTATTAGGTCAATCAGGTTGGAGGACCTGCTGAAAAACATGATGTCATCTCCACGGTGTAATGATGCAGCATCGTCACCTGGCAACGAGCGTAGCCAATCAGAAGAGCTCCAATCACTGTTGTTCCTTGAGTTTCTGTCTGTCACCACGGCACACTTGTGATCTTTAATGGCTGCTCTGCTGCAGAGGCTGTGCAGACACTGAGTTACCTTGGTAACCAAGGTTTGTACCTATAACTTTCCTGATTCCTTCCCAGATCGAGAAGATCGAGATGCTAACGGTCACTTTATGATCAACGCTTCTGAGAATGAGCGACGCTCTTTTAGGTCGTCATTTTAAATGGTTTGTTTCAGCCTTTACTTTGGAGGATTTCTGCAAACTGAAAACTGTCGAGTACCAAACACCTGAGGTTCTGAGGCCTCTTTATGTTTCCTTTGACCATTTGGCTCCTGGTTTAGGAATCTCCTCTCTCTCTCCTCTCTCTCTCCTCTGTCTCTCCTCCCTCAGCATCCTCTGTGCTCATGTGCTTTCATTTATCTCCTTCTATCTTCTCACTACCCTTTCTTATCCTCTTTCCTCCCACTCCCCTCCCTCCCTCCACTGCAGAGTGTTTGTGGGGGGGTGGGTGTTTGCAGGGGTGATAAGTGGCAGATGACGATCGCTTGGCGAGGCCTGGAGATAAGGCTGCCAAAACCGGGGGCTGCTATCTATCAAACCTCCTGCAGCCGAGCCAAGCATCACCCAGCAGCGAGGGGGGAAGAAGGAGAGGACAGGAGGAAGAGGAGGGCGGGGGGGGCGTGGTGAAAAGGTAACAGCTCTCCATCTTCAGACACAGGAGGAACTCCCTGACAGAGCGCTGGACCGTCTCTGTAAATAATGCCCGGTGTTTGCTTTAGTGGCAGACGAGCAGGAGGCTGCTGCATGAGGACGACTCGGATCAGGTAAGATACTGACCGCAGAGTCTGAGATGACTGACTGTGATTAGAAAAGACTGAAGGGAGAGAAGCACTGCACTAGGATCAGTTGTGGAACAGTGTCTCGTGTCAGCTTCAGACTCGAGTCATCCCGACAAACTGGACACTTCTTTCCTCTGGTATTTTCCGTGTCGTCTTTTGTGCTGTTGTTTGCTGCCGTCCTGATTGTCACATACGGTGTCTCCCCCGAACTGATCGCCGCAACGCCGCACTGTGACTTTCCTAAAGGTGCAAAAAAGAAAAAAAACAGAACCAGAACCAGAACCGTGTCCGTCTGAAAGCGACCTCAGTCTCAGTCGTTTGATGCACCAGAGTTCAACTTCACTAAAAGGCCCAGCACACTCAAGTTTAGGTGTGAAAACACTTTCACAGCGTCTTGATTTGATTTAAAAAGATTCAACATGGACGGTCAGAGGAACACCTCACTGTGCTCACAGAGAGGCAAAAAGGATCTGTGAACTGAAGAGCAGGTTGAAGATGTCCTCAGACATCTGTTGTCCGTCAGGAAGTGTAGCAGGAAACAGTTTCTCTGGAAGAAGTCAGTGGGAGACGTGTGAGCAGGCTCTGCACCACACAAGCCGGTAACACCGCTCTGATCCACACACACACACACACTCTGAGTGGGCCGCAACTTGTGATTGTCCCTGTGCCAGCATATAATGACAGGCCCTCGAGTACATGTGACATGTTCGTACATATCAGGCTGAATAATGGCTACTGTGTGTGCTGATTGCAGCTCATAGTCTCGCTGCGACAGGTTCCTTTGAAATGACTGTAATCATATATGATGCACTGCAGCTGTTTTTGTTTTGTTTTGGGGGGGGGGGTTGCATTCAAACTTTGATTTTGTGTCCAGATCCAGGATCTGGCTGCAGGACGTGTTGTTGGATGAAGGATCTGTTGCTCAGTTTGTGTCGTTACAACTCAACGTGTCATCTGAGCTTTTATTTTGACGGTCTGTAGATGGACTGCCACATTCACACATATCCTGCCCAAGGACACTTTGACACATGGACCGGAGGAGCTGGGAACGAAACCACCAACCCTCAGGATAGAGGGAGACCAGTCTGAGTGAGTGATCTGGACTGGCTCTGTATCAAAGCTCAGAGACACAGACTGTCAATCATCTGACAGACGTCCAGAAAACGACACTAATACAGCTGAAGAGTTCCTCTGCATTTCCACAAGTCACCCTCCTTTAAAAAAGTTTGACTTCCTATTGCACACACACACACACACACACACACACACACACACACCTGTCTGTACCACTGTAATCATGTTATTTTTCCACCTGTAAAACTTCATACCACCGTTTCTTTCCAGCCGGTTGAAGACCGTGTGTTACCGTCGTGCATAATAAAAAATAAAATGTCGGAGGAAGTTACGCTGCAGGTTTATTGAATTAAAGCGTAAATGTTAAAACCTCGGCGGGCGCGCTGCTGTCGGAGGTGATGCTGCTGAGTGAGAGCGAGGAGAGACGCAGCGGGAGAAGAGGAAGAGGCCCCACTTACAGCTCCTGACAGAGAAATGGACATGGAAAGCCAACACTTAACGCCGCCCTCCTCCATCACCTTCCCTCCAACCCCCTCGCCTCACTCCGCCCTCTCCCTCTCTCCCTCTCTCCCCCCTCTGATGGATGACCTTTACAGTACATATGACTCATCTTCTCGGCTGACTGGGTGAGAGAGCATGTTCCAGAGTGGGAGGGAGGGAGCTGATGGAGGCAGCAGCCACTCTGCCAGGTGCTGCCACTGCTTCAGACTGTGCACAAAACATTAAATACACAATCAGCTGCACAACTGTGTGCACTTTCTGCTGAGAGGAGGCCTTTGCTTCCGTCCAACCTGCTGTATTTCTGCAGGAGAGGTCTCTCTGTCCCAGGCTGACGTGCTCCTTTATTTTAAGTTCTTGTTTAATGAGTTTCATTCTGACATTTGGGTTTTTTTTTCAATCCGAGGCAGCGCTCTCCTGTGGGAGACAATAAAGTAACCTTGACCTTGATTTCGGCGTTCTTCAGCTCCGACGCAAAGATTATCGACTTTGTTGCCTAAGCCACCTCCAGCGATTTGGGTGGTGGGATCTCTCGGTTAATTGTGGCTGTGTGAGCACATAAAACCTGGATTTTGCATGATTTTGATCTGAGCTGGGCTGCATTCAGATCGTCATGGAGGTGGGGGGGGTCGTTACGTGACCATCAGATCAGGAAGGAAGACGTACACGTGGGTCCAGGAGCGACAACAGGTCACCTTGGAAATGTTTTCTTTAAACCCGAAAACCTGAACCAAGACACAGAGACAGAGACACAGCGTTGGAGTTGGAGGCTCAGCTCTCACACATCGTCAATAACTCTGAGCTTTGAGCGACTGAGGAATCATTTCTCCTTTTCTGTTGCCTCCTCTTCCTCCTGTCAGGGCATCGATGTGAGAGTGGAGCTCTGTTGTTTCATCTGTACCATCTGATGCATGATATAATCTACTACAACATGTGCCTTACATCAGATCATACTGGATTATCTGATGTGACTTTTCCTCTTCAGCAGCCTTCTCTTCATCGTGTATGAGCATGTACACACTTTGGATGAACTGGCTAAAGAGTGTGACATGTTAAAGATGTGTTTCTGTGCTCGGAGCTCGGACAAGGCTTTTTGTCCTTTTGTTAAACAAAGGACTGATGCCCTCTCTGGCTTGTTCAGTCTGCCAGTCTCATCCTTTAAATACTGTACATGCATCTGTGTGTGTGTCTGTGGCTGCGCTGTGTGTGTGTGTGTGTTTTCATCCCCATGTAGCCCGCTGGCGTTGCATCGCGGCCAAGGCCAGGCGGCTTGGAAGCCAGGCAGCGGGGGTCTCGCTGGGAGTGGCGCTGGCTTCTCCACTGCAGAGATTCCCCTCAGAGGAAATATCCTCCGTTATCACTGGAGGGAGGACGAGCGGTCCAAACGCTGGAGGAAGAAAACCTTGAGCTTTCAATCGTTTCCCCCCCGCCTCCTCATCTCCGCCTGAAACACAATGCATCTGTGAGAGTGTTGATGCTCGAGGTTGTTCATCTTGTTCACGTCGTGGCTCGGTATCGACTGGAAACCGTGACATGAAAAAAGTGGTGTCTGATGCAAAACATGCAGCGAACTGACAACGAAGGGGAAGAAGCTGCACTGGTTTTCTTCACTCAGTCCTCTAAACAGAGCTTCTGTACATGCTGCACCACGTAGGTAAAACAAATCCCTCTGTTTGTGAACCGAAGTCTCTTTTCTTTGATTTGTCCGCCTTTCTTCTAACATGTATGTACAATCACCCTGCAACAGTGAACACACTCTGAGGGACCGGAGAGTCTGATGTGTTCACAGCAGTGCGGCTGCTGGTCTTTCAAAGAGGAGAAGCTCATTTTCAGCTCACATCATAAAGTCTGTCCATTTATTTACACGCCTTCATACAGTGTTCGATATCACCAAGCAAACACCAACAGATAAGCTGTAGTTTGTCTCTCGACTTCCGCCTCCAACCCAACAATCCTGCGGTGCCACCGGTGTACGTCTCAAATAGCTGTCAATCACAAAGAGATTCAGGCCTTAGACAGATCCTCCAATCATCATGCAAAAGCCAGCTTCCAGGCCCCGCCCACTGCTCCATTCACTCGCTGACGCTGACAACATTGCAGCATTTATCCAATGACTGTCTAGTTTCTCTGTCACTGAAGCACATGGACGCTGAGCTTCAACAGGTTTGATGCACTGAGACGCTGCAGGAACGTATGAGATGAAAATCAGTCAGTGGACACGCGATAGGAAGCTGATTCTGAACAAACACAATGAAATGTAAAAACACAACAGTCCATTTCAGAGCGTCTCTTCTTTGCCCCTGGTTCGCCAACTGATTTTTGAGCTGAGCTGTTGTTTGGATGAATCCAAACCAAAAGTCAGTTTTTTTAGCAGCTCCTGAAAATAGATCTAAACCTTTTCACTGTGGTAATCACAGGCTTTTTTTTATCAACCAGACAGCCCCCCCCCCCGAGTAAAAGTGTGCGATAGGAGTTAAAGAAATAAATGAGATGAAGGGGGGGGGGGGTTTGGTCAGTTCATTCCCACAACAAACAGATCTGCTGCCTGCGGCCGGCCGCTCGCTGCCATAGACACATCAGACAAGGGCAGCGACAACATGCACCGGTATCAACGCAGCCCGAGGGCAGAGTGGCCTGATGGGTAAAATCCACGATAAGAGCGACTTTCATATCAAGACGTTATCCTTGGCAAACAAGCCATCTGGTTCCCTCGGCTCGCAATTACAAGAAGAAGAGAAGAGAAGAAGAAGAAGAAGAAGAAGAAGAAGAAGAAGAAGAAGAAGAAGAAGAAGAAGAAGAAGAGGGGGTGAGACATTCTGTAGAATGACAGTAACGCCTGAAGTCTGACGAGCTTCTGTAGGAGCATCAGGGTGATTACATCTTTTTCCCGCCTCGTTTCGAGCAGTAAGCAAGTAATTAAAATAATATTAACAGCAACAATGTGAACAATAAACTGTAGCAGGAAGAGGACGAGGGAGGAAGTCCAAACACCGGCCGTCCACCTCATCTCACCTCAGCAGCCGGAGCGACGGAGCGGCCTCCAGCTAAAAAAAAGGAAAAGCTGCCAAAGCCCGGGCTGTTCGCCATGCAGCAGAGCGGGAAAAAAAGATCCAGGGGAAGTGGCCGGTGGGTAAGCTGGCACTCAGGCTACATCTGTGGGACAGATTCAGAGGATAAGAGGGAGATTTTCCTCCAGAGCAGACACAGTATCTGAGGCCAGGCTCTCACCTGCAGGTCCCCCGAGCAGTTTCTGAACAGGTGCTGCAGGGATGAAGGAGTTCACCATCACACGGCTGGTATCTCTGTGCTGAAGACTGACAGAGAGGCAGGTGAGGAAAAGAGGCTTCAGGAAGAGAACAACCTCATACTGTACTGCCTGAAATTTCAAACCTGGCATCGTCATCCAGACGCGTCACATGAGAGACATACTTACAGAGACCTGTTATTTGAACCTGCCCTGTGTGGATGCCAGTAGGCTCACAAGGCAGTATGGCTACCTCAAAAAGCATGTGTCCCTGCCACACGTCGCTGCCCCAGAAGGCGTGGCGGCACTTAAAAATTGCCTCGGACACAAAATAGCTAATGTTCTGACGCTCTGTGCTGTCCCCAGCAGCCTGACGAAGCCGGACTACTGAACTGGTAAATGAGGTAACAGAAGAGTTCAGCCGACTCGTCAACAACCTGCCGCAGAGGGACATGTGCCGCCTCACTGTCCTGAAACAGGGTAACACCAACCGTGCGTCTTACCTCAGGGTGGATCAAACATTTATCTTCAGCCTCCTGGACCAGGCTGCCGAGAAGGCAAACAGCTGCTGTGCCTTGCAGGTCACCGCCGCCCTCGGGCAGTCTGGCCAGCGGGATCCTGACATCCTGCGGCTCACCGACTTGGTCCACCCAGGAGTCCACATCAGTCCACCTTGCCTTAAAGCTGCTGGCAGTGGAGGAGGACACACAGCTTCTCCTCTCACGTTACGGCCTGCTGCCCCTGACTGGTGTGAGGGGGTCACTATTTTCACTCTGGGAATGCACGAGACGTGTGCTATTTACACATACGTGTCCACAGACAACGAACGACACTGTCTGCACATTCGTTGGGCCAATGTGGCTGTTTACACCTGGATGCTGAGGTCACATGGGAGAAGGTCTCACAACGTTGAGGATCTATTTTAGCACATTCACACTGACCTGAAAGCAGTAAACAGGCACAGGGAGGAGGAGCCAGCTGAACAGCTGCTGTTATGTGACATTGTCTCTGGAGTTCAAATGGACGAGTGTTTCACACCAGGGATGATGTGCCAACTTCAGCAGTTCACAAATCACAACTGAAGATGAGCTTTACAAAACCACAGCCTCTGATTTTACAGACCAGCTGAGGTCACGCAGGTGATGTTCAGGTCGGCCCAGTTCACGTTTGTGCACCGGTGCAGCGTTTGGACCAGCGTGAAAACAAACGTGTGTGAACATGGACTGTACGAACTGAAAAATGGAACAATGAATCACTTTTGCACCAGTATGTGTGAAAACAGCCTCAGTATTAAAAACAACACACTTACAGTGTGTCACAGTGTGAAACACTGTAAGTTTTAAAAGGTGATGTGTCACCACGTCACCTGGATGAACACCTGCTGTTAGCCACAGCTACAGCTGACGCCTCACTACAATAAAAACCACTTGTCAGATCAGTGCATGTGTGTTCACCACACACGAACCATGAATTCACTCCCATCCCTCGGTACAACTGAGGCCTGACCTTTCAAAATAAGAGTGCAAATTTTTCAGACTACGACACCTCCGGTGTTGGGCTGCAGAGAACGAAGTGCAAAGTCAAGTGGGCGAAACAAACCAAAACACAATCACTGCAGCATCTCCATATTCCCCCTATAATCATGACTGGGACGACGCACTCTCTTTGTCATTTAGCAGATAGATGCTGCTGCTTTCTTCCTTTCTTTCTTTCTCCCTCATTCATTTCAGACTCCAAGCTGCTCCACAGTCGGACCAGGATAACAACAGGTTATCCTTACACCATCGTCATACCAGCGTCTGTGCTTGCTCGCTCTCTTTCACACACACACACACACACACACACACATGCATATGCAAGCATGTCACAGCCAGAATGAGACAAGAATGTGCAGACCTACAGAACAGGCATGTGCTCAGTAACACACACACACAGATAAACACACCTAACCAGATCTGTTGCTATATGACACACACACACACACACACACTGTGACACACAAACTCTGTCCATGTCTGTCATCATTTTAAAGGCCTCGTGAAATGAATCCTGTTCATAGTTCATTTATCTCTCGAGGTCAAAACAAAGTTGGAGGCTGATGTGTTTCTATAAGTGTTTAAAGTTTGTGAAATTGTGATGAAGTTGGTTTCCTGTCGATCCTGAGGTTTGATTTTACTTGCATTAGGTTCATTTTGCACTTTCATCCGTGTGTTAACACTGGGATTCATTTTTTAACACAACAACACATACTTCTGTATCTGGTCCATAAATAAGAGTCGAGTCAGACTCATCTTTTTCCTGAATCTCATTTTCCTCATTGTCATTCAGATGGTTCTGTGTGGCTGTGTGGTTTCCTCTGGAGCTGCATCTGTGTGTGTGTGTGTGTGTGTGTGTGAGTGTGTGTGTGTGTGTGCAGGAGATAGAGAGAGAGATCAGGTTTGAAATCGGACACAGACCTGGAGTCCAAGGTGACCTCATTACCAACATTTGTTACGCTTGTCGCTGCAAATCACACACTGTGTCCGTCAAGATCCGGCAAACATCTTGCAGCCGCGGCGGCCGGTAACCCGCCCATCCCCGCGGCTGGAGGAGGGAGGAGGGAGGGGGATGCAGAGCCGATGCCTTCTGATCCGTGACCCCGGAGAAAATCAGCAATATCACATTCACATTCAGACGGACTCTGAGAAAATCCGCCGGTCGGGCTGGACGAGGACGAGGACGAGGAGAGAAGGCACAAACGCGACCCGGCGTCTGACCTCATTTAACGGGCCTGATCTCAGGGCTTTAAAGGGAAGTTGATGTAGCGTGTAGGCACTTCCTCCCTGACCTCCTGACCTCTAAAACGTCTGCTGGGCAGAATATCAATGTGACCTGCAGTGCAGCAAATTGCAGACAGGTTACGGCTGTATCAGGATGTCGTCAGGCGTCAGAGGTGTCGGCATCTGAGCCTGATAACCACAGCCGGACATTTACTCTTTCCATCCAGTCAGCTGCTGGAGACGTCGTCCATACGTCTCAAGAAGGACTCAAATGCTTTTATGATTTGCTGAGTCCAAGGCTCAGGTCTGGGTCAGCTCAGGGAACTGTAACCACTCGGCTCAGATTAGAGAAAAAGCTCCTTCATGGTTGAAAGAGACAAATGATGAGTGAGTACGAGGAACTCATTTTACAAACTGACCTCTGCTCCTCTCTGTCTGGAGATGTGAGTAAATCTATGCTGTTGATTCTCCTCTTCATGGGTGTGATTAACTGATCTGAAATCAGCCTCTGGAGCTCTCCAGTCCTGCAGAGACCAGACCAAGTGTTGCAGGACTCATCTGACGTTCCTGCCTGTGAAGAAGATGGCTCTGACTTGATGCTGCTGCTGCACGATGTGGAAGAATCTTAACATCTGAAAGTTCTGTGCATCATTTGGAGAGGTCACTCTCGGAGGTACTGATCGTTGTAAAGACAGAGACTGGAACAGGGTCTCACAAGAGGTGCATCATGGGAAAGTAAAAATGGTCTTTCAGCTGCACACGTCAGAGTGGTTCAGCAGCCAAACATGGAGGAAACAGAAAGGCTTTAAGCACCTCTCTGGCTCAAAGCTTGGCTTGTTGTCTGACCTGTGACTCCCTGCTGCAAGAAATTAAAATAGGGTTTAAAATAAAAAACAGATCATGAACTGTTGGGAAGGTTGGAGGTTTACACCTATTGTGTTGGATTCGCTGTCATGCTTCAACGGAGGCAATCCCCACCTCTCTCTGTGTGTGTGTGTGTGTGTGTGTGTTGCTGTTGGAGGCGGGTGGTGATGGCAGCAGCCAGTTAACTGGTGAACATATCTGCCTTGGCAGAGCCATTATGCAGGACTTGGGCCTATGCCAGCCAGCAGTGGAGTGTGTGTGTGTGTGTGCGTGTGTGTGTGTGTGTGTGAGCTCTCTCTTTCTTTCTGAGCAGCTGGTAGTCAGGGATGCGATGGCCTGGCCATGCGTCTGGAGGAATGCGGCTTCGGCGGCAGATCCAAGTATCTGTCTCTCACACAAACAAACACACACACACACACACACACACAAACAACACACACACACAAACAAACAAACACACACACACACACACTGCTTCCTCCAGCTGATGCAGATGCTGTACGGAGGCTGAGACTCTTTGTTTTTTCCTCCTTCCTCTGCTCTTTAGACATGTCGGCTGCTGGACCTCAGTCAGACCACTGTGGGATCAGATCACACACACGTGAAGCCGGGGAGTTAAACCTCTGAGGTTGCCAGTTTGGAACCTCCCCAAAGCAGAAACTGGCAACCACTGCACCCGCTGAACGACTGCCATGTTTTCACCTCTCATCATCCTTCTCTTCTTTCCCTTCACCACCAGCTCTCCATTAATCACCTGACTCAATGAATCTGCACTTTCACAGTTTGCTCTTGTCCTGCTCCTCTTCCTCTTCGCAGGCCACATGAAGACCGGTCCAGACAGACGTTAGATAAGAGCCGGTGCAGCACTTGAACACATTATTACCATCTGAAATATTCTGTATAACAATGTGAGTTGAGGGCAGTGAGTCTCTGACAGTGGAGGCTTTTATTAAAAGGGAGTCATTTAACTGACTGAGTCACCCACCTACACATGCACCTGTTCAATCCTCCACTCTATTATAGCTTTAATGGATTTGATGCAGATGAAAATAGTTTGTCATCAAACACAGTAATGGCACCTTTTATAATGGCTGCAGCGTAAAGACTGAACATCTTGCTCTGAAAACATTTGATCCGTAGTGTTAAGTTTTTCACAGCAAAGCTGCTGTCAGACCGGACGCTGCGATTTATCCCGCATCACGAGGAACAGTAAAAACCACCAAAACTACAGAGCCACATCAGCCACTTCCTGTTACAAGCAACGAGGTTACAAACAACACAAGCAGAGAAAAGACGCTGACGACGTTTAGCCTCCCATTACTGATAACGATCTGATCTGATAGTAAGTGATCCTGGTGCGCGACAGACTCCTCGCCATCAGGCTGAGATTCTCCAGCGTGAACCATCTTATAAAGTCCATACAGCTCTTTCACCTGTCAAACTGGCACAAGCGGTGGCAGTGGGCGGAGCCTGAGGCCTAGTCAGGAGTTAGTCACTGGAACCAGCTCGGTGGAGAAGGTGATAAACAGTGTGATGTGCAGCTTTCATGCACTGAGCGACTTCAGGAGGCGTTTCTGATGACGCAGCCTGATCGCAGCAGGAAGTGAGTCCTTTTATTCAGGAAGAACACGTCAAAGTACAAACTTTAAAATGTGTCTGAAGAGGGAACTTTGACTGACGAGGCCTGAATGAACCAGAGGTGGATCACGCAGGCGGTTTGACGGATGACGGACAGCGTACGTTCAAGCATGATGCTAACATTAGCATGTCCACAGTTGTAATGTTAGCTGATCAGTTTGACCATGAGAGCAGGGGCTTTGTTGTTTTTTTACAGTGTAATCTATAGGACATTGTATTTCCTCTGAAGCCCATTAGTCAGTGCAGTCAGTAAGTTGCACGGGGCTGTGTGAGCTGTTAGTGACAGAAGACGCAGAAGAATACATGGACTCAGATACAGTGACTGACATCATAATCCCTAAAGCCTTGCTGCTATTGCACCAGTTAAAACTGTAACCCCTTTGAACTAAAATGATATCAACTGCAAAAAGGCTGCTTTATGTAATCCCCTCAACGGTGCGACGCAGTGTGAAAACAAGTTTCCAAGTTTCCTCACAATTAAAGGTGAAGTCTCAGATCTCGCACTACTGCACCTTTTTTTTTTTTTTAACTCACTTAACGTCGAACACATCGTGTCCTGATTCTCCAGTAAAAAGGGATCTGAGCGGCTCCGTGTGATCGTGGCCTGACAGCACCCACAGACTGGAGGCCCTTCATCATGTCGGAGTAATCTATACAAAATGAACTAAATCTCCACCAAAGTCATGATTCCATTCAATATTCACTCGCAGAAACAAGGCGGCGGCCTATTAAAGCCGGCTTCAAACGGAGCCGCTTATCTTTTTAATTAGGCTGCAGGTTGAGAGCGTGCGATATTGCACCGAGCTGATGTATACGTAATGTGGAACGGTATTGATTGTGAGGTGAGGAGGATGATGATGACGACGACGACGAGGGCTGGCCCCCCGCTCACCACCACCACCAGCCTCTCCATTCAAGCCGTAGCTCCATGAACTGTTCAATACCAGCGCTAATAAATAATATCAAAGGCAAAACCTGGCTAAAGGTGGATGAGATGAAATCTCTTTATAATGCAAAACCCAGAGGAGAAGAGAGAGGAGTGGAGCAGGGAGGGGAAGGGATGGCAGATATTTCTTTTTGCAGGCAGCCAGGGCGACAGGATATTGCAGCTGAAGAAACAAATAACCCGTCTTTCATCAGGAGCAGATTAAAACACAAACAGAAAGAGGGAGAGCGGGAAAAAAAGAGATTCCTAATTATATTCTCTGGAGTTGGTGATTTTTCTGACTGTTTTGACACAGCTAATATGCTTTGCCATGAATCCCCTCCACCCACACACACACACACACACACACACACACATCACCACCATCACCCTCCACCTCGCCAGGTTATCTGGGTCTAATAGGCAATATAAGAAGCTATTTACACTTCAAGGTGCTAATGCAACACTTTCCTCAATCTTATTACCCTCATGGTGATTTTCTCACCTGTGTGTTGACAAGTAGAATTAGACAAAGTGTTTGGACAGCAACAATCCCAACATCAAACCCCCCCCCCCCCCCCCCCCCCTCCTCCATCTCCTCCACCAGCACCACCACTCTCCAGTTTATGGACAAGTTAGCTCTCCGACCTTTTTTCCGGTCTATTACATTGTTGACTTTGCTTTGCAGGAAGCTGCATGTCAGAAATGTAATTTAAGAGATGCAAATCAAGTCTGTCGTGTTCAGCCGAGCGCTCGTTTCTTCTAACAATACCAGCTTTTTTCTTTTTTTTTTTATAGAGATATTTTCAATAAGAATCAGTTTCAACATGCCACATTATCCAGGGTGTTCACGGTGCAGGTGGAGGACAGGGGGTGCGGACGGTGTCACACAGTACGGTCTGTACTGTAACAACAACATACACTCATACTTTCATTAAAGCATGTAGTAACCTGAAGCACTGAGCAGTATCCATGCAGTAACATGACGTTTAAACAGCGTGTGGATGTTTTAGATTCTCGTTTCTATTTCCTGACGAGAAAAATTATGGACTAAATTCAATATAATTAAATAAAAATAAAAGGAGGCTGGTTTTGGTCGTTTGCCGGTCGAGTCTGTCTCGACGTCTTGGTTTAATTTAGTGTGACAGTGATGGAGGTGTGACATTTTCTCTGATTGGTCTAGATTGAATATTACTGTCCTCTCACTGGTACTTCAGCATCATTCACGATGATGAAGCAGACTGATCGTTTTCAGCCACATTTGCTTTTAACTTGGACGTCCAGACATCACTTTGACGTGAAATTGTTTAATGGGATATGTCAGTCAAAGTTTTCATTTCTGTTGGTTCATCACTCACAAAGAGCTTTTAAAAGAGCAGCGGTGTTTTGTGTTAACAGTTGTTTTTGTTGGGACGTCACATGTTTCTCATGATGGACATGTCGTTGTCAAATCAACATCATTTCAGGTTCACGTGTTTTATCAGATTGCGGTTCAGGAAGTTACAACCCCGCGACCTCCTGCGTTGGAGCTCTTGATGTTCCCTCTCTTTGACTCCAGTCGATACATAATTCATTCGTTCCCATCTCTCTGACGAGCAAATGCAACCTTCTCAATTTTCCTGACAGATCTGCACTTGCCCTTTGCAGCGGGGGAAGCACTCGGCACATTAACATGAAATGAGCACAGTAATGTACGCCGTGGTTCATTCCTCAGCTCGCTGGCAAAACAGGTATGGGTCCATGGCAGATAGATGTCTGCAAAAATACCAAAAGGCCAATGTGGTTATAAATGTGTGTTTAGGATTAATATTCATGGATTAATCATGAGGAGGAGGAGGTCGCTTCACATTACAGACGTTTCACTTGATCCAGTGTTTGAGAGTTTGTCTCATTCAAACCGTGTGAGTCAGCTGGAGTGAAAACATTAGCTAAGAGCTCATTTAATACATCATAGACTTCTTTAAAGTACCACAGCTGTAGAAATGGAAACACTGTTGGTAATCTGCATCTTCTCCCTCAGTGTTTTACAGATGATGAGCAAATGATCAAACATGTTGGTCCTCAGAACAAAACCCAACGTCACAGGTGGATGACCGGCCGAACAAATGTCTAGCTTAAAGAGGAGCTATGCAAGTCCGCTCGCTTTTCCACTGTGTTGCTGACCCTCCTCCTCTGGGCCGTGTGCATTTGTTTTTAACGAAGCCAGTGAAAAAAGTAATCCATGATGCGCTGGATAATGTTACAATGATACAACCTTTATATCTGTGTCGTCTAAACCATCATAAACGAAAGATTACAGGTTACGGAGCGCGTTTGTGTCGCGGTGCGCAGAGACGAGAGCTGGGACACCGGGGCGGAGGCCAAGTGCTGCACGGATGTTGCAAGGTTGGTTCAGAAAAAGACAATTCAGTCGTTAATCACAATTATTTATATGGCAAATAATCGTCAACTAAAAACAGCCCTAAATATCGTCCTCAGGAAGCACACAGCTCTGATCACGTGACCGACCCCACCCCTCTGTGACCTCTCCACAGTGATGCACACACACAGCTGCGACTAAAAAAACATCTTGTCAGCAGCAGCTCGTGCTCGTGCTGTGGGTTTGAAGTCTCCAGAATGCAAATTGAAAATTAAAGTGCACTTCCTTAATCTGCTGTTCTAATCCAGCTCCAAAAAAAAAAAAGAAGGAGGTAGAAAGAGGAGAAAATCCGCAGGAAGGACTATATTAATTATACACAAAAAGAAGAACTACAAAAGAGGGCCTGGTCTTTGAAGATACTGAGCGCTAAATGTCACCCACAGCCTTTGAAGCTCTCGACTGCCTTTGTCTCTCACTTCTCCTCTACATGAAACACGGAGCAGCAGACGTTCGCTGACAGCGACGGGCGAGGGACATTTCAACTTTCAGACCGTGGAGGAGAGAAGAAGAAGAACGATATGATATGAAAGTGTGTACACCACTCGACGGGCGGCGTACAAACACGGGCTTAAACGCTGACAAGTGTCCGTCAGGACGTCACGCGCTACGGAAACATTCTTGTCCGGCTCTGATTAAAAAAAAAAAAAAAAAAGTGTTTTCCGATCTCTTGATCCGAAACACAAACTCCACCAGAATCAGATGTGCTGTTTAAATACAAACTATTTATCATGGTCACACTGCTGCAGGAACATATTGATAACCCACGTTATCTGAGGACGTCCAGAGATTTAATATTGACCGACATTTTAATCCCATTAAAGCGCATCAGTTTCTGTTTTTGGTGACTTCGCCCACAGAGCTCCAAGTTTCCACCTGCAACAGAAAGTTTATTCTAGTTTCTGCTCAAACTCGAGTCCTTCTCATGCTCTAAGAAAAACTGAAGAAGCTGAGAAGAGGATCTGATTCACTGGTTTGAGAGACGTCAGCTAAACTTTTACAGTTGAGAATCCTCAAAGAAACCAAGGGTTCATCCTTTGGGAACCATGCACTCTGTATGAATTGTTGTGATCCAACAATTATCCAACCGGCTTCCTCCAGATGATACACATCTGCAGCTGTCGTTGTGAACAGGAGCCTATTGTCTTCATTTCTACTTGTATATTTTTATCCTGAGACTCAAGTAGCTTTGCATGAATCACAGTTTAAAAATGAGAAAATCTGCCGTTATGCAACGGCTCAGCTGAGCCTCCATCTGAAACACACGATATGTAATCAGGGATTTTTATGACGCCCCTCCCTAAAAGCTAAAAGCACCACTTTGTTTTCTGATCGGCAGGTGTCTGGAGGTTTGTACAACTTTCTGCAAACTAGAGTAACATACAGGCCTCTCGAACCCCTCCACACACGTGTGTCCATCGCAGCAGACGAATCCTTTAACTAACTACAACAACATGTTCCTGTGTGAACGATCCTGGCGCCTCCATATCACTGGAGCTCAACGCGGCTGAACTGACCCTTTAAATGTCTCGCGGTTCTAATTAAAGAAAAGGATTAGATTAGTGTCCAAATAACAAAATGCTTCCACCCACCAGAGACCGTCCATGAGGAGCCTGAATAATCTGTTTACGACTCCTCCTGGAGAAACAAAACAAAAAAACAATCCTGCATCACAATGTTTTACACAAGCAAAGCAGCGAATGGTGCGTCCGTGGGACAGACAGGAAGTGCGCGTCCATGTTCAGAAAGTCAGCGTGTGACACACTTTTATAAATGTTAATCTGATTCTGAACGTGATTCCAACTTCATCTTAATAAGCGGCTCCTTCCTCACCCTGCTCTACTTTCCGATGCGAGCAGAAGCAGGCGAAGCCAAATCTTCGTTAGTCATTCTGCTCTTTTTTTATTCTCTCTCCTAATCCGCCCTCTCTCTCTCTCTCTCTCTCTCTCTCTTTGTCGGAGAGAAAGAAATCACGAGAAAAAGGAGAGATAAGGAGGCTGAGAGCAGAGAGGCAGACCAGGAGAACAAGACTGGGAGGGAGAAATTGAAGGGAAGAAGAAGGAAAGGGGGGAGTGGGGGGGGGGGCACTTGAGTGCAGTTGTAATCAAGGCCTGTGCGCTCAAGAGGGGCCAATCAATCCAGCTGTCTGCCTCTACATCTCATCAGGCACCTTGAAGATGGCTAAAAATGAGTTGCCGGGGTCCAGGCGACCGCCAAAGAGAGAGAGAGAGAGAGACAGAGAGCGAGCGAGCGAGCAACAGGCGGCTTCAGTCAGGAGTCTGTAATAATAACTGCAGCAGAGGACACGACCGCGGCGAAAGTCTGAGCTGTGGTGCAAAGTGCAAAGAAAACAAGTCGCCTCCGCCAAGACAAAAGTGTTTACCTCAAACAGAGAGGGAAAACATATTGTTTGGCGGTGATGTCATGGTGAAACACGGCGTTGGGGCGAGGTAAAGTGCAGCCTCGAGGAATCAACTCATCTCAATTAAACCGCCGTGATCAAACACAGGGAGCGCAAAGTGTCCGTGTCCGCAAAGTGATGAGGGAGAGCAGGAGCTGGAGGATGACACGACAGCAGGTCCAGCAGCAGAGAGGATATTCCCACCATTTGTTATCTGAGTGCAACATCGCTGAGTTTCTGGCCCGGACAGGTTATACTGGGGGGGGGGGCTGCTACATGACTGGACAACCAGGGGCTACCTGGCTGATAAAATGTCTCAAACTTACAGCTCACGTTGGTGAATGAGACTGAGCTGCCTCATGCTTCCCAAGCTTTTCCCTGGTTCGTTTATCTTCACGCACGAGGTGAGGACGTTTCACGTTGCGTAATTACATCGCTACACAACGTTCCAAGGCGACAGGGGAAAATGGCTGCTGCCTCCTGTGTGAAGTAAACATGAAACATTTTTCAACTTTCTGCGAAGACACATGTGACTTTTTGCAACAAAAATGCAATGAAATCATGCATTTTGCATGGAAATCGGTGATTTTTGCAGTGAAAGTGACGCCATCTTTGAAAAATGATGCGTCCAATTACGTGATCGCATAATTGGGTTTTTATGGAGGGGGTGCACCAAGCTTCAGGAGGAGGGGCAGAGGAGAAAGAGGTGTGTTGCTACTGCTACAAGAAAAAACTAGCAGATCAGAATGACGTGGAAACAGAGACACGTAAACATCAGAGACACTTCAACGGTCCAGTGAAGGAACGAAGGCGCTCTGTCCACTGAACCCAGTTCATACGGACTTGCAATGCAGTAACTTCAACACGACCACATGAACGACTCTGAACAGGATCTCCCACGCTCTGAAGCTGAGGTAAAAAGGCTGACGGAGAATCTAAGGGTAAAACATCCAGACATGCAGAGTGGTTTAAAGAGGTACAAACAGGAACACGGGGAATTAAAGTCACCGTCCTTGTCAACACCGAGAGAAAACCTCCTCCATGTTCTCTGCTGCCATGAAACCATCCTTTTAATATTTCAATAAGTGTAATTCTGTGATATCTCAGGTACCGTATGTCTTCATTTGTAGCAGCGAGGAAGCTTGAAAAACAGCGAGGATGAAAAAGTGATAATTAGGAGCAGTCGTCAGACAGACACGGCCATTAAACCTGAGGATATTAAGAAAATTCGATGATGAGACGATTTCATCCACCGCAGTTTTAAAAAATGTATATTAAATTATTCAACCGTAGTACTAACAAGTTTTTGGGGGCGGGCGGGCGGGGGGGTCCAGGTCCGTTCCTCCATTCAGCTGGGATTACAAAGTTAGTGGATATAAATTATAGGTCGTGCAGTGAGATTTAAATTAGATTATAAATAAAATATGAAGCCAAGAGGCACCTTGACACTGTCCCGTCATTCTGAATGTAAAAGATAGGGTTATTATGGGTCTGCTCCATTTAAATTAAAAAGCTGTGTTGGTTCTGGTGTGTGTATGTTTCATGTCAATGTGTGTGTTTGTGTGTGTATTCATGGACTCAGAGCTGCGACAGAAGATCCTTTTCATCTGACAGTGTCTGTTTCTGGTCCAGGGACTGTCACTGGTTTCCTGGAGAGCAGCGACACACAAATGACAAACTGTGGTTGAGCAGTGTGAGAGCTGCAGCAGCAGAGTTTAACACTCCCACATCTCACGTACAGAGAAATGCCGCAGCACAGCCGCCGGATGCCGTCTCCTTCCACCGCAGCCCCGTGAGCTGTGAGAGAGGAATGATGCAAAAGTGATGCAAGTGTGAAGCCAGCTCGGCTACAAGGTGGCCATCTGGGAGAGTCTGCCAGCCCCACAGCGAACGTCAGGAGCAGAGGCCAACTCGCAGAGATGCTGCCAGCTGCAGGCGGGAGTGGGAGAGAGAGAGAGAGGGAGGGGTGGGGTTGGGGGGGTGGCGGTTGGCGGCGGCAGCAGGCCGGTGCCAGCGCCGGGGAAATCAGGCCGGCTGCTTGGCTGAGTGGCTGAGTGGCTGGCAGGGCGGCTGCGTGGTTGGCTCGGGGATCACGTTGCACCGCTGTGCAAACTCGAGCTCGGCACAGCACCTGTGTCCCTCCCCGCCTCACCACCAACCCCTACCCCCCCCCCCACTGCAACCTCATCCTCCACACCTCTTCTCTCCCATCCCTCCGCTCTGCTCGACGGCAGGACTCACAGATGCTCGTAAAGCTCCAGAGGACAGCGACGGCTCTGCACGCTCTCTGAAGTCGGACCAAAATAACCACAGGTGACTCCGGATCGACGGGGGTGGGGGGGGTGGGGGGGGGGTTGGTGAGAGGGAGGGGTGAGGGGTTGGGGGTGGTGGTGCAGGCTTTTTAAAGCTCAGATGAGGCATCTTGCAATTCACTAAATGCCTCCGGCTCTGCTATGACGACAGGTGAGGAGATAAAAAACGCCACATGGTGTCACAGCAAATTGCATCACTAACCAGCAGCCCGCCTCTCACCCCCCCCCAACACACCACACACACACACACCCTCCTCCTGCTATTGTCACTCTTTTATTTAGCAACAGGTGAGAGAAAACTTCTTCTATCGATTAGCCTTCAGCGTGCGATGAAAACTGATTAGCCAGGGGTGGGGGTGTGGGGGTGAAATGAAGTTAACTCAAATGGATTTCGCCTGCTCCTGAAGGGCACAGAGAGAGAGAGAGAGAGAGAGAGGCTGGATGGCTCTCGACACCGGAGCTGTTTCCAAAGCAATCGCTCGACCAATCAATGGAAACAATTAAAGGAGTTCCACGCAGCCACGGCGATGACACAAAATCAGTCTGCGGCGTTGCTGATGACGTGTGCGCTGCCGAACCTTAACCGTGATGCAACCGTGGGTGGCGCCAAAAGGAACACGTAAAGTAAAATGTGATGAGTGAAAAGATAATCTCCTGTTTTCTTTTCTTTTTCTTTCCGGACACCTAAACAGGAAGTTGAGATCAGAACGGAGTCAACAATGTCCGATAATGGCAACCATGACGACGACAGTAATGATGGTGATGATGATGATGATGATGATGACTTTTGTTAGCGAAGCACTCTCCAGCTCCGGCAGATAACTTTAAATTGTCTGTAATCACAGGATCTGAGCGCGCAGACCGACAAAGTCACACAAAGACATGGAGGCAAAGCACAGAGCTGTCGGACGCACAGATTCCCACCGCGTCACTCAGGTATAATTACGCATACATTTCCTCACTTTTCACCGTTAACACGCAACACATGCAAGAAGAGAGAGACGGCGGCGGCAGGGAGGAGGAGGAGGAGGAGGAGGACTCGACTGCAGTCAGAGGTCGGAGGGCCTGCACATCAATAACGGGGCGAAGTGAGGTAGATGAAACACATTACTTTGACCTAAAGAGCTCAGTAATTACATTTGGCATTTTGACAAGTGTTTAGCTGCATTGAAGGTCAGTGCTGTCAGTGTACGAGATCTATGCTAATCCACTCAGACGGAAGAAAACCAGGAGACAAAAAGTCGAAAGAAAGAAAGAAAGAAGAGGCCCAGATGCAACTGATGCCTCTGTAGAAGTACGTTAAACCCTTCCTCCTCCTCCTCCTCCTCCTCTCCTCCTCCGCTCCGACGACAGACCAAAAGACACCAGCTGTCAGGAACAAGTCGTTTCCTCGTCCTCCTCTACAACTCACCTCTCTCACTTTGTCATTGTGAAGAAAGTCAATGAAGTTTTGCTGCTCTCTCTCTCTGGCTCCCAGGGATCAGCAAAAGTGCCAGCTCACAGTCATCATAATAATACGATGTGAATCAACACCACTGCGTCACAGGAACATGTCACCGGAGCGCGCCCCCCCTCACCTGGTGACCTGAGAAGTGCCCTGACCTCATGTATGTTATGGTTTGGTGTGAAGCTGCTGTGGTCCATCCTGCCTTGTTGTGTTTGTGGACGAGCGCCTGCTCCTCTTGTACCAGTCCGTCCACATGAAACGACTCCTCCTTCCTCCAGCTTTGTTCCTGAGATGATTCCCACTCTCTTTGTGCAGCTTGTTGATTGACTAAGAAAATGGCCCAAAGACACAGAAGATCCCACAGGAAGTGAATCCATCATCTGCCTGCACCTGCAGCCTATCACCTGCTCTTCGGCTCTTTCACGGGTAACTTTGGGAAGACACACACACACACACACCAGAATGAAACGGTAAAATGTTTGATTGATATGTGAACTGGAGAGGAATGATAAACATTTCCCGCCACTTCAGTTTCTTAAAAAAAGGACTCGTCCATTAATTAGCATGTAAAGCAGCGCTCTGCCGGCTGCATCTCTCTGGGAGGGTCCGTGTCTTTCTAACTTATTAAACTGATAGTGACCTCTCTGCAGGCAAATTATTTACATGTCAACACACAGATCAAACCTCAGAAGTGACACGGACTCAGAGAGCGAGCGGCTTTTGTCCGCCCACAACAATGAGCGGGTTTATTTAAACTCCAGGACAGACAGAAGCCAGGACGGCCACCGCCACCGGCTGCAACTGTCCAAACCGTCCAGCAGTCCCCAGAGTGGACAGCTTTCAGGCATGTGTGAGCGTGAACCATCTTCACACCGAGAGGTCCTGATTAGCATGTATGCAAAAAAAAAAAAAAAAAAAAAAGAAGGAGTGCTGGTGGGATAAAGCGGCGGCCGTGGAGGGAACAGACGGCGCGGGGATCAGGCCGATCTCAGCTGCTCTCCGCCTGCTTTAAGTGCTAATTGAGCTGCCCGCTGTCCTGACCCTGACCTGCCGCCTATTCACGGGGTCTCGTTCTCACGGCCGTGACGCACCGCTGGAAGTAGCCTCTGGGTCCCCCGCCCACCCTCGGCCCGGACAATGGGGGTCAGCACCTCACTGCCCACCATCTTGACATCCACCCCCACGTTTTGACAATGGCCCCCGGTGGGCCAGTGGAGTCGCTCACAATGGGTGGACGCACGTGACAGAAGTGGTAACGTGGTAGCCGGGGCCTGGGCTGCATTAATTGGACCTGGTGACACCTGGAGGCCGGGGTCAGCATCGATCCGGCGTTAGGAGGCCGGACTCCTGCGGGGTCGTCCCCGGACCGAGCATAAAAGACTGTATGTCCTCATTTATATGAAGAGTTAGGACACAACCTGCAGGGAGAAGAGTGGAGAACTGCAACTGAAAAGATGTCAGGTGAAAATGAACGGACGTTGTGATTTTACGTTGATGTGAACGTCCACTGCGATGAGGCGTTCACTGACCGACAGAATAAACAGGAAAATCTTCCAGCCGACTTGCTGTTGTTCAAACTGCAGCAGACACATTCAATAATGTCAGATTTGTCCGATAACTGTCGGAGCTCATGTCACTTCTCTCCTGACTGATTCCCTGATTCTTACAGACACATATACGTCAACACCACGGCCTCCTCAGTCCGACCCCTCAGTCCACCGTGGACTCTTTGTTTAAACATCTCTCTCTCTCTCAGTCACTCGTGTGTTTGTGGAGATTCAACCCAATAAACTGAGTTATTTTTTAACACAGCTGCCAAAAGCTTTCCACCCAAAACACGCACAGTTTTGCGCGACCAAGGAGACGGACGTCCATCCTCCACCGTCGTCGGCTGCTGAGCGGCTATAAATGATGATAAAACGACGTCGTTACAGCGGCTGTGTAAAGCTTAATGTTTCAGAAAAGCACTATAAACCTCAGCCGGAGTTGGACGGGTGGGTGTGTATGTGTGTGTGTGTGGGGTGTGTGTGTGTGTGGGGGGATAATGTACCCTTTGGGATGGATTGATATTCTAGTTGAATATGACAAACGACACTTTAAAGACGGCCCGCCCACACTATTGCACTTTAGCTGAGAGGACGCCGTATTTCATGTGGAGCACGTTCTGTCAAATGTTTGCATTAATAACAAGCGAGGCTCATCCGTGACCCCGCACAGCCAGAGGGAGCCCACGCCAACAATGGCACTTAAAAACAGGAGAGAGGCTGTTGCATAATCAGACAGAGTGTGTGTGTGTGTGTGTGTGTGTGTGAAGGAGGTGGGGTTGCAATTATCAAGCAGGGATAAGATGTCGGGAAAAAAAACAGACAGTGAGATACTCATGTAAGTTATTTTGACAGGGCCAATTTCCCTCTGCAGGTGATTGGGTGTGTGTGTTGTGTGTGTGTGTGTGTGTGTGGTGTGTGTGTATCAGGAACTGGGCCCAGGGACTATCAGGACAGTTCTCTCTCTCTCTCTGGACTGACAGCTTGGCTAATGGCAAACATTCCTCCTCTCTTTATTCCCCACTTCATCAACACCCTCGCCTCATTACCGTGAGTCACACTGCAGCCCAGTACACACACACACACACACACACACACACACACACACCTCAGACGTTACTCCAGTGTCCCTCTGTGTGCGACAGAACAGGCAGGTCTGAGACATTTGGACTCAGAGGATCTTGAAACAGAATCACTGAGGAGCTGTCGTCAGTCGCTTCAATGGTAAAAAGAGAGAAAGAAAAGAAAAACTCCCAGAATCCTTCACTGTGAGCCGTGAGTGTCCACATGCACATGCTGATCCTGGATCTGATGCGGACAAAGAACAAAGATCTTCGCCGTATGCATTTATCTCAACACTTCTTTGTTGTTGTGCTGACGAACTGATGCACAACTTAACATGACGACGCACCTACACACTCAGCAGAGCGTGAACACACACACACACACACACACACACTGATACAACATCTATCTGTAGAACTACAGCTCATGTGTTTGGATTTCTCTAACCCAGGATTAGGATTAATCCGAGTTTCTGAAACCACAACAATGACGGTCTCTAACAGCACGAGAGTGTGTTAGTACAAGCGCGCACGTGAACAACAGTCACAATAACACAACAATGAACAAACACTAACACTGTCTCTCACACTGCTGTGTGTTGCTCCTCTGTCTGTTCCCATATGGTGACACACTGTTCATGTTACCGTGTCACCGTGTCGTTGTGGTTTTATCGTCTGGATAAACAAAGCAGCTCAAGCAAAGACAACAACTTTCCTCTGTCATCTGTGTAATCGTGAACGTAACTGTGCCCCTCTCGCCTTTTTTTTTTTTTTTGATTAACATTCTCCAATCAGTGAAACTTTAAAAGCTCAGAGGCAGTGAATCATGCATTATTCCTCCAAATTACTTACAATCACTCACAGTATGTATGAGCACAATCAGTTGTGCTCTGTGAGCCAACTCTGGCCTGTGACTGAAGGAAGGAGGACAGAAGTTTAGACGAGGCCGTGTGTGTGTTGTGTGTGTGTGTGTGTGTGTGTGTGTGTGTGTAGAAATTTCAGCTATACAACAAAAAGCTCTCTCTCTATAACCAAAGACACACATTCAGATGATTCAGGGTTTATCAATGGTACAAAAGTAAAAGAAAATCCTCAGGAATGAAATAAAGACCGAAACACTTCTGTAGCACAAAATCAACCTGTAAGAAAAGTCTGGACTCGAACCTGCGCTACAGTTAAAACAACGCAGTTTGTACTGAGGAGCAAAGCTGCCCCGACGTTTGCCCCCACACAACAAAACACTGTAGGAAGCTGCACAAAGCACCATCAATTTACCGTAAATCTCAGACTATAAGCCACTACTTTTTTCCACACGCTTTGAACCCTGCGGCTAAATTATGGATCTTTACTGGCCAACAGCCTCCCGGGGGCGCTCTAGCAGGAAGCGCAAAGTGAGACAGACGTGGGGAAAGATTATGCGTTTTGATTTTGATTTTGAACTGTCATTTTGCGCATCATGCACACACCCTCATCATGGAAAATACACGGAGAAATGCAGCTTTAACTGCATGTAAGCTTGGCATCAGTGAATCGATGGTGAGACGTTGGAGGCGGCAGCGGGAAGAACTGAGTCCGTCTTCCGTGTAATGTCTTTCTGTGTACGTAAATATCTCATGTTACAACATGAAAACCTGCGGCTTATATTCAGGTGCGCTCAATAGTCCGAGATTTACGGTAAGTACATGGTGAACAGTCCGACGACCAACCAACACACAACACAACTCGGCCCCGTCACACTTTTCATATCGATGCATAATGCAGTATTGAACTCTCTCATTTCCCCAAACACGACACATTTCTGGTGTCTCTTCCCTTCCTGTCTGTTTTTTCAGGCACACGTCCAACGCTCCGATGGCGTTTTCGACGACAGAGCCAAACATGGCTTCCTTTGCTGCTGGCTTCCTGTCAAAATGGGCCAACACCAGAGCAGTTAGCCAAACTTAAAAAAAAAAAATCTGAACACAAAGGAATAGGCCGAGCGTGCCATGCAGGCCCACCATGGGTACATAACGCAAAAAAAAAAAAAAAAAAAATCAGTCCTAAGTTTTGAAAAATGTTGTTGTGGGGCCTCAGGTGCAGCAGAGAGCCCATGATAATGGCCTGTCTTTTTTCTCTGTCAGGATAAAGACAACATTACTCATCCAAGGAGAACCTACCGGCCACGTTGGCCACATCTGCGGTGCTGACGTTCTGAGTGTTGGGGCTCACTTTGAAGGTCACAGCGGGGCCCACCACCCTGTAGAAAACACACACACACACACACAGTTAGAGGCTTCACAAAAGACATCCTCAGGATCTATTTTCTGCAGCAGTGAGGTGTTGTTTTTCTGACGGGAGGGAGGGAGGGAGGGAGCGAGGGAGGCAGTTGTGCTCATTAAAGCTCAGCCATACGTGTACCTACGCCTGGAAAGAGGAGGGAGGAAAAAAAAAAAACACTTTAACCTGTGGTGATCCTTTAGGCTGCTGCAATCCCCATCACCACTGTGAGATAACCTCTTGAATCTCAATGTAATGTGCCCGCCGGCATTTAAGCATGCTGGGAAATGAAGAGGAGGGGGGTCAGGTGGGTGGACGTGGGGGAGGAAGGGCGATGAGAGGATTTTGGTCATCAACAAGAGGAACGCTCTGATACGTGATTTTTCTGACGGACAAATGCAATCCCCCCCCCCCCCCACACACACACACACACACACAGACCCAGCAGCTCGGCTCATGATGCATTTACATTTGATTCGACGTATGGTGATCGCAAAACACGTATTGTAGTCGCACAGATGTGAAGGTGACAGAAAGTGGGACAAGGAAAGAGGAAGAGGAAGTGTGTACGTTAACATTAACGTCAGTGACTATTACTGTAAACAGTGCTCCATGTCCAGCTGTGTGTGTCTGTTGTGCGTCTGTACAGACAGACAGTTGGTCTTCAGCCTTTCCGGCTGTGGTGCAGTGGTTAGCTGCTCAGTCAGTTCCAGAGAAACCTTCTACTGTCGATATGGAGCAAACAACAGACACGACAAATGACACTGAGTTTAAGACCATTTGGAATCAGGGTGTGTGTGTGTGTGTGTGTGTGTGTGTGTGTGTGTGTGAGTGTGTGTGTGGAGGAGCACATCATCATCATCACAAATATTGATCTGATTGACTACAAAGCAGATCAAATATGAGTGATCCTGTCTGGAGGACCTGGTCCAGTGCACTGTAGGTTCATCTGCCTTCTGCGTGGTGTTGTGTTAATCTGTGTTGTGTTGTTGTTTGTATTTGTCAGTTGTCGTGGTTCAGACCTGTGTGTATGAAAGAAGATGATGGTGATGACACGGGCAGGAAGAGGTCATAGAGTTATCACTGCTTTTTCTAGGTGCTTTGGACGGTGCTGCCCCCTCCCAACCCCCCACCCGGCCGCCCACCCCAACCACCCACCTCACCTCAACACCACCACCACCACCACCACCCTTCCCTCATCCAACATTCATGCCAATAAAGCAGCTTGAATTGAAAGAGTGAAGGAAGCAGAGAGGAGACGCTGGGTGGTCGGAGGCAGAGCTTCGTCTCCCAATGTGATTAACCTTTTGTTTTTCTTGCTGTAATTCAGACTAAAGGCCCAGCAGGAGAGATATATCACCAAAACCTCCCCCCCACTCCCCCTCCCTCCTCCTCCATCCTCCTCCTCCTCCTCCTCCTACTGCAGGACGCATTGTGAGCCGCTATAGGAAGTGACTGCTACTGTAACAGCGCTTTTATAAAACACGGTGACATCAGTAATGGAGCAGGTCTTATCCTGAAAAAAAAAAAACATTCAAAATGTTTTCAGCCTCAGAGAAAAGTGGTTTTAGTTTCATGTTGATGGATGTAAATTGCAGCACTTTCAATGTGGGCTTTGAGAGTGTTTTTTGCAGCCTCTTTAAAAAAAAAACAAAAAAAAAAACGGCCCTAAATGTCATTTGAAAATGAAAATGAACACACGATAATACGTGCACAGTAAAACGTCTCTGCACAGTTGTTGTTGTTATTGTTTGTAATTTAAATGTCCGACGTGTTACATTCAACAGAGGAAGGATCTTCTGATGACTGTCAAACCCATCCAGCAGCAGATCCTTCTTCTTCACTGGCCTGAATTCAGCTACTTTAGATAAACAGCTGTCTGAGTTTGACGTTCCCAGCCATGCAATTATTCCAACTGTTGTTGTGGCTTTTTAATTGGGTTCCTCGGGCCCTGAGGTCAGCGAATGAAAGGAAAAAACACTGACTCGCATCCAGCCGGTTTTTAACGCAGCATTAATGTTATATTCTAATGTTTAAGGTGCAATAACAAACTAATCAGACCGGGTCAAATTAATGATCCCCAGGGGAGGGGCGGGGGGCGGCAGCAGCCGGAGGGGGGGGGGTTGTTGGTGAAGCTGAACATTTGAATTTTAAAAAAAAGAAAGCAAGTAAAGCTTTTCCTTCTGTTGCGGGCCCCACTCCGTACTGTACTGCATCAGATCTGTACTGGGCTCGTTTGTGTTTGAATCCAAAGACAAAGAGAAAGAGACTCCACGCCACGTGCCGACCGGCCGGCGCCTCATTTTTCTATACGCTGTGAGGTGGATATATTTGTCACATCTATGAAGTGATTCATCAGCCGGCCCAGGCAAAGCCCCTGTGTGTGTATGTGTGTATGTGTGTGTGTGTGTGGGGGGGGGGGGGATCACTCATGTTGAGTTGATCACATATCCATCTGTCGGCCTCTGGCACCCAGGGCGGCCCCAGCACAAAGACACCACATCGACTCCGAGGCCTGTAAATAACCTCGTCACTCACCGGGGCGGAGGCGCTGACAGGAGGTGACTTCTACATCCTACATTGCTCATATTAATCATTTGGAGGTGTGTGTGTGTGTGTGTGTGTGTGGGACGGGGGGGGGCGGGGGCAAATAAATGAATAAAACCCTGTTGAGACGTCTATCATGTTGGAGTAAAGATGAAGGCATCGAGATCCTTAAATCATCCATTATAAAAATCAAAGTGTTCAATAAGTGATAAATGCATCGACTGTGACACCTTTGACCTCTGGTGGTTTGGATCCAGCAGCAGCTGTGAGGTGCAGGTGTTGAACTGGACTCATACATCCATATAAACCCATGCTGTCATGTTCACAGGAGAAAAACATCAGCTCAGTCAGACTGACCGACCGGCTGCTGCTGCTGAAGGAGGAACCTCCAAAACCTCCCAAATGGAAAGTGACGCCAAAGACGGGTTCTGAGGTCATGACGAGGGACGCACCGCGCCGATATGAAGTGGGATAACAGGGCTGATCCATGAGGCCAATCTATTCACTTCAATTCTATGTTTAAACTTAGGAAAGTCATGTTCACTGTCCTCCACATTCAGTTCATCAATGCAGCAGTGGTATCTGATCGGTATCGGGTATCGGTCACTAAACTAAGCCCAGGTATCGGACTGAAAAAGCCGGAGCGGTGCGTCCTCTGTTATTTTTGTCCTTATTCCAGATGAGATGAAGGATTCACACGTTCCTTCAAATGACTCGACGTTACTGAAAGTCACTGAACAGATGAACATTGTCGGCTAATCTTTAATGATCTCATCCCACCGTCGGGTGTAAGAAGCTGAATCTAGACACTAACCACCGACTCCAGCTGTGAGCTACCGTCAGTAAGACCGTCTAAAAATATTAAATTATCTGGACAGGAAAAGAAAAAGAAAAGTCCCTGAGTGGAAATATAAAAAGCACCACGGCTTTAGAGGCTCTGAAGGAACAATATGGAAGCTGAAAACTACAGTTTATTGAAGTGTTCATCGTGTTGAAGGTTATAAATCTCGTTTTTTATCAATGAGTGAAAAAGGTCACAATTCTGCCTCTTGTTCCATGTTTTTTCTGCATCAGCTTCTTTTTCAGGATTCAGATTTTTGTTTAAAAACTATATAACCTGGACTAAAATACGGTGTTTAACGTCTGGATGATCTGAGAGGAGCTGATTGTGAATAATTGTAAAGCTTTTCACTGGAGAATAAAGACATTTAAGGCTCCAAACTGGGACTAAGTGACTGATGAAGGTGCAGTGTTGACACCTCTCTGGCCTTCTCAGCCTCCGTCCGGTCCATCACCATCACATCCAGTCAGTCCAGGCCCGCTCTCTCCTCCTAGTGGCGTCTTTTGATATGACCCCTCAGCTCAGACACAGACATTACATCACCTCGACCCTGCTGTATCCCAAAAAAAAAAAAAAAAAAAAGTCTACACTCAGTGACGGTTACACAACAGCCATCATTATTCGGCGGCCAGCTACAGTCAAAGGCTCTGAGAAGCCGCCCACACCGACGCTTCCATCCCGCCCGCCAATTCGCCCTGGACCACTATCAGGCGGCCACGGCAGCAGCTAAAAACATTCATCCAAGGCCGTTGTGCTGAAAGCGCTCGCCATCAGTATTATCTAATCGGTATCGAATTGTTCCAAATGAAACGTAAGGGTGTGAGTCATCCTCCAGGTTTGTGTTGTGTGTCCTGGTGCAGTGTGTAGGCTCGCTGCTATGATTCATACTTTGCCAATGTGGAAGTTTTGCCGCGGGCTCGTTGACCTGCCGCTGCTCTCCGGCTTCAGCCCCCCCCCCCCCCCCCCCCTGCAACCCCCCCCCCCCTTTCTTGCCCCCAAGAGGAAACTGCTAGAAAAAGGGAAGTTTTGTTGTCTTTTCAGAGGCTGGGGTCACACGGGGTCGCTAACTACTTTGTTCAGAGACGTTTTCTGTTGTTGCAATATGCTAATCTGGTGCTGCTGTGCGAGGTGTTAAGGTTGAGGTGCCCGCGAGTGTTGCTGCCTGGGAAATGGATGAAGGTGGTGGTGGTGGTGGTGGGGGGGTTGTATACAGTGGCTCAGATACACGATCAATGTACCAGGGAGGGAAGAGGGAGGGACACGTCTGCAGGTCTATTACAGCTAACACAACTTCTTAAAGCTCAAAGATCAGTTCCTCCGACACCAAAGACACAAACAGGAGACTGACAGGAACGTCTCTCCACGGAGACAAAGTCATAGCCATTAATTAAATATGTTGGTACCTGAAACCAAAACTACTCTCAGTGTGTGAGGACACAGGTACGGTGTGTAGGGAATGAACTGTGAGGACATCAGGAGGACACAGAGCAGCAACAAGACAGAAATCTATATTTGACTTTCTCTCACTTTCAAAATGTTTTGGAGACGATTTTCTTTCATTATCTTTGTCCCCGTTCGGCCTTGAGATTGATTTGACGGTGAGAGGTCGGCCTTTGACCTGTGTGACTGGCTTGAAATCTTTGGCACTGCTGCAGCTACCTCAATGAAAAATCCTCTCGACAATGTGACGTGAAACTGTGTGAGCTTCCCTCCGACCTTCAGGCTGATGAAGACAAACCAGGCGATCAATGACAACAACAACGACAACGACGATGACGATGCACAATGTCCCCAGATATTAAGACGGCCATTATCTACATGCATCTGCAGGTCAAGCTCCGCCTCAGCCTGACGTCTGTCACACGTTCTTCACAGGCTGCAGCATCAATCACTGATGTTTGACACACACAAGACACACACTCAGATTCAATTCAATTTAAAGTCTATAACCTGTGCTAATCTGCTGATAAGGCCAAATCACATCAACTGTGTCACTTCCTGGATTCTGATGTGATAACCTGCCAAAATCTGGATTTGGATAAAGTTTTGTTGAAGCTTAAAAAAAATCGAACCGAACACGTCTGATCCACTTTGAGGGCAAATCAATCTCTGGCTTATATTTAGGGTTCTAACCCCGAAGGGGTAGAACCCTTCTAAAATCCTACCGGTTTATTATTATTATTATTATTATTATTATTTGTCGTCTGCCGCTTGAGCTAAAATTCCCGTGAGCTGGAATAGGCCAGAAAGCTGAAACTTGGCCCAATGATTGGAAATGATGTGCATCAACTTCTATTAAAATATGAGCCCAGTTGGCCAGATGGTGGCGCTGTAATTAAGGCTTAAAAATGACTTTTTTGGAAGGCCACGCCCCTCACACCGTAAGTCCGATTGACTTGAAATTTGACACACAGGTCCAGCTCAATGTGCTCTACAAAAAAGCCTCTGGGACCATTAAAGTCCGTCATGATAGATTTTTTGCTAATTTGCATAATGTGAAAAACAGTAAAATGAATAGAACTTTTGAAAGATTGACTCTATCAACACCAAATTTGGTATACAGCCTCGGGGATGAAAATACAAATTTCTATTATAAATGAGCCAGATCGGATCAAAAATATGGCCGCCACGGACCAATGAATCTCCGCGATGGGCGGAGCTTAGAAATGATTGGCCATAACTCCCACACCCCTTGCCCTATCGTCACCAATCTTGGTGGGTAGGGTCACAAGGTGACTGGGAAGCTGCCTACCAAAGCGTTTTGAGCTCAGCCTATAGGGGGCGCTATAAATGCCACACATGCATATCTCAAAGACCATTGAACAGAATTTCACCAAATTTGGTATGCATACTCTAGGGGGACTGTTAACTTATATCTTGAGTGCCATGTTGATTGGTGAAAGTGGGCGTGGCCTGTTGGTCGTTAACTGCTGTTGTTTACGTTTTTTGAATTTATGATGAGCTGGAAGGACCTAGGGACATGAAAATCGGTACATGGATTATAAATGACATGCAAATGCTTGTCAAAAAATTTGACCCCATTCGGCCTAACGGGGGCGCTGTTACATGGCGTGTGAACTTCAAATGGCTCTCCCCGCCCAGATATGAGTGCTATTGACTTGAAATTTTACACACATGTCCTCCTGATGGTCCTCTACAAAAAAGCCTCTGGGACCATTAGGGTGATTATGACGGATTTTTCAATAATTTGCATAATGTGAAAAACAGTAAAATGAATAGAACTTTTGAAAGATTGACTCTATCAACACCAAATTTGGTATACAGCCTCGGGGGATGAAAATACAAATTTCTATTATAAATGAGCCAGGTCGGATAAAAAACATGGCCGCCACGGACCAATGAATCTCCGCGATGGGCGGAGCTTAGAAATGATCGGCCATAACTCCCACACCCATTGCCCTATCGTCACCAATCTTGGTGGGTAGGGTCACAAGGTGACTGAGAAGCTGCCTACCAAAGCGTTTCGAGCTCAGCCCATAGGGGGCGCTATAAATGCCACACATGCATATCTCAAAGACCGTCGGACAGAATTTCACCACGTTTGGTGTGCTATTGACTTGAAATTTTACACACATGTCCTCCTGATGGTCCTCTACAAAAAAGCCTCTTGCACCATTAGGGTGGTTATTAGGGATTTTTTTAATAACTTGCATAATGTGAAAAACAGTATGAATGTGAATATAGGGATTTGATAAAAGCCTTCAGTGACTGGAGTCACCAGAACTGCCTCATGCTGAACACCTCAAAGACAAAGGAAATGATCATGGATTTCCGTAGGTCCAAGCCCACTCTTCAGCCAGTCAACACTTGTGGAGTGGACATTGAGGTGGTGACAACCTATAAATATCTAGGTGTTCATCTTGATAACAAGTTGGACTGGTCTGTTAACACAGATGCACTCTACAAAAAAGGGCAGAGGCGCCTCTTTTTCCTTAGAAAGCTTAGATCTCTAAACATCTGTAATAAGATGCTGCAGATGTTCTATCAGTCTGTGGTGGCAAGTGTCTTATTTTATGCTGCAGTCTGCTGGGGAGGAAGTTTAGGGAAAAAGCAGGCAAAGAGGCTGGATAAGCTTGTCAAGAAGGCTGGCTCTGTGATGGGAGTAAAGATGGACTCTCTGGAGGAGGTGGTGGAGAGATACACAATGAGGATGGTGGAGGCCATACTGAACAACACGGATCATCCACTTCATAACACCTTGATGGATCAAAGAAGCAGCGGTGGTGGACGGCTCCTATCTCTTGGGTGCAGGACAGAAAGATACCGTAGATCTTTCATACCCACAGCCATCAGACTGTTTAATTCTAATGCAAATGGAAGATGAGCTAAAAGACAAATCAATTTCCCTTTGGGATCAATAAAGTCATTTCTATTCTATTCTATTCTATTTGTAGTGGATGTGATAATAGCCACATATATAGTTTTTTTTAATTAACAGACACCCCCCTTTTTCATTTGAATATTCGAACCTTTTATTTTTTACATTTTGTAATAACCGTTTGCACCAGTAGAGGGTGCTCCACCACCAGTGGATCCAAGCGTTCTCTGTTGGTGGGATGTATACAAGTATTGTTTTGATTTGAAAAAATGTCTACTGCCTGAGTCTTCATCTATATCTCCAGCTCCTCATTATTCTTGTTGGGCAGAGAGTTGATATTTTGCATGATGACTGACGGCAGAAAGGACCTTCACTTCATCTCCACTTCCAAGCCTTTAACCTCTGCACCACCAGCATAGCAACCACCAAAACACCTCCTCATCCCAGATGGAACAGGGTGTCATCCTCCTGAAGAATCTCCTCTCCCCACAGAAGTATCCATCAGTAGTTGAGAAAAACATACATTGACACAACAAAATAAAGCAAAGGTTGAGTAAAAGCTCACAGCCACTAGACTTTGCTTCTCCCAGTTGAAGCGCATGTTCTGAAAGTATGTGACTACCAAAACATTTTGAACTGGGCCAATATGGGGTGTCACAAATGTGTGACCGAAAACCTGGTTTGGAGATATCTGGGCCTGGTAATGGGTGTGTATGGCGTGGAGCCTTTAGGAACGGAGCGGGCGCTGTCGTCGACCGTGGCCGGCTCTTGGGTGCAGGACAGAAAGATACCGTAGATCTTTCATACCCACAGCCATCAGACTGTTTAATTCTAATGCAAATGGAAGATGAGCTAAAAGACAAATCAATTTCCCTTTGGGATCAGTAAAGTAATTTCTATTCTATTCTATTCTATTCTATTCTATTCTATTTGTAGTGGATGTGATAATAGCCACATATATAGTTTTTTTTTATTAACAGACACCCTTTTTCATTTTAATATTCGAACCTTTTATTTTTTACATTTTGTAATAACCGTTTGCACCAGCAGAGGGTGCTCCAAGACCAGTGGATCCAAGCATTCTCTGCTCTGCTCTGCTTGCTCTGTGCGGGCGCAGACAATAGAGGCGCTTAGCGGAAGCGACAGTAGCTAACGAGGGAACGTGTCCTATGTTTGGATCCACAGGTTGGTAAAGTGTATGGTTGATACAGTTTGTTAAGTTGAAATGAGTAACAGCATGTGTTAAAGCACTGAAGTTAAGATGAATGCTTTAAGTTGTGAAACACTTACTATATTGTCGTGGTTCGTGATCGGACGTTCACGTCCCCATGAGGTCGGTTGAACAAGAATGTGTGTGTGTGTGCTTGAGAGTACTAGTAGTTGGTACGGTATGTTGTAATGTTGATTATATGGAATGTGAACTTTGAAGAGCGGGCGCAGACGATAAAGGCGCTTAGCGGAAGCCACAGTAGCTAACGAGGGACCGTGTCCTGTGTTTGGATCCACAGATTGATTGGTTGCTCAGTCACACCGTAGCTCAGCCGCTCAGTGCCCGCCGCCTGAGCGGTTTATGCTGCCGGCCAGGGACCCCTAGCTCTGGCGCCGGTAACATATTCTATTCATTTGTTGTTTCATCGTTTCATGGTTTCATTTCATATCACAGCCACTAGACTTTGCTTCTCCCAGTTGAAGCGCATGTTCTGAAAGTATGTGACTCCCAAAACATTTTGAACTCGGCCAATATGGGGTGTCACAAATGTGTGACCGAAAACCCGGTTTGGAGATATCTGGGCCTGGTAATGGGTGTGTATGGCGTGGAGCCTTTAGGAACGGAGCGGGCGCTGTCGTCGACCGTGGCCGGCGAGGGTCGGGGTGGCCGGTTTGGGCCTCAACAGGTTAGAACCCGGGGATTGCCGCTTGCGGCTATATTTCTATCGCCTGTGTTCACAATGGTTTGAACTCTGTCTTCAGTGAAGCTCATCTTCTTCTAAACTTCATGGGAAGTGTGAACTCATGAAGTATGAGATGGAAACTTTTTTTTTTTTTTTTTTTTTTTTGAGGAGGTTAAAGGAGAGAAAAAAGTGTTTGAGGCGCCGGGCGGTAAAGAGCAGAGGCATGCTGGGTAAATCAGGCCCAGAGTCAATCTAAAGCCTTTGTCTCTGGCTTCACTTCTTCTGGGGAAGGTGACTGTCACCGCCACAGAGCCGAGGAGCCGGGCGGCCCTCGCAAAATAAGCGTGGCGCCGCTGACAAATTGTCAAGGCGGCTCCCCCTGCTGGGCTTTCACTGCGCTCGCAACAAAAGAGACCCCCGGCTTTCTCCCTCTCTCTCTGTCTCTCTGTCACTCTCTCACTTTCTCTGCCTCCAATCCATCACCCCTCCCAGTGTATAGCCCCTCAACCCCCCCCCCCCGCAACCACCACCACACCACCCCCACCTCCACAACCCCATCATTCCCAGAATGGGAGAACAAAGACAAAAGGTGCATTAGAACAGCAGAACAGTACGGGCCACCCAGGGACTGGATCCAGAGGCCGAGCTGCACGGTGAGGCGCCACGAGAACAACGAGGCAGGGGCGGGAAAAGAGAGAGAGTGTGTGTGTGTGTGTCTGTGTGTGTGTAAAGGTATGTATACGAGTGTGTGTGTGAGAATCATACCACCCCAAAACCACCCAATCCCCACATTCACGAATCCATGAATGTCCACATGATTCTTTCTCCGCCTCTTATTTCACTTTCATTTCAAAAGTTGCTTAATTTACTGCGTGAAAACCTCTCTGTCACTCACACACACACACACACACACACACACACACACACACACCATTAGTGTTCAAGTGTCACAAAGTCAGAAAGCTTCAACCTGCCACTGCAGAACCACATCATCATCATCATCATCATCACTCTGGACAAACTCTCCACACCAGATCACCACCAAGCGGCCGTCCTCATTGTTGGATCAACGTCCACACTTTGAAGTGTTGCATTGTGGGAGCTGCACTCTGGACTTTAAAGCCTGGGCCTATGTTTCACTATGACATGTTCTCACGTTACAGAAAAGTTCACGTACTTCTACACTGTACTTGCTCTTGACATTTTGACAACTATGACAAGTTAGTACCTTGGTGAAGCAGTGACCTCTGACCCTCAACAGTTGCCATCTTGGTGCAGTTCAAATCAAACTGTGACGCTGGTAAAACCGTTTGTTGCAGCAGCTGCTCTGACACCATCAGGTTCATCATCACTTGTTAATGTCGGCCGTGGTCTCACATGAAATATGTATTCCTGTGGTAATCCGAAGAAAAAGGTGCTGGGGGTTCGATGAACAGGTGCATGACAGCGGTCACAGTGTCAGCCACGGAGGAGAGTTAATTGGAAAAAGGAAGATAATTTGAAAACAACAACAACAACGAGAACTAAAGAGGAAAAAGACCCTGTTCTGTGGCTCCAAAAACAGCTGGAGGGAGAAGACGGAGCGAGATGTTGTGATGCTCCATTTCATAGGTTTGATTGGCTTCCTGGCAATTTGTGCTGTTAAGACTAGCAGTTATAGGCTTCTGTGTGTGTGTGTGTGTGTGTGTGTGTGTGTGTGTGTGTGTCTAAGGTAAAATGCAGTCAACTTTACTTCAAGACTTCAGTGTCATCCAGTTTCGGCCGGAGCTCTAAAGCTATTGTGAACATGTAGATGATCAGATGATGTAGAGATCTCATGAAGAACCTGTCTGATCACATGACCGACTACTTCCTGAACTTTCTGCCTTGTGACCCTTCAAAGAAAATGCACCGACCTCTAGTTTCTGCCTCCTCCATACAGTATTGACACAAACGTGGACTATAATCCCCCCAAACCACTGCAGCAGCACTTGTTTTGCTCTTGCGACTCGCCGCAGTGAAAATGTTCACAGGCCTCTGCAAAGTCACCTGCGTTCAAATAATGTCTCTGAGACAGAGACAGCGGGGGAGCGATCGAAAGAGACAGACGACAAGACGGAGACAAGACAGAAACAGTGAGACAAACAGAGAGAAGGAGTTTGGAGAGGAAGGAAGGAAGAAGAAGAAAAGGAAACTGAGGAGAAACAGATAATAACAGAGGGAACGTGGGGGGGGGGGGGTCAGGCAGAGTTCAGTCTCATTAATAAATGATTGCATTCAGCGGCGGCTCGACTCCAACATGTCAATAACCTGGACAAGCAGCTCCTCATTGCCCCCCCCCCCGCCCATCCCTCCCACCTTCACCAGAGCAGGAGAACATGTCGACAGAATGAAAATAAGGCGACGTCCTTGGACGTGTGCTCTGTGAGTTTTCTCTTCTGATTGTAATGTCCTGAGCTGCTGGAAGATCTGATCTCTCTGTTTTGATCACATCGGTTTGCCCTCCTTGCTCCGACACCCTGGGGAGGGAGGGAGGGAGGGAGGGAGGGGAGGAAAATCTGAAAGACGTCTCAGTGTGTGTTGCTCGTCCTTTGAGAGAAAACCTGCCGCCCACCTGAGCCTCCAGGTTAGAAACAGCGGCTGTTGTCGTCGATGAGAGCGTAAAGCGCACTGTAGTGGTGAGTCACCCACGCACCTCTGCTCCTACGTCTGGAGACGTTTGTGGTTTTGATGAAAATGTTACAGTGAAGAACTTTGAAGCTTTTCGTTAATGTAATTTTTAATCTAGCTGCTTGGCCGTCTGACAGTTGGCAGGGCTGCGTGTCCTCGGGGGCTGTTAAATTACAGGGCAAAGGCAGGTTTTAAAAGGACATTATATGCATTTAAATACGTTTACTTACTTACTTTACCTAACACACTGCCAGTGTGTGTGTGTGTGTGTGTGTGTGTGTGTGTGTGTGTGTGTGGGGCTCTCACATTTTGAGAACTCATCTGCTTCTTGACACCGTTTGGGATCCAAACACAGACCGAACGTTTCCTGGGATTTTCTACTATCACAGTTAATTTTCTGGATGAAGATGTTCACACATTAAGACGCCTCGGGTGCAGGAGCTCTGGGAAGTGTCACTTCAGTGAACAGAAGAAAATCCCTCCACACGCTGACGCTCAGCATCGCAATTTATTGATCTTCCTGACGTTTCCAAACTTTAAACATCTTGTTCCACCATCTTAAAGTGACGACGCCCCCCCCGCCAGGTGTGTGCGTGTGACATCATTCACAGAAATTATACACAACTTTGGAGCTTCCTGAGGTTAATTCAAAATACGCCAATCAATCGATCAAAGCTTGACGTCGCGTGGGATGTGGGTGTTTCAGGGAGCTGCCTCTGTCGTCAATAGATTATAGATACAGTGCAGTATTGACATTTTCAACCGGACCAGCTGCAGCCTGATCAACACCGCTCCACAGCGACAGGCGGTTCAGAGCAGCAGTAAACACGGCTCATGTGCAGGTCCGTGGTTCAAATGAGAATCCACCACATAATTAGACAAATTAAAGGTTCGTTTGTTTTTTTTTTTACCTGGAGAAAAATAAATACCAGGTTTCAGGTTAGATGTTCGCTCAGTGAGAACAAACAGCATTAACACCGGTGGGAGGAGGGGGCACTGAGTGTGTGTGTGTGTGTGTGTGTGAGACAGAGAGAGATAAAATGTAAACGTACGAGAGCTCAGCGAAGTCAGTCATCTGGATTTTGGCCATGCGAGCCAGGATCTCCATCAGGTGGAGGCCCTCGTCTGTCTGGAGCCCACTGAGGATGGAGAGGCGGAGGGAGGAGGGAGGAGGGGGGGAGAAAGAGGAGAAAGAAAAAGAGAACAGTGATTAAATGAAAGTCAGCAGAAATGCAGTCAAATCATCTTCATGTATCAGACGTTCACGCTCCAGAAAGACTGACTGTTGCTGTCTATGTGAACATCTGTGTCGTAACCTCTGCAGGAAGCATCATTCATTCACACAAGTAAAACTCAGTATCTGACTTCTATCATCATCAACACTGACCAGGGTCAAGTAACACGTGTTTGTCTCCAGAATCCACTCCTCCTCCTCCTCCTCCTCCTCCTCCTCTCATTATCATTCTTACAGCTGGAGACTGAATATATTTCTGGGTCATGTCAAACATGTGAAGTGAACCCAGATGAAGAAGGTGTCACCAAAGGTCAGAGGCCAAACAGCAGCTCAGGTGCAGTGAGACACCAAAAGCCACTCCTCTTTTGTTCCCAGTTGAGTTCACACACTCCTCTTTCTTTCTTTCTGTCCACCATCGTTCCTCCAAAGTTTCCCAAAAGCTGTGATGCAAGAGGAGACCAACATCCTGTTCACTCCGGTCACGTCTGCACATGTTACTGTCAGGAACGACTAAGATTCAGAAACTCACATAAAACTGAAAGTGACGAGAAAAAGAGGAATAACAAATTAAGTAGCCAATTAAAAACACCTCAATATGTGCATGGTGGCAGCTAGATGAGTGAGTGAGTGTGTGTGTGTGTGTGTGTGTAGTCCACAATTAAAGCTCAAGAATCAAATTGCAGCCTAATTGCGTCCTGTCCTGCTGTGGACTCATCTGACCTCAGCTCCCTCCTCTGAATTCAAACGTAGAGAGGAGACGCACGACAACATCTTCATCAACACCAGACGTCACTCTCAGTGAGAGGAAGCAGGAGAGTGAGACTTAATGACATGACATCATGAGCATCACTAGTGTTTGTTTGGACAACCTGACAGGCGGTGTGTTTACATGCACAGCCAAGTCGAGCTGTGCTCATGGCTCAAGCTGACAGAAACATGTGCGCCTCCTCAACACTAGGTGGCGATGTGTTGTTTCAGCGGGTTAATACGGACCTGTTTCTGGTTGACTTCTCTGTCACCTAGTAAACAACTAGAGAGAGTAGGAGAGGACACACTGGTCTGGGCCGGGTTAGGGCGGGTTGTTCTGTGTGTTGTTTAATCTGAGATGAATCGGCTCTGACGCATCAGGCCAGCCGGCTTCAATACTCCACTTTGTGCCGTCTCTGCTGTTGTGAAGCATGTGCACATGTACATATTGTCCAGTTTCAGTCAGGAGAAAACCAGTTTCCAATCATTTCCAAAAGGTCCAGTCTGAGTCAGAACAACGTGTTCACATGAGCTCCAGTCGTCCAGTTAAAGACGGATTAAGGCCAAGGTCATGTAAACGCACTGAGTGAGGAGCTTCATCTTCATCTTTGTTCTGTTCTTCTCAGCCCTGGTTTGATTCGATGACACCGGTGTGTGTCGTGTTTCTTCAGGACATGTATTGATCACATCGTATTTGGCTGCGACAAAAACCCCTGAAGTCTTCAAACACTCAAAAGTCCACAAAATGTAAAACAATGTCATAACACTGTATCATCTAAGTACCAGGTCAACACATTCAGTGTCACGCTGAAGCGACCACAGGGGGCAGTAAACGCACCACGATCATTAGATATGAGATAAGAAGCCAGTCAACAACTGCGCTTCCTCCTCTGAATCCCTTGTGCAAGTACATTCATAAAAGATTCACATGAGCGAGAGAAGGCCAGGATCAATGTAAAACATCCAAAGGTTTCTGACTCAGTTCAATCATGGCTAATATGAAAAAAATCTGGATTGTCTGCGTGTGAGAAGTTCCTGACAGCCAGTGATTTCTCTCCCACTTCCTGAGCCTGGAGAGCAGACAGCCGCCCCGACAGCCCACAGTGTGAGTCAGCCCTCCACGGTGCAGAGCAGCTGCTTCAGATCTGACACCAGTGATCACTCTGCCTGCAGGCCTGATCCTGAGGGCTGATAGCTGATAGCTGCACCGCGGACCTCACAGCAGCTTCTGCATCAGCGCCGCAGCATACAGTACGTCGGCTTGTGATCCCTCTCTGGATACAACAGCCTGTAACAGCAGGGCTTTCACACTGAGAGCGGGTCCTGATGAATTTCATCCGGCGTTCTGTGTCATTTGGCTCAAACATGTTCTCGCTGTAAGGAGGACAGCTGCTGACAAAACAAACGCCTGCACAGTCTGCTCCAATGTACAGCAGGAGAAGAGCCACTACGTCTGACCAGGACACGAGCACTTGAAGCTTCCACAAAACATCAAACCAGAGCAGCAGAAGCAAGTCTGGATCATGGTCTCCAGAGCGTCTGAGCTGTGGTCCTCTGACTTGCTCTGTTGTGTGTGTAACTTCAGGTGATGTCTGGACCTGCTTCTCCAGACAGGAGAACATGACTCAGCAGATATCCACCGGGCTGAGACAATGAACCCCCCCCCCCTCTCTCTCCCTCTCTCTCTCTCTCACACACCTTTCAGCATCTACTGGATGGACTAGCACTTTTGTTTCATCGATTTTCAAACGGTCCAATCTGGAGAAAAACTTTAATATGAGGTGTTTTAAGGTGCTTCACAAACCAAACTACCAACATCATCTGTTTCTTCCATTTTACACTTCTTGTGCGCCAAGTGTTTGGTACAATACCCAGTGTAGCTCCTGGAGAGGAGACCTGAGGAGTCCAGATACTGCAGCCTGTCATGAACATGAATGTGATTCCTGCCTGAGGAGAGGATTGTGGGATGAAGTAATAGGAAAGCCACAGGGTTCAACGAACAAAAAAGAAGCGCGATTACATCCAGACAGCTCCTGCCCTCAGGCCTTCTGCAGCGATCCCTCCACACCGAGCTGCTCGGCAAATACACGAGGGGGGGGGGGGGTGCTGTCATACCTAAATCCACTCAACAATCCTGCCACCGGTGAGATTCGGCTCATTTAAAAACTGCCACCCATAAAAAATAAAACCAGCCGATGTGCAGTGATTTCAAACAGATGTGAGGTTGTGATTCTGCAGATGCTTCACTGTCACATTATCAACGTGGTGCAGCTGGAGACCTTTCCAGGAAACGCCGTCACATCCAGAGGGCAGAAGGTAAAGCAGGAACAAACACGACACCAGTTTAGAAGGAACGCTCGTCTCTTGTTCCTATATTAACTTAACCAGAGGAGTGCAACGAGTCAGAGGAAGGCAGCAGATCCAGAGGGATTGTGGGTAAATGTTGTTTGAGAAATTACATGATTATAGGCTATTATTCACTTCTGGGATTACAAAACCAAATAACATCACCTTTTTTTTTTTCCGCCTCTCCCAATTACCCTGCACGCCCCCTTTATCAATTAAGCTCATTAGGAAGTGAAATGCATTAAAAACTGAATCTAGTTTAGCCGAGGTTTGTTTTAGACAGAGACTGTGGAATATTAGTTTTTACAGATGCAGATCACAGCAGTAATGTGCATCGTGATTCATGTCACGTGTGGGAGAAAACATGGGGGGGGGGGCATTTAAAGGTTGCCGGGTTAAAGAGTGGCAAAAAGAAATAAATGCTGTGCCTGCACAGCTGTGTGTGTGTGAGTGTGTGTTGGGGAGCAGGTGTTTTCCTCCAGCTGTGATGAATCACACTGTCTTCTTCTTCCTCCTCCACCTCCTCCACCTCCTCCTCCTCCTCCTCTCCCCAGGCCACAGGAGGAGGTGATGCACCGAAACCGCCGGCAGGTTCCTGTTATCAGCCTCCACCTCTGCCGCGGCGTGAAAATGTCACAAGTTTGGATCTAATCAGTCGCGTTGCACCTGTCACACCTGTCACACCTACAGTCCTGCACCGGTGCCGGTGGTTTAGGTTCCTCTCACCACAGTGCACTTCATTCATCTGTGTGCAGTTAGCATCCTTCATATCGTGCAAGTCTGTGGTTTCGACCAGTGGTTTTCAAAGTGGGGGTGCAAGGGGGTCCTCAGCGAACTGGAGAGAGGATGAGAAATCTCTTATCTTTTGAGCACCACTGTAAAACATAACTTATAACAATATAACATACTGAAATATTATTTGACATGATCATCTTTCTAATTGCCTTCCAGTCAAACTAGCATGTAGCTAGCTAGTGCTACATGAACGGAGCAACAGCCCTGCTGTCGACGACAAAACAAAGTAGAACTCATGGCCAACTAAATCTCACACGTGTGAGGGAGCATACATTAAGTATGTCTTCACCACCACACAGAAAACTGTCTCCGACCGCCTCCTGAATGCCTCCTCCGGCTCGAGACGCGCTCAAGTGTTCAAACCCTTCGAAACATCAGCGTCACTTGAGCAAATAAGTAAGAACATACATTCAAAGGAGGTCCCAGCCAGAAGCCAAAAGTTTGGGAGGCCCTGGTTAGCTGCTCTGTCCAGAGCCAACCTTCACTGCAGCCAGAGGCGTCCGTAAACCACACCTCCAGAGCGTCTGTGACACAGAAAAGGCTTTTAAACGACAGCACTCTCGCACTGATGAAGCTGTGTCTCACAATGACGCCGATGAAGAGTCTCTTTCTCTCTGTCTTGAAGTGGTAATTCTTCCACGTTGCGGTTGACGCTGCACTTCGCGCTCTCGAGGAGAGGTTTGACACAATGTGAGCTGTCAAGGACGAAGCTGCTGTTCGTTTGAAGTTCGGCGATGTCGCCAGAAAATGTCAAGAGACGCTTTGAAGAGTCACAGCAAAGGGGGTAAGAGAGGAATCTGCTGAGCTGACGCCGAAGACTGAGACTGACATCCGCTGTGCAGGAGCGACCGTGGACATCTTAAACCTTCCAGTTCACCTGTGATCAGAGCAGAGCAGCTCCTCGGCCCGTTTCATGAAGTTACAGGAGTTATTCCTCGGTGTCTGTCAGAACTGCTGTGTCACTTCCTGTCAAACCAGAGCTTCTGCTGACGGAGGGTTTTCATCAAGCTCAAATCAGCCTCACGACGGGAACAGAGCGTCCATCCAACAAGTTTTAACAACATATATACAAAAAAAAAAAAAAAAATGTTGAGTCACTTCTCCAGAGAAACCAGCAATTTGAAATCACAACTTATAAATCCTCTTTACCCTCCAGAGGCCTGCAGGCCCGGTGCTGTCCCCAAGACTGATGACCATGCTGCTGCTGCTGCTGATGCTGCTGCTGCATGTGAGACATTCAGGGAGCATCTGTAGATTTTATCAACTACCAACTGAAGGGACTCAACATACATCATCCATGTGATCCTGGATGGAAACACTCTGGGATTTTCACACTTCTGTTTCGTTTGAGCTCGTCTCACTTGTTTTAATGTGGAGGGACATGTGGCTCATTTTGGTTTGTCACTGTCAGTCAAACTTCTCCAAGTCTTTTTAAAGCTTGAGCTTTGACTGTTGCACAGGTTACAGAGGAAGGTTGAAATGCGGATCTCGACGACGTTGCCAGAGGAGGCTGTTGCTGTGCTGGATGGTGGGTGTAAGAAAGTGCAGCATCTGACACCAGAGACCAGGCTCTCTGCATCCTGAGTCTGAGGTTGGCTCTGGGCGATGAGAGCTCTTTGTTAAAGGTCAGCGAGAGATCACGGCGCCTCCTGCTTCAAGTCAGATTGGACCTCTTTATCAAACCAAGAACAGGACATTTCCCCACCTTTAACGAAGTGCCGACACATGACCGTAAAAAAGGTTTAGTGGCGCTGCAGTCAATACAAGCACACGTCATACTCAAACATCAGATACGTTGGTGGCAAAGAAATAAAACACATCAGTGGATATTTCACTGATTCATTGTTGAGGTTTGACTGATTCATTATAAGCTGCTGCAAATCAGTGGAATATTAAAGGAATTAATGCAAATGGGCCAAAGACCAGACGCAGACCAGTCCACTCTGTCTGCAGAAAGCTTTCTGTGCACTTTACTGTGTTGTACATCTAATTCTTAACAGGATTAAAACGCCATTTCTGCCCTTCATTGGACACTCAACACCCATGACGATAAAGTGGAGCCACGGTTTTACAATATTTTGCAAATATATCAAAAAGGAAAATGTGAAATCTCTCCTTTACAAAAGTCTTCAGTTTAGATGGAAAAGAGTTTCCTCTTTTCCAGATGTGCCTGCAGCTGGCTTAGCTTTCTTTTTCTCGCTCTGTCTGAACTCTTCGGTCCACAATCTCCATCCGAAAATGACAACACAATGAAACCCACAGCTGATTTCATACATAATCAGCAGGTCTGTCAGTGGTGAAGTTTCACCTGCTGCATCTTTAAACAGAGCCCAGTTCTGTGGTTTTTAAGGACGTGGGGGCAGCATCTGCCGCGAATACCCCTCCTTCAGACTGTTGTTAGGATTCTTATCTTACTTTGAGCAACTTTACATCTTTACATACGGCAGATAGTTTGACATTTATCTACTTATGTCTGACAAAACAGCTCTTCCTTATAAAAGCTTTATGCTCCTGCAGGTTTAATGTTGCACTGACACCAGTTTGACTGTAACTCAGCAGCTGTGGTGTAGTGTAGGAGGGCGAGGAGGAGCGCTTCGCCCCGGCCGACGGAAACTCAGCTTCTGGAAATCACCATTTATACCGTTAATGACCTGTGGGAGGTTCAAGGAAAAGGAGGAGGACTCACACTGGCAGAACACCGTGAACAGCTTTCCATCGGTTAAAGAACAGCTCCAGCCTCGGGTGTGACCTCAACGGCAACATCAAACAGCAGAGATGTTTTCCCTCTACAACGCTGTACACTCGCGGCTTTTCGGTGAGTGACGGCACCACACGTGAACAGAGAGAGAAAGGGGACGAGCCGGCGAGGCCTTGAGCCAGAATCACACACGGTGCTGCTTCCACAGAGGATCAGAGGAAGTGACATGAAAATAAACCTGCCTCCCCGTGTGAATGAGCACGAAGGAGAGAGATGACCTGCACCTGCACAAGCCTTTTGTTGTGTATGGCTTTAACCCAGAAACCTGAATTATAACATTTCAGTGCAACAAAAAAAAAAGTTGCAGTATCTCCTCAGCAGGGGGCGCTGTTTTCACTCGTGTGTCTGTGTGTCATCAGATTTGTGCATTAACTGTACCACTACCAACATCCCAAACTTAATGCACCTCCTCTCTGATCCTGTTTCCATCAGCTCCAGGTCTGTAAGCTGAGTAAAGGGAAAAGATGGCGTTGTGTTTACTTATCGATTCATTTCATCCACACGCTCACATGACGGATCATTGTACTGTGTATAGTTAAGGAACGACTCGATGGATTGTTTAATTCTTCACAGCAGCACCGATGATGGTTCCTCGCTGGCATCGGTTAGCAAACGTTCTATAAAATATATGGACAATATGTGATCATTGACTAAACGTCCAGTAAGATACAGTATCAACACATGCAGCTGCGTGAGAAATCAATTATATTGGCCAAATTTAGCTAATCACAATCCATACACACAAGTGAAACCTAATGCAATCTAATACAGAGCCATATGCAAAGAGTCGCACCTTCACCAAGGTTATGAAGTTCAGTGTTGATTCAACTTAATGGTTGTTTTAAAGGCTTTTGTAGTTCATGGTGCTGTTGTCGACACATCAATAACAAGAAGCTGCAGCACATAAATCCCACAGATACATACTCATGTAAATGACAGACAGTCAGACAGAGAGACAGACAGACAGACAGACAGACAGAGGGACAGACAGAGAGACAGACAGACAGACAGACAGAGGGACAGACAGAGAGACAGATTCACACTTACTCTGTGTCCGTGATGACGTAGCCGAAGACATCGTCGTCGGCCTTCTTCCTGCCGTCTTTGACGTCCAGTTGAAGCTCGGGAACGTGCAGCGTCTTCTTGTGCGGCTCGTCGTACACGAGCGAGGCGGGAGGGGGCGCCACCTCCTTGATCCAGCCCTCCACCTCTGACACCTCCTCCACAGACTGTGTGGCGTCCTTCTTCTGCACCTTCACTCCCGCCTCGCTGGTCCGACTCTGAACGTTCTCCAGCCCCACCAGTTTTTTGCCCTCCGGCGTCTCCACGGCAACGTCGTTACGGTTTCTCGCCGAGGGAGCAGAGTTGGCGGAGGTCTTGTCCAGGTAGGCGAGAAGTTTGGTGACGAGGTCTCCGGGCTGAGCCTGGAACAAAACCGCAGAGGAGGATGAGAAGGTCAGTGTGGTGAGCTCAGCCTCCACACACAGGTGAGTCCAATCACTGAGGCTGATTAGACCTCGTCCTCAGGTCTGGTGTCAGCTCTGGGCTTGATTGACAGCTCCGTTCACCTATTAAAAAGGGCAGTCTGGGGAAGGCTTGTTTCTATCTCATCCACCTCTTGACTGAACAACACAGACCTTATCATCGGACCTCACTGATGGTTTCATGGCCGAATGGGAGAAAATGCCTGCAGCCATTCTGCACTGAAGCTTAACTTTGCTGCAGGAAATACATTCACAGCCTCGTCTTCCTGAGTTACAGTGTTGGATAACGGCCAGAACATTGTGAGGTCACACCGAAGCTGACCTTTGACTATTAGACATTTGTTAAAGTTAAATTTTATCAGGATCGTAACCCTTCATGTCATGAGGTTCCCAAACTGATATTAAAACACTGATAAAGTACCACAGTAAAATATACATTAATGTTAGGTTTTGCTTATGATAATTAGCGTCTTTCTTTTCCTCTGCTCCTGCTTCTCTGTTTGCGTTTAATTAAACAATGTGAGTTTAATACTCTGTGGTTTGCAGGTTAAGTTGGTTCACATCACCAAATCGCCTCAGCACCAATGATTCAAACTCTAAGAGCAGAGAACACACTCACTGAGACGACGCTGATAAACGGCTGTAAATAAATATGCAGACATCGCACAGTAATGAGACACTGTTCAATCAAGATCTTTTGTCTAATCAGCTGAGCTTTACTGTGGGCGAGGATCTACTGCTGCAAGCATGAGGAAATAAAAGCCTCAAATCAAAGAACAGCCAACCTGTCAGAGTTCAAACTGAATAGGACTATTATATGCTTATTATTCCTCTGCTGCTAGCTTCAGGGTAATTGCTCATCTTGTCAAGATCCAAACAGCAGAGTAGCTGCACAGCTACCTGAGCCAGAAACTTACTTTAATTAAACTTGCTCTGTCTTTGAGCAACTAAAAATCTAATTTTCTTTATAATATAAAATTGTTTTTTGGGACCAGTGAGATATAAAAGTCTTGAGTCAAGCAGACACTGAGAGAGAGGTACAAGAATAAAACCTTAAAAGGTCCCATATTTTTACACTTTTCCAGTGTTTTAACTGAATTGATCCATTAAAAGATATATCTGTGGTTTTCAGAACCAACAACCATCTCAAAGGAGGTTTTTTTTATATATAGGTGAATGAAAATACATCAGATTTTAGTTAAAATTCAGAAAAACACAACTGCTTTGTTGTGACATCACAAAGTGACAGGAAGTCCTGACGGCTGGTTTTAAGGCTCAGTGTCTGAATACAGGCTGTGTGCATTTCTCTGTGGACTGAGGCTTTGATACTTTCACAGTGTTAATACAGAACCTAGAGCTGCTTTATAATCAAAAAGAAGTTGAAATCTAAGTTTATATCATATGGGACCTTTAAATTCATTAAGCAGAATGAGACACTCAATTATAAAATTTGTTATTTATTCCTATTGCATTGTGCAAAGCACTGCATCGGCCAAAAGATCTGGTCTGATGAACAGTGGCTCTAGATCTGATGTGATAAAGAGACACTTTTAACTAATTTTTCATTTTTATTCATATAAGTAGTATCATAATAAAAGGATGGATTGAGAGAGAGTAATATTTGTAGAAGACTAGCAAGCTAAACCATACTGAAAGTATATGCAGCATTAAGTCTGACCACCGGCTTCACAGCAGTATGAAAAGGCTCTAAAAGTCTCTGAAAGCTGTGCTTGATTTATTATGTATATTTAACAGGAGTTTATTCTGAATTCGCTCAAAGGATGTTGAGCTCTGGCTCAGTTCTCTGGCTTCATCTTTGTATGCAGCTGATGTCGAACACAATCTGAATTTCTTTTGAAAGCTTCATTTCCTTCCTCACACACACTATTACATAACCGTTCATCACAGCAGCCGTCCCTTTGACATGCAAGTTTTTTGCCACTGCACGCTTACCGTGTCCTTCACATTTTGCTCTTCTGAATCCGCGTGGCGATCTGCAGGGAGAAAGAGTTTGTGTTTGTCAGAGAGGGAGAATATAGTTATATATTTAATCAAATAGCACAGGAATTTCTTATTAATACAGACAGTGCATGAAGAGCTGCGACACCAAACCATTCGAACCAGCTCTGTTTGTTCTCAGCAACAGGTTCCCTATTCATTTTCACATTGATTTTGATGTTTTCCTGTTGCTGTGAACTATTGAGAGCTCTGTTTGCTTAATCTAACATACAGACTTATGTGTCTACTATAAACTTGTGTTCCAGCTTCTGCTCAACACTTGAAATGTGTAAAAACAAAATGAATCACTGTGAAATTACCTTGAAGTGCTGTCGTCATCTTAGAAGTGCTCCCCTGTGGTTTCAGCGTCGGAGCAGCCTCCAACAACCTCTCCTCTTGCTCATCTCTGGCTGCCGCCGCCTCCTCCTCCTCCTCCCCGTTCCTCAGCTCCTCCTCCAGGTCTCTGGGTCCAGTTCTAACCCGAGTCAGGCCCCCGTTCCTTCCTTGGTCCTGGTCGACCACCTGCAGGGCGTCGGCGATCAGGCGGGACAGCTGATCCACGTCCTGTGGCGTCAGATCGTCCACGTCCACGTGCTGCCTCCCGACGTTCTTCAGAACGTTCTCGATGAACCTCTCTGGAGGAGAACAGAGGAAACAGAACAGGTTCTTTCTGTTAGATGCTTAAAAAGGACCTGTGTTTACTTGTTTATCAGTCTGGACCTCAGCTCGACTTTACTGTCTCGCTCTCCCTGCGCATGCAACAGCAGCTGTTTTACAAGAGAACGCTTTAAAACCGCCACCGTCCACTACCTGCAGCAGAGGGACACAGTCAGAGAGCAGCTGGTGAATATAACGGAGCTGAACTTACATTTATCACATGGACACAAACACATCTTTACATGAATGATAATGTTGCTCAGTAACCTCTGTAACAGTCACTGAAGTGACTGTGACCTCTGACCTTTAAACAGAAAGTCTAATCCTTGGGTCTTTGTAAGTGTTTGTGTCAAATATTCCTTTAAAGGTGAGAAATTGTGTCAATGAGGGGAAAAAAGATGTTTTACTTGGTGTTACCACCATCAGAGGCTCAGATTGAACACTGTTTGAAAAAGCTTGATCTTCACAATGAAAACTGAATACGTGGAATTTATTGAACCCTGATGATGAACGCAGATTAAATCCTTAAATGCTGTGGCGGTGATGACTGAGGAGTGGCGTCTCTGTTGATTAGTCTGAGTGAAACTAACGGATGACAGCTGTAACATGCTTTGTCACAAATGACTGCAAAACCAGTGATGACAAGTTTTTTCTACCTGGTGACAAAATCCTTATCAAATGCTAAGCAGGGGTTGAGTGATGAGACAAGCGTTTCATTCCTTGCTCCTCCTCCTGGAACAAGACAAACCTGATCGCCCACTTCCTGCTATTTCCTGCCTGTAAACACACACTGTATTTACATGTTTCCTCTCCTTCAGATTTACAGTCTGAGTCAGGCTCAGAACAGAGGAGGTGACACTCAGACAGTCGTCGTCTGTGAGAGGTGAAATGGCGCAGAAAGGAGTTCATCTGGACCAGGAGACCTTCTCTTGTTCCATCTGTCTGGATCTACTGAAGGATCCAGTGGCTATTCCCTGTGGACACAGCTACTGCTTCAACTGTATTAAAACCCACTGGGATGGAGAGGATGGGAGGAAAATCTACAGCTGTCCTCAGTGTAGGAAGAACTTCATACCAAGACCTGACCTGGTGAAAAACACCATGTTAGCAGCTTTAGTGGAGGAGCTGAAGAAGACTGGACTCCAAGATGCTCCTGCTGATCACTGCTATGCTGGACCTGAAGATGTGGCCTGTGATGTCTGCACTGGGAGGAAACTCAAAGCTGTCAAGTCCTGTCTGCAATGTCTGGTCTCTTATTGTGAAAATCACCTGCAGCGTCATTATGATGTAGCTCCATTAAAGAAACACAAGCTGGTGAAGCCCTGCAAGAAGCTCCAGGAGAACATCTGCTCTCGTCATGATGAGGTGATGAAGATGTTCTGTCGCACTGATCAGCAGTGTATCTGTTATCTCTGCTCTGTGGATGAACATAAAGGCCACGACACAGTCTCAGCTGCAGCAGAAAGGACTGAGAGGCAGAGAGAGCTGGAGCTGAGTCGACAACAAATCCAGCAGAGAATCCAGGACAGAGAGAAAGATGTGAAGGTGCTTCAACAGGAGGTGGAGGCCATCAATGGCTCTGCTGATAAAGCAGTGGAGGACAGTGAGAAGATCTTCACTCAGCTGATCCGTCTGATGGAGAAAAGAAGCTGTGAGCTGAAGCAGCAGATCAGATCCCAGCAGGAAACTCAAGTGAGTGGAGTCAAAGAGCTTGAGAAGAAGCTGCAGCAGGAGATCACTGAGCTGAAGAGGAAAGACGCTGAGCTGAAGCTGCTGTCACACACAGAGGATCACACCCAGTTTCTACACAACTACCCCTCACTGTCAGCACTCAGTCAATCTACACACTCATCCAGCATCAATATCCGTCCTCTCAGACACTTTGAGGATGTGACAGCAGCTGTGTCAGAGCTCAGAGATCAACTACAGGACCTTCTGAGAGACACAAGGACAAACATCTCACTGACAGAGACTCAAGTGGATGTTTTACTGTCACCAGCAGAGCCCAGGACCAGAGCTGGCTTCTTAAGATATTCACAGGAAATCACACTGGATCCAAACACAGCAAACACACGTCTGTTATTATCTGAGGGAAACAGGAAAGTAACATTAATGAGTAAAGCTCAGTCTTATTCTAGTCACCCAGACAGATTTAGAAATCATCAGGTCCTGAGTAGAGAGAGTCTGACTGGACGTTGTTACTGGGAGGTGGAGTGGAGAGGAGGAGGAGTTTATGTAGCAGTCGCATACAAGAATATCAGCAGATCAGGGAGGTTGGATGAATGTGTGTTTGGATTCAATGACAAATCTTGGTCATTAGATTGTTCCAACAACAGTTTCACATTTAGGTTCAGCAACATCCAGACTCCAGTGTCAGGTCCTCAGTCCTCCAGAGTAGGAGTGTACCTGGATCACAGAGCAGGTATTCTGTCCTTCTACAGCGTCTCTGAAACCATGACTCTCCTCCACAGAGTCCAGACCACATTCACTCAGCCTCTACATGCTGGACTTGGTCTTTACTGGTCCAATGGATCCACAGCAGAGTTGTGTAAAGTGAAATAGACAAAGATCATTGAAGGAGCAGTTGGTTAAAATCTGTATTTTACTTCATCACTTTCTTTAGTCTCCATGTTTGTTGCTAAAAGCTCATTGCTGTTGTGTCTCTGCACTGCACAGAGATCAGCTGTCAATCAAACATGATGGGCGGGACTTTAAGCTCTTGGATCTTTGTGTTGATGTGTTTGTGTGTTGTTGTTTGGGCCTTAACAGAGAAATCACCAGAGCTTCCTTTATCACTGAGGTTTGTTCTCACTGTGTAAATAATTATATTATATAACTTATACAAATTTTATTAAAAAATTAAATATCATTAATTGTCATGTTGATTTTCGTGAGGATTTAACTGTAGACTGAAGCAATCGTCATGTTGGTTGGAACAGAAGTAAACAGCTTGTTGTTTATCCATCTTTACCATCCGATAAAAAAATCACATATTATAGTGACTCACTCCCATATAACAATGACATCATCGTGCACAAACAAGCTCATTATTTTTTGATATTAAAATCCAACAACACAAACCATCGACAGATGTGAGCGGGTCCTTCATTGAAGCCCCTTGAGTTCTTCCCATCTTCAGCAGCCTGGATTTCAAGGTCTCCTTCTTGGGCCCAGTACTTTCAAACCCGTTACTGTAGAATGGCGTCAGGCGAGGCGAGGCAGCCTCGAGCTCCTCTGGGTTCAAACCCCCGCCGTGCAGGGACAAATGCCCAGAGAGATACTGCCTGAGGGCACCCAGGAGAAGGTCGCCCTCAGACTGAGTGGTGAGGAGCTGGTTGGCCAGAGGTCTCTGCTTCTGCTGCAGTTGGAGAGATGAAAGAGGAGAGAAGCTGGAGGGAGGTGACTTCTGAGCAGACTGGGTCTGGGTCTTGGAGCGGTAGAAGTCTGCAGGGATCCCTGACTGGAAACGGTCACTCTGAAAGAACGGACAAAGGCACATACACAAAAGCAGAAACACTGGTTCATGAGAAACATACATGTTGTGAAATTTGTCTGTGTGGCCACAAAGATTTCAATACTGCAATACTGTCTACATGCTGCAGTGTCCCACAGAGAGGAGCTGGACCCCAAATCACTCCACATGCAGGTGCATGAATGCAGCTGAATTCCAGTTTATCTTTTCCTGACAAGACTAGAAAAAAAAAGTCAACTTAAATGTGTGAGTTTACAAACCAGGGACGTGACAAATGAAAGACACAAAAAACCTGAAATGTTATATTTTGCAAATATGCGACACGCAACAGTTATAAACCAAAGTTTTGCTTTGCATCAGGTGGTTCTTTGCCTCCACGTCGAGCCTTAAACCTGTTAAACACACACCTGCTTGGTGTTTGTCCCTCAGTTTGCCAAACCTGCTGTGCCCCTGTCGTCTTGTTACCAGCTCTACTGCCTCACTGTCCTGACAGCCCAGCTGCTCAGTGATGCTTTTCACATTCTGTCCTTCATTACATTGTCTTTATAATGTTTATGTGCCTCATGTCAAGTGCAGAAAAATGTTGCTGATTATCATCTCATGTCTGCTATTGGCTGACACGACGACAGACGATGTCACTGAGGACATCTATATGCTCCTATACTGTGCTGAGCGTGGGTGTGGAGGTAACCTATGTGAAACCTGTGAAACCACCCTGAGCAGCCTGAGTTCACTTGTGGTTGAGATTCTAGTTGTTTCTTTTATGGTGTTTTTATACTTTTACTTGTATTTTATTCTGACTTGTATGAAGTAAATGAAATGAAATGAAGAAGGTGGTTGAATTTTGCTTTAACCTCTTCCACTCCCACCCTATTTTGAAGCAAAAACGCTTAAAATTCCATCCTCATATTATAATGGCTGTAGTTTCTGAACCAATTTGACTACATGCATGAATGAGGGCTTGCCAGAAAGGGGACACTATAGAGTTTCTTGTGTCAAAAACACTTTAGGTATTACTGGAACAGAGCAGTGGGCCAGTAAGTGAGCAAAAAATTCAGATTTTCTGTCCGCCTAAAAAAAAATAATTAAAAAAAAACAGAAAATGGTCTGTGTGGCTTTATCCATATAAGTAAATGACAGTATAGGCCTGTAAGCACACTATCAGTGAACACCTGGTTCAAATTTGAAGAAGATAGCACAAAGTATTCATACTTTGTGCTATCTGCCTCGGACATCCAAGGTTCTAGGTTAGCCTGGCTGTAGTCTCTGCGGTCCGGTCCGGCTCCCCGTAGCTATCACGCCGGTCAGCTGCCCAGCTGACTAATATGGGTGTGTGTGTGACTGAGCATGCGCGGCTGAGGGTCCCCCTGTCCGAGGTTCTGGGTTAGCCTGGCTGTAGTCTCTGCTGAGTCCGGCCCGGTCAGCGTGGCTCACTTACTATTCTCACCGGGGGCCAGCGGCTGTGGCCAGCTGCCCCCGCCCCCCTGATTCCTGCTCTGTACAGTGTACCCCAGTGTTTGAACGGGTGGCTGAGTGTCTCTGCTGAGTCCGGCCCGGTCAGCGTGGCTCACTTACTATTCTCACCGGGGGCCAGCGGCTGTGGCCAGCTGCCCCCGCCCCCCTGATTCCTGCTCTGTACAGTGTGCCCCAGTGTTTGAACGGGTGGCTGAGTGGCTCACTTACTATTCTCACCGGGGGCCAGCGGCTGTGGCCAGCTGCCCCTGCCCCCCTGATTCCTGCTCTGTACAGTGTGCCCCAGTGTTTGAACGGGTGGCTGAGTGTCTCTGCTGAGTCCGGCCCGGTCAGCGTGGCTCACTTACTATTCTCACCGGGGGCCAGCGGCTGTGGCCAGCTGCCCCCGCCCCCCTGATTCCTGCTCTGTACAGTGTGCCCCAGTGTTTGAACGGGTGGCTGAGTGGCTCACTTACTACTCTCACCGGGGGCCAGCGGCTGTGGCCAGCTGCCCCTGCCCCCCTGATTCCTGCTCTGTACAGTGTACCCCAGTGTTTGAACGGGTGGCTGAGTGTCTCTGCTGAGTCCGGGGCCAGCGGCTGTGGCCAGCTGCCCCCGCCCCACTGATTCCTGCTCTGTACCGTGTGCCCCAGTGTGTGAACGGGTGGCTGAATGTCTCTGCTGAGTCCGGTCCGGTCAGCGTGGCTCACTTACTATTCTCACCGGGGGCCAGCGGCTGTGGCCAGCTGCCCCCGCCCCCCTGATTCCTGCTCTGTACCGTGTGCCCCAGTGTTTGAATGGGTGGCTGAGTGTCTCTGCTGAGTCCGGCCCGGTCAGCGTGGCTCACTTACTATTCTCACCGGGGGCCAGCGGCTGTGGCCAGCTGCCCCCGCCCCCCTGATTCCTGCTCTGTACAGTGTGCCCCAGTGTTTGAACGGGTGGCTGTGTGTCTCTGCTGAGTCCGGCCCGGTCAGCGTGGCTCACTTACTATTCTCACCGGGGGCCAGCGGCTGTGGCCAGCTGCCCCCGCCCCCCTGATTCCTGCTCTGTACAGTGTGCCCCAGTGTTTGAACGGGTGGCTGAGTGTCTCTGCTGAGTCTGGCCCGGTCAGCGTGGCTCACTTACTGTTCTCACCAGGGGCAAGCGGCTGTGGCCAGCTGCCCCCGCCCCCCGTTTTCCTGCTCTGTACAGTGTGCCCCAGTGTTTGAACGGGTGGCTTAGTGTCTCTGCTGAGTCCGGCCCGGTCAGCGTGGCTCACTTACTATTCTCACCGGGGGCCAGCGGCTGTGGCCAGCTGCCCCCGCCCCCCTGATTCCTGCTCTGTACAGTGTGCCCCAGTGTTTGAACGGGTGGCTGAGTGTCTCTGCTGAGTCCAGCCCGGTCAGCGTGGCTCACTTACTATTTTCACCGGGGGCCAGCGGCTGTGGCCAGCTGCCCCCGCCCCCCTGATTCCTGCTCTGTACCGTGTGCCCCAGTGTTTGAATGGGTGGCTGAGTGTCTCTGCTGAGTCCGGCCCGGTCAGCGTGGCTCACTTACTATTCTCACCGGGGGCCAGCGGCTGTGTCCAGCTGCCCCCGCCCCCCGTTTTCCTGCTCTGTACAGTGTGCCCCAGTGTTTGAACGGGTGGCTTAGTGTCTCTGCTGAGTCCGGCCCGGTCAGCGTGGCTCACTTACTATTCTCACCGGGGGCCAGCGGCTGTGGCCAGCTGCCCCCGCCCCCCTGATTCCTGCTCTGTACAGTGTGCCCCAGCGTTTGAACGGGTGGCTGAGTGTCTCTGCTGAGTCCGGCCCGGTCAGCGTGGCTCACTTACTATTCTCACCGGGGGCCAGCGGCTGTGGCCAGCTGCCCCCGCCCCCCTGATTCCTGCTCTGTACCGTGTGCCCCAGTGTTTGAATGGGTGGCTGAGTGTCTCTGCTGAGTCCGGCCCGGTCAGCGTGGCTCACTTACTATTCTCACCGGGGGCCAGCGGCTGTGGCCAGCTGCCCCCGCCCCCCTGATTCCTGCTCTGTACAGTGTGCCCCAGTGTTTGAACGGGTGGCTGAGTGTCTCTGCTGAGTCCGGGGCCAGCGGCTGTGGCCAGCTGCACCCGCCCCACTGATTCCTGCTCTGTACAGTGTACCCCAGTGTTTGAACGGGTGGCTGAATGTCTCTGCTGAGTCCGGCCCGGTCAGCGTGGCTCACTTACTATTCTCACCGGGGGCCAGCGGCTGTGGCCAGCTGCCCCCGCCCCCCTGATTCCTGCTCTGTACAGTGTGCCCCAGTGTTTGAACGGGTGGCTGAGTGTCTCTGCTGAGTCCGGGGCCAGCGGCTGTGGCCAGCTGCCCCCGCCCCCCTGATTCCTGATCTGTACAGTGTGCCCCAGTGTTTGAACGGGTGGCTGAGTGTCTCTGCTGAGTCCGGCCCGGTCAGCGTGGCTCACTTACTATTTTCACCGGGGGCCAGCGGCTGTGGCCAGCTGCCCCCGCCCCCCTGATTCCTGCTCTGTACAGTGTGCCCCAGTGTTTGAACGGGTGGCTGTCTCTGCTGAGTCCGGCCCGGTCAGCGTGGCTCACTTACTATTCTCACCGGGGGCCAGCGGCTGTGGCCAGCTGCCCCCGCCCCCGGTTTTCCTGCTCTGTACAGTGTGCCCCAGTGTTTGAACGGGTGGCTTAGTGTCTCTGCTGAGTCCGGCCCGGTCAGCGTGGCTCACTTACTATTCTCACCGGGGGCCAGCGGCTGTGGCCAGCTGCCCCCGCCCCCCTGATTCCTGCTCTGTACCGTGTGCCCCAGTGTTTGAACGGGTGGCTTAGTGTCTCTGCTGAGTCCGGCCCGGTCAGCGTGGCTCACTTACTATTCTCACCGGGGGCCAGCGGCTGTGGCCAGCTGCCCCTGCCCCCCGTTTTCCTGCTCTGTACAGTGTGCCCCAGTGTTTGAACGGGTGGCTGAGTGTCTCTGCTGAGTCCGGCCCGGTCAGCGTGGCTCACTTACTATTCTCACCGGGGGCCAGCGGCTGTGACCAGCTGCCCCCGCCCCCCGTTTTCCTGCTCTGTACCGTGTGCCCCAGTGTTTGAACGGGTGGCTGAGTGTCTCTGCTGAGTCCGGCCCGGTCAGCGTGGCTCACTTACTATTTTCACCGGGGGCCAGCGGCTGTGGCCAGCTGCCCCCGCCCCCCTGATTCCTGCTCTGTACCGTGTGCCCCAGTGTTTGAATGGGTGGCTGAGTGTCTCTGCTGAGTCCGGCCCGGTCAGCGTGGCTCACTTACTATTCTCACCGGGGGCCAGCGGCTGTGGCCAGCTGCCCCTGCCCCCCGTTTTCCTGCTCTGTACAGTGTGCCCCAGTGTTTGAACGGGTGGCTGAGTGTCTCTGCTGAGTCCGGCCCGGTCAGCGTGGCTCACTTACTATTCTCACCGGGGGCCAGCGGCTGTGGCCAGCTGCCCCCGCCCCCCTGATTCCTGCTCTGTACAGTGTACCCCAGTGTTTGAACGGGTGGCTGAGTGTCTCTGCTGAGTCCGGCCCGGTCAGCGTGGCTCACTTACTGTTCTCACCGGGGGCCAGCGGCTGTGGCCAGCTGCCCCCGTCCCCCTGATTCCTGCTCTGTACAGTGTGCCCCAGTGTTTGAACGGGTGGCTGAGTGTCTCTGCTGAGTCCGGCCCGGTCAGCGTGGCTCACTTACTGTTCTCACCGGGGGCCAGCGGCTGTGGCCAGCTGCCCCCGCCCCCCTGATTCCTGCTCTGTACCGTGTGCCCCAGTGCTTGAACGGGTGGCTTAGTGTCTCTGCTGAGTCCGGCCCGGTCAGCCAGAGGTTCTGGGTTAGCCTGGCCGTAGTTTCCGCGGTCCGGTCCGGCTCCCCGTAGCTATCACAGCGGTCAGCTGCCCAGCTGACTAATATGGGTGTGTGTGTGACTGAGCATGCGCGGCTGAGGGTCCCCCTGACCATTCTGCAATGTTTTTTTCATGATAAGATCCAGGCGGAGATGAGAGTCCAAATGGACACATGATAACCAAATGGTATACTGAGACACCAAATGTGTTTTTCTCATGCATTTTTTTATCACACAAATTTGCAATATTGAACTGTTCAATTATTAAATTATGCCCATAAAGTATGGGCATAACTAACCCTTTCCTCCGTGTTTCGACATGTCGCCATGTTCGCGCGCTTATATTTACGAGTCTTCTTCTTCTTCATCTTGTACACATTTACGATTGAATCAGCTAAATCTTTATTTACACTGTCCATTATAATACATCAATGTCCAGCACCCTCCCTTCAACATCCGTGTCGTACACTAACTTCAAAATAAAACCGAGGGAACGTCTCCCTCGGTTGAAATGGGGAAAACGATCACGCTTCGGACTGTAGATATTCCGTCTATTCTTGTGCAAAAATAAATGAGAAACAAAATAAAATCAATACTGAATTAGCAAAACAACCTAATGAAGCCACAGATACCAAATACGCCATGTTTACCAATGTAGTAAGCCCGCGCAAGCTGAAACTGCAGAAGAGGAGCGACGCCGGCGTCCCCGCGGAGTTGAAGAGGTTAACACCACATCCAACGTTTGAACGAAATAATTATTGACATGAAAAGCCTGCTTTTTGAAAAACAAGTTATTAATCCATTTATGCAGCCATATTAACATATCCATCAGCTGCCTACAACAAAAGCAAATTGTCACTGCCAGCTCCATTAACGCCCACCTAGGAGCACAGAAACGGTACGAGCCTGAATAACGGTAAAATTATCATAACAATACCGACATAAACGGTTAAGATCCACACAGTTGTCATATTTCTTCATCACTTGTGTGTGTGTGTGAGGCCCCTACTGGTATTTGTCACTGCCGATATCATAATCCATCCACATCACACAGAGGGAGCGGTTTATTTCATTTTCCACCAAACACGTGAACCTGGGTGGAAGAGGCCACGAGCCCCCGAGCGACGCCTGCAGGCTCCACAGCGTCTTTCTCTGTGAGCCTGTGGCACAATCCCTCAGCAGGAGAAAGGCGTGTCCGCGGACAAGGATGAGGAACCAGGCACATGGAGAGTTATTAATTAGAGCGGTGAACTCCTGAACTCTCTGCTGGTATTATTTCACTCGTAGCGGTCACGCTGGGAGAAGTCATCAGTTAGGATGAAGAAGCGAGAGCAGGGAGACAACGAAGGATGACACTGGACTCCCCGCGGTGAAGGTGTGTGTTTGTGTCTTTGTGTGCGTCTTTATACGACTGGGTACTTGTTTGAGTGTGTGTGACAGCTTACCGCGCACATGTGTGTGTGTGTGTGTGTGTGTGCACGTTCTTATTCTCTTTTTTTGACAGAGGCAGGTGGCAGTGAATAGAGGGTGGAACTGGGTGCAAACACTGGGGTAAAAACAAATGCCCCACCTGCTCTTCGCCATTCAAATCCTCCACATGTGAAAAAAAGGGAACAAGAGGAGATGAACTTTACTGAAGTTCACCAACATTAAGTCATGATATTGTCTGGGCTGTCCACTCTGTGGTAGAGTTTACCAGGGTGAGGCTGAAGGAGGAAACTGAACAGTATAGCCTCCCTTTGGTTTTCCCTAGATGTTGCTGACTAAGTGTGAGGGCAACTTCTTATGTGAATTTTATTTCTACTAGAGAGGCAAGAGAAAGCAGTAAAGTAGTAAACTCATTTCTAAATGTTCATTTGTGGATCTGATTAGTCATTATGTACTCAATCAACTTTTATAAGCTGTAAAAATCAAGCTGCATAGCCAACATTAGCACTAACAGCTGCTGTCTGAACAGGAGCTTCAGGCATTGTTGCATTTACAAGACAAGAGGCTTCCACGTGTCCTCTGAGCAGCTACACTGGATGCTGCAGTGACCCGGTGTCGGACAGTGACGAGACCGGCCGTCTGGACTGGAGCTAGCTGGTTAGCATGCTAACTATAGGAATAGTGTGAGATGAGTAAAGGTGCTGATGCTGAACTCATGATGTTCAAATGTTCCAACTCTGATGCTAATGACACCTACAAAATGATATTTGATTCATCATCACATGAAATTTTCTTGATGGAATATCAGCATTTGAAAATCCAGAGCTCTTTGATAACTGACAGTAAAAAAATGGTTGGATTGATCAGATCCAATTCAAATAAAAAATGGTGCAGAAATGTGATAAAAGTAAAGTACACTGGATGTATTAACTCACCTGCAAGATAGCTGCACTAAATACAACAGAAACCTAAGCTGAGTAAAGACAGAGACCCAGGGAGGTGAACTGACACCCAGGACTCCCTCACCTTGCCGGCGGTGCTCAGGTCTCCAGCGGACGACGTCTTCGGGAGGAGGCCGAGACGCTGCAGGTACGTCTGCAGGTTTCTGCTGAGCTCCACCTCCACTGGCTTCACTCTCTGGTCCACTGGGTCCATCGCTTTAGCTACTGGCCTGTGAGAGAGACAAGTGGACAATGTCATCTTCGTCGTCATTATGCAAAAACGAACCATCACTCCTCCTCATTTTGTCATTTCACATCGAGGTCAAATCAAACAATATGAACAAGAACTAAAATCAATCAATAAATATCAAACTAATATGGTGTTGAACATACAACAATAAAACCATGATAGAAAAACAGAAGCTGTGTAATTTTGGACAGTGAGGCTTCTCCATGGATCACCACAGTGCAGAGGGGCTGATGGAGACATCAGGTGAACATCTGACCTGCTGTCCATGTTGTACACAGGTCCGCTCTGCTGCGGCCGGTAGGGAATCCTCCTGAGCTTGGACAGCTCCTTGGACAGGACCTGCTGGGTGGTGTCATCTTCCCAGGTCAGACCTGGAACCCAGAAACACAGGGAACCATTAGAACCATTATAAACAAACAGGAAACCCTTTCATTTTCACCTGATCAGTGTGTGTGTTATCCACATTGATTTCTACGGTAACAGGCTACGCCCAGAAAAAAACAAGATGAAGAACACAGTCCTGGTTGTGCTGTGAGTAACTGTGCAGTGGGAGCCTCAAAAAAAAAAAAAGTTTCATGCATGAAAAACATCCGTCGGTAAGAACAGTCTAGAAAAAGGGGGGAGAAATTGCTGAGCATGCAGCAGTTTAGGAGCAGTCCTCCTGAACTCATCAGGTCACTCATTAGCAGAGGAGACAAGACAACAGCACCACCACCAGTGTCCTTGGAGACGGTGGTGAGCGGCCGACTGTTTTAGTGACTAAGCAGAAAGCATCAGTCCTCTGCTGCTCCTGCCACAGTTCAGTAGAACAGGCTGGGTTTGTCGTACAGGTTTTTATTTCGATGCAAAGTCCACAAACAAATAACATAGCTACAGCTGTGAGTGTGAACGCCGGAGTCTACGCTGCTGATAAAAACAACGATGATCTGACGACACCGTCGGACAGAGAGCGACCTGATCTGAACAAAAGGCAGCAGAAAACTATCCAACTATGCAAAAACACTGAATCAGAGCAACTTTGATCGTTTGTTATTCACTGCTCTCGTAGTTGAATTCAGCGCAGAAAGGATCTGCTCTTTCAAAGACCTCAAAGACTCAAAGCGGTGACACATCAACAAAACACAAAAATGAATACTAGGTCTTCACATGGTCAACAAAGCCAAAGGTTCACCACAAAAACACGGACGCCTCATGGACATGATAAGGATGTGGGTATAGTCAGCCGGTGGCCAATCACCTCACCCACGCATGAACGAAGCAGTGTGACGACCGAACCCCATTGGCTGATGAATGGAGGACCTGATGACTTAATTACCACCCACGCTGTTGCCCTAATGAAACATCATCATCATCATCATCATCATCATGATTCACATTCAAGACATTTTCAGTTCGGTTTTTAAAAATTTACTGGATTGTTTGAGTTGGAGAAACTTTCCACAGGGAACATGAGGAAATTAATTATCACATTTTAAATTCCTATTTCCATTTAAATTTCCTCTTAGATTTTCTTTTATGTGACATTGTCTGTTAGAGTTACTCCACAACGTCTCTAATGGTAATAAGCTTTCTTCATTTTCTGTGCCGGCTCTTGTTACTGATGCTGTGACTTGCATTTGTGCGCCATTATTTGGTATCATGTTTCTGTATCAGTGACTGAGCAAAATTTCATTTGTATTGGCTGCTGAAACAAGTACACCAAAGGACACAGAGAGTGAGTGGTTCGGGCAGTTGCGTCTCTTTTCCTCTGGGTAACGTCTTTATTGCCTAAACTGTCTCTGCACCAAAGTCAACCAGACCATCTTGCGCATTAACCGGACTTGGCAAGTGACGAGCATCAGCATCAGCAACGAAGCACGAAAAAAAGATCTCTTCTGCATTTCAGCGAGTGTACAAAAGGACAAGCTTGATGAGCTGCTTGGGCATTCACGTCTGTTTCTTATGCTTAACATGCATCCAAATACAGCTTTTTGGCACCCAAACAGAGGAGCAGGAGCCAACACCAGATGGGGTGGCGGAACGAAATGTTACCGGAAATATGGCTGCAGCCGCGCAAAGCACAACATGAACCGAAGCATTTGGCAGATGAGCGATGACGTTCCTGAAAGATTCGAGTCATACAGGCTGCAGCTCCAGATGTGATGCCACAAGATGTGGGTCCAGCGCAGAGGACGCACATGTAGCATATGAATGGTTGGTAATGGTAAACCCTTCATCTCAAGTCGGGGGGGGGGGTTTAGAGATGAGAGAAAGAAAGATATGGAGGTCTAGGTTGTCATGTCAACACAAGAATATAACCAGCACTTCCTCTCTTTTAGCTCAGTTTTTGGTCTCCACCTGTTCCTGAGGCAAACACCTGCATCTGCACCAGCACCGCTTTCCACTGCTGCAGGCAGTGACAGAGGGAATGAAGTTATGATGGATGAAGTTATGATGGATGAAGTTATGACAGATGACATACTTGCTGAAGTGTTCAAATTCCATGTCAAACACTGTCTACAACGTAAGGACAGCTGTCAGAATGGCATTAAGTCTGTCTTCAGTCTAGACTAGTGAGTTACAGTTACTGCTAACATCTGCTCTGCAGCAACAAACCGAGGGCTGGGCAGCTGAACAACGAGCTGCAACTCAGTGAGAAGGTTTGTACAAACACTGATTATAGCAGCTACAAATGTCCATCCTTCACTCACAAGATCATCTCCTCCCCTCCAACACAGCTCCAGAAACTGACATCCAACAGCCCAAGGAAAATTGTACGGTACTTGAAGAAAGAAAACTCGAAGAATGACAACTGCCGATGGATGACACACTTGCTTAAGTCTGTAAATTACATGCTGAGCGTTGTTTACGCTGCACCTGAAGAAAAAACACAATGCAAAAGGAGACACAAGATTACGCAAGAACCATTCAGGAGACAGGACGTCTTTTTGGACAACAAAACTAACAACCGACATCCAGCTGTAACACCCTGTGTACAACTCAGACACTTCCTCTGCTCAAATCTCATTATAATGTCGGCGGTCAACCAGTAATAACACGTCTTCTGACAGCTGACACTTCTGCCTTGATCGGCACCGGATCTGATAAAATGAGCTGTGTTCGTCGCAGAGCGTGCGGACACCTCCCCTGTAGACCCCTGCAAAATGAATTACGACCCCAACTGCCACGAATCAGGCTTAAGCTTTCCCTTTAACAGCTGCACAGCGTGTCAGGCCAGCTTTCACCATCAAAGAGCCATAAAACGGAGCTTTTAATGGCAGACGTGGTGGCTGAGGAAACGGGCGTTAGCGGCGGGTGAACAGACGGCATCTGACACGACAGGTTAATAAACGTTAGAGCCCCTGCCAGGATATTCAGAGCGACTCTCCGGGCTCTCGCAGGGTAAACCGGACTACGGAAATGTAGGGCAGGAGGCAGCCGGCTGGACGGGCGAGGTGGAAGGCAAAGAGTGTTTTGAGTGAGATGCTTCCACGTCTGAATAGCTGAACTGAATGAGATCCTTCAGTGTCAGAGGGGACAAAGGTGCAGGATGTTTTCAGGACTGAAGCTGGAACTTTTTTCAAGAGCCTCAGATCCTCCTTGACCACAAATATACCAGCCTACAATAACGACAAGGTCAGAGGTCAAGGAAGAGTAAAAACTCATTTCAGATGTGGTACTTTCACAGCTTTACACAGCGGGCGCAGCGTTTGATTCATCTGAACCACTTGTGCAATTCTGATTTCCAGAACATAAAGTGTAACGACACTGACTGCAGAAGAAAAAAACATTAAATGAGATGAGAGAGAGAGAAAACAGCGCCATGACAGGAGTCGTCCACAGCCTTTCAATGCTAAAGGAGAAGGACAGAAAATCACAAAATCTGGACAAATAAAAGTAAAACTATCGTCTCTGGTCAACTGAGGAAACAGCTGTGGTTAATAATTCAACAGTAACAAGGAGCCACGGAGACGTTAAGCGATATTAAAACACAACAGCTCCTCAGTAGGTCACACTGAGAGGTCGAGTAGGTTCTCGATGGTGTGCACAGTCTGAAGAGGAGCGCTGATGCTGAGAGCTAACAGCAGCTCTGACCTTGGTGAGGGCGCTTCTCTGTGTCGATGGAGGAGGGTGAACACAAATCCGACAACAACAGGCTGAAATGCGTAAGCTGCTGGACAAAGAGAGACTGATTCTAGGAACATGGCGACATGACGAAAAACAGATCTGGGTTTAATGAGTTATCGTCTAATTAATCAAATCTGCGTCCTCTTTTTCTCACTGTCTTGTTTTATTTTGAAAGGATAGATGCAGAAATGAATATGCAGATGCAGATTTTAATTGATTAACTGAAGGAATAATCAACAAACTGGTCATTTGTCACAGTGCTACTGTGTGCACTGTGTGGAGTATGTGCAGCGCTCATGTGCGTTGCCATGTCTTGGCTCTAACCCCGTCACTCCCCACAGGGAAACACCAATCTCAGCACAGCAGGGAGCGGGGAGTGACGATAATAACTTCTGGCCCGAGGGAACAGAGACTTGTGATGACAGAGCTGTCGGAGGACCAGTGTCCCAGCAGGGAGAGCAGCAGAGGAGACACACAAGTTAACCACAACAAGAGCGGTTACCCTCATTGAGTTTGAAAGGCATGTCATGTCGCGGAGGTAGAACGAGTTAACTAACAGGCTGCGTTTCATTTGTGTTTCACTTCCACATCGCCACTGTCACCTTATCTCTGATTGGCTGATCCAATAAAAAAAAACAGAGCCGATTTCAGAATAAAAACCAAAGAGCAATACAACACTCACACACACTATCTGCTGATATGAAGCTGCAGCTGAGAGACAGTCATCTTATCTTGTTGACTTGAGGAGTGGAGAGAGGATGGAAACACCTCGCCTCATTGCAGCTGCACACATGAGAGCGGCACTGATCCTCTCGTCTAAAGCCCTTTTTTTTTCCACCGGTTAAAAAACCCACGATCACCGAGCTTTGGAAAAGGGAACAGGTCGTTTATTAACAGGTTTACCTTTGAAAAAAAAAACCCTCTGATGCCCCCCCCCCCCGATGTAGGTGGAAGAGCAGCAAGGGGGCATATTTCCTGAAATGTGAAACGGCCGTCCACATTAACTTTAGTGGAAAGAAAAGAAGCAAAAAAAAAGGAGTGTGTGTGTGTGTGTGTGTGTGTATAATGGGAAAAGAAAAGGAGAGATCAAACTGTGTTATCTTTTCAGCGTGCTGGCAGGGCCTGAAATGCAGATGCTTCAGTGTCTTTAGAGTTTTGTCCTCCCTAATGGCTTCTGCAGACAGCCAGGGCCAAACATCTCATTTGCATAATTCATTTCACTTCAGAGCCTCTGACAAATGCCTCCAAACTCGTCGCCTCTCTGTGAAATCAGAATATTTCTCCAGCTCTCCCACCGAGTGCCGATTCGCCGAATTAAACGAGAGGAGGAGGAGGAGGGTCCCCCCCCCCCCAGCCTGAGGGGAGGAAGGGCAGCAAATCACTGTTAAAAGAAAGATGGTGGAAGAGAGAGACAAGTGTTCTGCTCTTTTTTTGACATCATATTCACTTGAGCGGCTGCAGACATGTGAGTCCAAGCTCCAGAGAGCAACAAGCTATTTTTATTTCTCTTTTCTGCGTAGCTGAGGTCCTGTCGTTCAAAGGAAAGCTGCATGATGAAAGGGGATGAAATGCTCGCAGCCGCCCGATGCGCCGATGCACAGGACTCTGCCTCCCTCTGGTGGTACAACGTGATAACAGCATGCAAGAGTGTTAGAGGGCAATTCAAGCAGTATTTCAGTTTTATGCAAATGTGGATGATCCCTTCAGCCTAAGGTTTAGGGCAAGATTTAGTGAAGGCCACAAGTTCTAATATTAAGTGTCTCTGTGCACCTTGGACGTGAGTGTAGTTATACCAGAGGAAGTGTACAACACAAAAATAGTTGTTGCAAAAGCACAGGCATGTATGAGTTATATTATATTATATATTATATTATATTATATTATTAAAACCTCTGAAGGTTTTGTTTGTATAACTCCATGCAAATGGACAGAAGTATATTTTGAATTCAGATGACATGCATCAGACACAATGGAGAGATGGAGGGTGGAGGAAGATGATCACATCTTCAGGTCCAGCATAGCAGTGACCAGCAGGAGCAGCTTGGAGTCCAGTCTTCTTCAGCTCCTCCACTAAAGCTGCTAACATGGTGTTTTTCACCAGGACAGGCCTCGGTGTGAATGTCATGTATACACACACACATATATATATATATATGTATATAGTGTGTGTGTGAGTGTGTACCTCTGTTGGACAGCTTCTCCAGCAGCATCCTGAAGCGTTGCACTACAGACGGGGAGACGTCGTAGGTGTAAACCTCCTTCACCGGAACAGAGTGACACCTCCCAAACATACCATCTGTGAACACATGAGCAGAGAAGAAACTCGCTTTTACATTTTTGCATTTCACACTTAGGTCACGGAGAGAAAACACACACACACACACACAGTGTCTTTAAAAAGACCAGTTTTTCCACAACTGACTCATTTGACTTGACTTTTAATTTTCACACAACCAGGAATAAAAAAAAAAAAAAAAAAAAGTCACTGTCTGTGGTGGAGGGCTGTAGCTCGGAGCAGGTCACACAGCTGACAGATTCAGAGAGTTTTTCAAGTTCAGTGCAAACAAATCAAACAGGAGCTGAAGGGGTAATAAAAGCAGGAGGTCAGGCTGAAACGACACAGGACTCCTCCACACTGTCTGGATTTCTGTGAATAACATTTGCAATGTATGAATGAAAAGTTGCTTTGATACAACAGATGAAAGGTATTATATGTACATCTACAGTGTCTAACTTCTGTCGACCCCTAGATGAACCCTGCGTCATTACAAAAACACTGGCGGCGCTTCCATTAGCTTACCGACCAGTGGAGTTAACTCCGTGGACTCGGCTCCATGTAGCATTAGCTCCCTTAGCTGGACCGCGGCGCTCGCGGGGCTCTGGTTCAGCCAGGTTTCCATGAGAACAAGAACACAGCAGCTCCTCGCGCTACGTCCAGACGCTCCCCACAACCGTCTGACGTCATCCACGTTGTTGACCGGGGAGCGAACGTTTGCTAGCATGAACGTACGCGCTGCTAGCTTGAGCGGATTAGCACGTAGCCTAGCGGTGGAGCTCCAGGTTGCTGAGCTAGCCCAGTACACTTCACCGGTGTTTGTCCCAACGTGAAACTTTATATATGGATGTCAGTCGCAGTGGAGCACATTCAAGCACTTTCCACACACTTTTTATTAACACACAAAAACACTGCGCTGAGAGGAGCCGCTGCAAACACGGGCAGGCCGCGCCGCCATGTTTGAGCAAGATCATTAGAGATCATTTAACATGCTGCTCTTGTGTTCTGCGTTATGTACTGCATTGTATATCACATTTCTGTTTTTATATTTTACATACCACTGGAGGACTTAATTATGATGTTGTTGTTGTTGTTTTACTTGGGTTCTCCCCTCTGCTGTTCACATAGTTACACAGATCAGGTGAATAAAGGTTACCTGCTTTCTTTGCTGCCAGTCTCAAGCAGCTGCCACGAGGTTCAACTCCCTCAATGATGCTGATGCTTGTTTTTTCTAAAACAATATACTAACAACTGAAAGTTTATATAGAAATACTGTACAGTGTAAACCTGCTACACACAGGCTTTTACTCTTTACTCTTCACTCTCCACATCTGGCTGCAGTCTCAGACAGCTCGATCAATACCTGGAGTTGTTTTAGTAGTAGTGGCAGCGCTTATTGATCTTATTGATCTACTGCAGCAGCGGAGAGAAGGAAACTTTGAACACCTTGATGTACGAGGCTGTGAAAACATGACAAGGGTCTGTGGAAAAAAAAAACCAAACGTGTTGTTAACAGCTACAGGCACTAAATGATTATCATTATTACTGATATTAAATCCATCATTGATGGTAAAAGTGTAAATGATGTTAAATTTTCTACCAAGACTGTGTGGACACATTTGTACTTCCACATGTTCACGTTTGCAGGTTCGGTGTGTGTCACTGCATATCTGCATGTATGTGTGTGTATGTTGCATAAGAGCACTCCCACATGGTAATGTCAGGCCTCCGGTCTATAAATAGCCTCTGTGTCTGTGTCATCGCCTCATCAAACTGAGAGCTCCATGAGCGGCCCGGACGGACGCCACCGGTGTGTGTTCTGTTGATTACAAGTGAGATGGAGGAGCGAGATGAACGGTGGGTGTGTGGGAGCAGAACTGGTACTAATCTGACTCACATGAACTTCCTAAATATTGTAGATTTTGTTTTGCTTGAAGCTGTTTCTTGGTTGTTGTTGTTGAGATAAATGACCTCATCAGGTGGCTTCAGACTGTGCTGCCCAAACGTTTTCATGAAAATCTTTCCAGGCTGGAGGGAAAATGAACGATAGAGAACAATAAAACAAAATAAGACAAAGGGAAACCAAGCAACAACTATATTCCTCTCTTGTCCTCTCAACCCTGACGTCTGAGGACAGACAGAAAATTAATCATGCCGAGCCTCTCCCTTCACTGCACATAATGCACTTCCATCCCTGTACCTTCCAGGGATGTCATCTGAATTATCCCTCTTAATTAAACCCATCTAGAGCCGCAATATCATGGCCAAGATGAAAATTCAATTATTTTGACACTGGGTGGCCCAGATTTTTACAGATGAGGCGGTTCCTCAGAAGAACTTACTTGGGTCTAAACACTCGTGTTTGGCTGTGCTGAAGTGCCCTCGATCAAGAAAAAACCGGATCGCCACCAGCTCCTGGTCTGATTTGCTCCGAGGTGAAACAGAGGAATAAAAAAAAAAAAAGACGAAGCAGGATTGAATTTAGCTGCAACTCCTCAAACGGCCACTAGATGGCGGTTTTAAAGCCTCAGACTGGATTGAGGTGAGTGGATGATCACTGTAGACTGTAAACATCAACATGTATAAACATGACCGTTACCCATAAGTCTCTGAGCAGCGCTGTAAAGTCGTCATTACAGGTATTTTAAAGAGGAACCATGTCATTTCTTTACCTTCATTAAACAGCTTCAGAGTATCTGTGATGGTTAAATGACTTGTTACAGGGCGAACGGAGGCTCTCTGCCTCCCACCTGGCGTCCGGACCTGGATAGTTCCCCTTTAACATGGGAGTCTAAGGGCATTGACTCACTGACTGGAGCTGCCCTCGAGTGGCCATTCAAGGAACTGCAGTGTTCACCATCACAATAAAAAACAGTCACGATACAAGTTTGACGGATCCTAGCGGTGCATAGTTCCTATTTTCCATTTGGCATCGACATTGTACCTTTTGCTGTGGGTTTTTCCAATGAAGGACTCAAAGGTCAACTCATAAAACCTTAATCCTGGCTTCACAATCTCTCCCCAGCAATCAAGTAATATCACAGACACCAACAGAAACTAAAGGACAGATCATCAGTCTCTCGTTGTTCACTCTGTAAAACAGATCTTCCTCCAAAATCCACATCAGTCTGAAGCTAAAACAATACTTGTAACGTCTTTAAGAAGCACGAACTGTAACTGCAAGTGCAATCAACACAGAGCAGGATACCAAGTAAACAACTGCACCACAGGCCTTTTGTTCGTTTTGTTTCCTCCGCTCTGATCTCATATAACACCATCTCCCACCGTGTCCCAGAAGCAACATCTTGAATTATCCCTCATAATTATAGTTGCATGCTTATAAATCTCTGCAGTTTATCACAGTTCACCACCACAGGGCTGCGACTCAGAGCCAGACATGTCTGCCTGTGATTTATGGTCCAGATTAGGGCGAAATGAGGATTCACAGGACCGTTCTCAGAAGCACACGGTGAATTAAGATGGAGGAGATGGACCGGCAGACCGGCTGACCAGATGCTGCTCCTGGTAACCACCTCCGTACTTTCATACGACGTCCTCTCTTTGGACGCCCGATCAATGGGTAATACTCACAGTGTATTTGGTAATTAGTTGGGGGAATAAGTATCTAGTATTATGTCAATGTTCTTGTGGTTGAGTTGAAGTACATGTCTGGACTGCGTTGTTTGGACCCGCTGACTAAAAGCAGCAAAGTGAGTCCTGCCTAATGAACTGGATTAAGACATCTTAATGGATCTGTTGCCTCTGGAGACACAAGTCCAACCCCCCCTCCCCCTCGCAGGCCGCACTCGACAAGATCAATGGCTTCTGGCAACGCCTGGCAGGGCCTGGGCTGCCTTCATACATGTCAACAGCTATCTCAGGCTCTCGTCGTTTTAGTCTCGTTCTGTGTTTGTGACTTTGCCTTTTGAACAGTCGCGTCATGAACTGGACTGTTGTTTGGATTTTGTTCGCTGTGTCTGATCCGCAGCGTAGCCGGTGTCTGTCTGACTCACGACTAAAAACACAAACAAGGTCAATACGTATTTTTGCTTTCGCTCAGTTGTTCTTTCATTAACAACTCTGTCGTGCCATTAAAATGCGACGGGGGTGAGGTGACAGGATATTCCCCCAGACGGCTGTCCACACCGCTACACTTTTGATCAATAGCGCCACCCACACCAGCCAATTAGTCTAATCAGACAAGCGTTCAGCAAATATGCCAATGACTGCAGTGGAGGCTGTGCAAGATCATTAAACAAATACAGTCGGGCTCCAAACTCCACTGGAGTGTGTTCAATGGTCACTGACCACAGATCCCATTAGAGATGCGCTTCCTGACAGCAAGGGCACCAGAAAGTGACTTTAGCTCCACTTTTTTTTTTAATTTGGCTTCACGGCTCTCCTGTGATATCACCTCATTTAAAAACTTCCCCGACACCGAGGATGAGTCTGGCGTGTGGCTGGTGAAGCTTCACACGGGATAAAACTCACCACAAATCTGCTGTTGTTTCTGATAAAGATCTCATATCTCACCTTTTCCCTGTATCTGATCAATAAGAAGACGTATTTGTGGTGATCGGTGGCTTCTCTTCGGAGCATGTCGGTGTCAGCCAATCAGGGGAGAGGAGGCTCGGCGCCTCTCCTCTGATTGGTTGACTGCTTTCCAAGCACTGCAATGAAAATGTGACTTAAATATAAACATCTACGTAGCTTTAATGGAACGATCTACCTTTACGCTGTATAGGCCTGCATTGTATTGCTTTAATCAATAGTCAATAATCAAAGGCCAGTTTGTTGTCTCTCTGAACACAAACATTTTAGTGACTCAGTCTTTCTGCATAACTGCTGTGTGAGTTACTTCAAAATAAAAGCCTTCCAGCAAAGAGGTGCGGTTGTAGTTTAGTCAGCAAGGTCACCGTGTTGCGTCACTGAGGTTAGAGACAGAAAGACAGAAAATTAGCATCATTGATCCAAAATATAACAAAGAGATCAAAACAAAAGCATCTTTAGCTTTGAGCCTAAAACAGGAGTTTTAAAAATACTCCCATCATCGCTCCCAACGAGCGACAGCCGATCGATCAATACATTCAGATTCTGAAGACGTCCTCAGCCCAGACTGCTCTCGCTATGGGCTGCTGTGGAGACGACAACATGCAACGGGACCACAGTTAGGTAATGGGTAATTGCTCCTCTCGCGCCTGTTGCCATGGTGATTTCCATCGAGTGCTTTTTTTTGTTCCTCGGAGGTAATCAACAGGCAGGAGGGGTGGGGGTGGGGGTGAGACAGAGCACCCTCCCTTGTCACTCCCACTTTGTGTGTGTGTGTGTGTTGTCAGGGATCGGCATGTCAGTCCCCTCCATCTCGGTTTGTAAGCAACACCTGGGCTGCGTTCAACAACACCAAACCATAGAGACCGTCACTGGACGTGTTGTTACTGAAGCTCTCTGACAGTCGACACACGTTTTATCAGATTAAAGATGATGCTTGCTTTGTTTTTCAGTTTTCAACACTTGAACTGACACCACACCTGACCTGGTGTCCGCCCTGCAGGAACCTATGTGTGCTATGCACAAATCAACATGTCTATACACCGTCCCGTTCACATGAATGCATATGATATCATACAAAGTCCAAACGTCAAGGATGTAGGGAGCAGAAACACAGCGCAGATGTTTAACAATTAACATAAAGCATGAAATCCGCCTGCTTTTTTTAGGCCGTCACGTTTTATATACTCAGGAATAATAATAACACTTATCTGCAGTACGCAGTGGGCCGTCTGGTCTAGAAAGCAGCTCTCCTCTTGCTGAGTTAACTAATGCCAATTAAAGCGTGACTGGAGGCCATATTCTCCGATGGAAATGAGTGTTTCCATGCTGAGCAAGCTCCTTCAAGATGAGCCCCCATTACAGCTCTGACAATGAAGCCAAGGGACCCAATCAACACCTGGGGGACAACAGGGGCTCCATGACAGAGCAGGAGACAGAGGACATGTCCCAACTGGACTGTTTAATAATACATGTTCAGAAAATGCTCAGATATCCCATCACACAACACACACACACACACACACACAGGGCTCCTGCAGTCAGAGTTATTTCCAGGTTTGCTTCTTTTCTTCTACTGAAGTTAGCATGCTAACCAGCTAGCCTAGCCTCTTCCCAGGCCTGGATCACTCTACACTGCTCCTGAGGATGCCGCGCTGCACAGAGGTCGTCACATCACTTGTTGTTTTGTAAACACAACCAAGGAAAAACGTAGAGTAACACATGAGCATCTGTTAACGCTAACATTAGCTACTGTCCTCATACTTTCTTCATGTGACCCCCTTAGGCCACCATACTTCGCTATCCTGTTAGTCCCCTCACTATCCCTCCATCTGTATCTTGCAAACGCTTGTTGGCGTCCTGACATCCAGGTTGGACCTCGTTCTTTTAGGAGACTAAAAGCTGCTGGGAGATAAAGAAAGGAAACAGGGTTTGAAGCGACACTCTCTCTTCTGTTGAGTTTGCTAAATACCAGCAGCAGCCGCGTGTGGCTCTGATCCTTTAACTGAACAACAACACAAACAACCAAAGTTAAGACGGGAAAATTCAATGTTTCAAAGATTAGTGCGTTAAACCTCCTGTACACACTGCGGCAGAGTGCGATTAAAGAGCCAATTCACCAGACTCCAAAACAGTGTGATGCAAACAAAAGGCAGAGAGCGGACTGGGATGGACTCCACATCCACATCTCCGGCCGTCTCTCTCCATCTGAAAGTGTTGGCGGGGCTCAGATAACCTCAGTGTGTTTCCCTGATCCCGCACGGCCGCTGGGCAAACTTCACACAGCAAATATGATCCGTCACGTCCTGGTACAGATCAAGTCATCGGGGGGTGGGGTGGGGTGGGGTGAGGGGGGTGAAACTGTGATTAATCTATTACAAGGCTGAGCGATCGTTAAGACAACACAGAGGTCACACTGACAGGGAGCTGAATCGATTCAGCAGGTGTTTCATTCACCTGACGCTCATGGTTGGTACATACACCTGTTTGTTCTGTCTCCTAATATAACACCTGCGTGATGCAACAGCCGGCATCAAGGCATCCCAAAGCAAACAGCTGTCATATGTCGCAATAGCTGATTCAGACGACACATACATTAATCTCTGCATCAAGCTCAGCATATCTTATCGCACAGCGCCTCCACACCTTAACACCAAATCTGGGTTAAACACACAAGACGCAGCCTGAGCCTTTCTTCTTGCTCCCGACCTGCCTCGCTGGAACAACACCCCTGTAATAACGTGTGCAAGAAAACAATGAGGTTTATATAGGACTCACGACTCACAGTCATGACGGAGCTTCCCCACTTGACCCAGTTTGTGCTGCAAATGTGCTGCATCTGAAAGCACCAGACCGCACCCCTCAACACGGACAAAAAGCCTCGTTAGGATTGCGTCGGTGGATTTAAATGACTGTAATTTCCGAGCCTCTCTGAGGCGAAGTTCACATGATACATGAATAGAAACTGATACCTGAAAGGTCTCAGTCAAGTCCGTGTGTTAACGCATGCAAATAATCTGGAAACTATGACGCTTCAAAAAAGGAAGGCACGATCAATCAGGTCACACGACTTAGAACGTGTCTGATTATACAGTCTCTGATGAAATACGGTGACATCCCATATTTGACGGGGTTAGAGCATTGGTTCCCAATCTGGGGTCCGAGCCCCCTCGGGGAGGCGTCAGAGATCTGACGGGGTCCACAGAGCTTTGTCTGTTCTGAGGTTGTGAGGTTTTCAAAATTATAAGGACCTCTGGCTGAGGCGCCATTAATGAGGCAAACTGACCAAAAACTGACTCGATGTCATCGGTGGTTTGATGCAGACGAGAGCTCTTGGTTTGACAGTGTCAGAGCTGATGACCCTCAGACCGTCACAGTGTGGCGGGCGGTGGCCTGTCAGATGTACGGCAGCTTCAGAAGGACATGTTTCCTCATTCACAACGAAGTCTGTGATGTGATTTGTTTATAAAGGTTGAGGTGCACAGTCAGATACACAGGTATTTGTTTAATACACGGATCAATATAACGCTAAGTGAGAGAGAAACTAACCCTCAGATTAATTCGTTATGAACACGGATAAGCGGAGGAAGATGGATGGATGGATGAACAGAGCTGAGCAGCAGCCTTGGTTTAAAAACAACAACAACACGTGTACAAACTTAGGACGGTTTGAGCGAGCATGTAGCCTGGAAGTGACAGGCAGCCGTCCTTATCTCCGTGGCCAGATTCAGCTGCACGCTGGGGCTAGAAATGAAATCCAGCTGAGGTTTTCTACACTGCACAAAATTACCATCTGAACTTATTAAATGCCTTCTTACCGTTTAATTAAATCAACTTATCTGTAGACAATCCTAATGTTATCTATAAATTCTGGCAGTGAAACAGTGGGGGGACACGAGTCAAACTATATCCTTATAAAAATGCTCCAGTAAAACACTGGAGAACTCACTGCAACCTGTAATTTATATATATATATATCACCATCATGTGGAGTTTTTACAGTGTAATAAAGCCGACCCTTGTAGGCAGTGGATGCTCCGGCTCTGACTTTGACATCGCTCCGTCTGCTGAGATGAAAGTCACAATGAAAATGTCAAGTCACTGATGGAGCAGCTGCAACTGTGACGCAGCCGGCCCGACCTTTCTCCCTCTGTACCCCGGCAACGTCGGGGTGACGCTCCTGAATACACCCGCTCCCTCGTCACTGAATCCTGAACTACTGTCTCGACCTTTACCTTATGTGTTTTCTTTCTTATGCTCAGGGCAAAGACAAAGATCATTGTGTCCACGTTCACAGAACAACAAAGGCCCTTTACAAACATGGTCAGACTGGAGTGATAAAATATGGCTGCTTCTGCACATAAGCACATAAGCTCCGCCTCTTTGACAAGTTTTGGATTAGACAGGAGTTAGGGGGCGGAGTCAGGCACTGCCAAGATGGCAACGGTGGAGAAGCTTACTCTGAGCTTCCAACTGCTTGTAGCTAGGCTATGGGCTATGACGTGTTGCAACCAAGCGAGAAGATTGTGGGTTTGATTCCCAGGCACTGGGGCCTTCCTGGGTGGAGTCTGCATGTTCTCTGCAGGTTCTCCGCAGGTTCTCCAGCCTCCTCCCACAGTGCAAACACATGCACACTGGGTTGACTGGTGACTCTAAATATGACTGTGTTGTTTGTCTCTATGTGGCCCAGGGTGCACCCCCTATAGACAATGGAAGGGTGGATGGGTGTTTTGCCATTGTTAGCTTCTGCGTCTCTCTGCTGTGACACTCTGATTGGAGGTCAGCCTAACGTGGCTCTGAAACAGCAACGCAGCTGCAGTTGCTCCATGTGAGGTTCAGGGTTGAATCACGTGGCAAAAGGCTGTTTATGTCTTCAAAATCTCCATCTCCTTGTTACCACGTTGAACCACGTTGAAACAGCTCGTTTCCTCCTCCAGGTACTGAGGCATGTTTTCAACCACCCTGCCTCTCCTCTCCTCAGCTGAACAACACCAACCTCGCTCTTGTTTCTCTCTGCCAGGAGATTATATGCGGCTCAGGCAATCAAGAGCTGCTGTGTGGCCTGATAGAGGCTGAGCTGCCAATCACCAGACACACAACAGACTGGCATTGTCTACGAGGAGCGATGTGACAGCAGCTATTGAAGCAGGTTAGACACAGGGGGTGTGAACAATGGCTGGAGGTGCAGCCGCTGGAGCTTCTCCACGGAGAGATCCAGCTGTCAGAGCAGCCTCATCTCACCTGACTCAGCCCAGAGGAGCTTTTCATGCTCTCTGAAAGCGCAGCTGAGCCGCCAACAAGAAGCTCCACCAAAACACCGCCAGAATCATCACACTCAAGCTTCATGATGATGATGATGATGATGATGATGATGAGCACTTCAGTACAAATTTGGGCGAAGGCAGCAACATCTCAATGTGAAAACACTCACCAGTCGAGCGAAATCAAGTTAGACAAGTGCTGAGTCTGGAAATAACATCAGACCTCCATCAGAGCGGAGACAACAGTGTCTTTCCACCACGACCTCCCACAGCTGTTCGGAGCGCTTCTGTTCCCAAGCCACAGGTTGCCTCCAGCGTCGTGTAGCATTTAGCTAACGCTAGATGCATCTAGGTGCAACAGTGTTTACACGCCGCCGTCTTCTCATGATAGCTTGGTATGTCACAATTTGTTAGCACATAAGCACTAGCTATTATAACTTGTGTAATGTTGGTAGATCCATGTTTGCTTTAATGATAACCTGGCTGCCATTCGTATCACTCAGTGGTTTCCCAGGCAACGACTGGACACACCTTGAAATTTAGATGGAAACACACTTCCACTGGTTCACTGTGCATCTTGAGTCTTAAAACTTTTCCAAGATGGCCGGAGATGACAAATGTATATTTCTAGTAGCTCAGGAGACAGACATTAAATCCAGCCAGCCACATCCACAAAAGTAGTCGACACAAATTTTTCCATCAAGTGAATCGAGGTCACCTGAGGCCGTCATAACACAGACCAAGAGCGCTGTCTGAGCGCCGCTAAAAATAAAATTCACAGCAGATATAAATCTTTCTCTTTTTTTCCACCACACCAGACACTGAATTAGATTAGGGGACGCATTTCAAAACGGGACACTGCCCTGACAGGAAATGACCAAGCTAATGAATTCAGAACAAACACACACTTACCTGAAAAACATACACATCAGGAAGAGGCTCAGAAAAACACATTCGCTCAGCTGCATGCACAGCTACCCGACAGCACGGCCACCTGCACCTCCTAACAGACCATTCACATGCTTAATGAGATCACACAGAGGATTACAGTATTCTGCAGAGATACTGATAAGTGGAGCCTGCCCTGCAGAGCCGCGAGCTTCCCAGTCGACCAATGAAATGATGATCGGCAGACACAGAAAAGAAGGTTAGCTTAGAAAAGATGCGGTATGAGCCGGTTATCATCCGCCTGACCCAGCGGAGTCACAGATAAACATGTTACCGAGATTCACAAACATATGCAAATGATTATCTGTGAACCAATTTCATGCCTTTTTTTATTCTAGGTTGATTCACAGCAGGAGGTTTCTTCTTCTTTCCTCTCTGTGGAGGACAGTATGCAGCAGAAACAACTCATTATTCATATACAAGTGAGTGAGTGTGTGTGTGTGTGTGTGTGTGTGTGTGTGATTACAAAACATCATAGTGGAGTCTAAAGAAGGTCGTGTCCTGTTGTTAATGCAGAGACTCAGTTCTGGTGGACTGGCCTTTAGTCAAATCTTGAGCAGCAGCCAAATCACAAACAACATCAAAGTCAGAGTTAAGATTCAGCTCAGATACTGAACCACTCCCAGATCGTGACGGGAACTAGATCTCCCACCTCGGAGATGTGTGCCTGAAAACACACTTAAATATGTGCTTTTATGTGCCGTTAAAACGTGTGTGTTGTGTCAAATATCTCACCGTTGACGCAGATCTCGTACGGCGAGCACAGCTCGTTCTCAAACAGGCAACCTGTCAACAGAGAAACACAGACACAAACAAACGGGTTAGTAGATCAGTGCAGCCAATGGGAACCGTCCAACACCAGTGGTTAAACTTTATCACTCAGTCACTCAGACATTTGCAGGTGTGCTAGTGCCAGCGCTTAACTGGTTCAAATCACATGCCTCCAAAGAACCAGTTTGCTTTTCCACTGGCAAGGAGCTGAGTCAGATCCACGGCATCACGTCAGTGTAAAACACCTGTAGCTCGACTTCTTAGCTGTGAGTATGTTTGCATCGTTTACATGGCAGTTAACATAATATATTGATAACCTCAATGTATATCTTTGCGGTGGTCCTGAGCCCGGCCTCAGCCCCTGATGTAAACAGGTCTTGGCTCCAGACCAGCAAGGAGTTGGTGCTGGTCTGGAACCAGTTTTGAACCAGCACTGGAACCAGCTCCGTGGAGAAGAGGGTTAAAAAAAGTACATGTTGTTGATTTTACCTCCAGAAATCTCGGAGTGAGGTTCTTCAGGACCTGGATGGATAAAATCAAACGATCTACATTAGAGTTTTTATCCCTAACTGGGTCTTTTGACATCACTCTGTTTCAGTGTTAAAGGACGAACGCCTTTAAGACGTGTTTGTTGCTTTTCTATTTTAAGACTAAATGGCTCATTAAGACACCAGCTCTTGTGTTTTCTGCGCTGCTACATTTGTCAGCAGTGCACAGTAAACACTTGCTGTTAGCCTGAGTTAACAGAGGGTGGAGGGGAGAACAGGATGATGCATCACACCAGCTCTGTGAGTGAGTGCTCCTCTGGGAGAGGAGGGAGGCAGCTGTATTTATCCTCCTCTACTTACAGAAGATCTGGCAACACGTCCTTTTTTTTTTTTTATCATCTCCACTTCTCTGCCTTCTGTGTCTCATACAAACAAACACTGTGCTCCACATTTCTGGGTCTGACTCGACAACGTTTACCAGAAGCAGGCACCAGCCTCGTGCAGTTTCCTGCAGCTACTTCACAATAAAAGCCCTCCAGCGTCAGGAACTGATCGTTACTACAGATACAGATCACTGAGGTTGAAGCGACAGTAAACATTGGCCTTGATCTCCAGTACTTCTACCTCTACTACATCCACTGGTCTACTATACTGTAAACTATGATGCTACTTTGCTTACTACTACTACTACTACTACTACTACTACTGTAGCGGCTGCTACTATAGTACTTCTACTGAAGCTGCTACTACTTCTAAGAGTACAACTTCCACTACTGGTACTACTGCTACGAACCATGTTAAACTGCTCCTCCTACTTATCACACTGCAGCTACTAAATTACACATTACTACTTATACTAATACTACTTATACTAATACTACTACTCCTGTGTGTTTCCATTACTACTATACTTTTATCTACATTAGTACTGTGAAGTACGGCAGGTCCCAGCACCTCTGGCATGTTAAATGATCTTTTTCAAATGTTTATTTAGCGTAACATGTTGTAATGCTGACAGCAATCAACTGCATTCATAATGTATAAAGTCGGATGGGTGCGCACACGCGCACACACACACACACACACACACACACACACATTAGGAAAATATGCCAAGGACTGCAACAGGCAGGGTGCCTAGCAAAACCACGGGATGCTGTAACCATGGCAACACTTGCCTGTCAGTGAGTGTCTCTCTGCCTCCCAGGGATCAAAGAGTGGCAGTGGTTACCTCCCCTCATCTCTCTCCCATCACTCTGTGGTTCTTTTTTCTAATCTTTGTCCATCCAGGGAACCGTGTGCTCTGCCTCCTGCACTGCCTCCTGTTCAGCAGCACCATTGCACAGCTGCACACATTCACACACCTGGGGGCTATCCACAGAAAAAAAACAAAACAAAACAAAACAAAACAAAAAAAAACAGCTTTCGGGCACTGAGCAACTGGACTGAAACAATTTTGGAGTAATTCAAGAGAGAGAAGCACCCGAGCATCAGCAGTTGGGCTCATTATTCATCCCCAGCTACTGCACCGACTCCTGCAGCTGGACACTCCTGTTACAGACCTGCTGCTGCTGCTGCACCTCGGGGGGTGACGAGGCCGACGCTGTTCATTTCTACAACAACAACAACAGCAACAACAATATAAACAGCACCTGAGGATCCAACGTTGCCAAATACCTGTCGGTGTTTACTTGGCCATAGATCTGACAAAATGGCAGCTGTAGCTTTGTTAAAACTGCTGGAGAACTGAGTTCATTGCAGTTTCTATAGCAACAGCATGACAAACAGAAACCAATCACTTCCAGCAAAAAACAGAGACCCCAAACAAGAGCTGTGTCTCAGTTCGGGGGCTGCGTCCTTCAGAGGATGCATCTGAAGGCCGACTACGTCACAGCGTCGCGGCAACAAGGCCTGTCCACCTTCTCCTACCTGTTCTAGGAGGACACACCACACCTGTCCTTCATGGCCTCCCGTATCTCAAGACTCATTGCACGCTGGTTAATATTAGCCACCTAGCACGCTAGCAATCTGAATGTTGAGGCGGCTCCGCGCTGCAGCCTCAGTTCTTCTGTCATGGAGCTTTTCACTTGCACATATGCCAATCTGTTTAAAAAAAGAAAGACATGTGACGACACGTGCATCATGCGTCAGTTTTGCATCAGGTCGATGCAAAACTGAAAACCTGTTCGTGCTATATTACCACAAACTCTAACAGCGTCATAACTCTGCACATAATGGCTGATGATGTTTACACGGAGTCAGAGTCTCACGACAGCAGCTCGGGCCAGTGCCTCCAAAACAGCAAAAAGCGCGTGATAAGGATGACGGAGATTTTTAGTGTCATCGTTTTAATATTAAAAACAATGCATCACCTAATAATTAAAAAAGTCACCAAAGTTGAACCAAAGTTCATTAAAGTTTGTTTTTTTCCATTTCACTCCCAGATAACAGCATCCAGCAGCAGCAGACACTTAGAAGTGGTCGATGTGGCTTTTGGACTTCTGCGGCCTCCCTGAGTGATTTCACTTCGTCTCTTGCTCTGTGGTTTCATCGCTCCACACCAGCAGAGTGTAAAATAGGTTTTCTGCAGTATTGCTCTGTGGACCGTCGATGACGCAGGAGGAGAAGAAGAATTTCAATCAGCTTCACCCTGTGAGCACAGAGCAGCAGAGGGCTGCGGCCTCGCCTCCAGGCTGGGGACATGACCAAGGGGGAAAAAAAAAAAAGGCACTACATTTCCCACAATGCCACCAATCATGATTTACAAGGACTAACAACAACATGAAGTCAGGTTGTCTGTCATTAGTGAAGCTACGGCTTCTTTCTTAATGACTTCTAAATCTGAATCTTCAAGCGTCCTCTGACCTTTTTTTCTGTTTTCCACCACACAATCTTATCTCTGCAGCCGTGTTTACATCTCAGGACAGTTGATAACAGGTCGGGGTCGCAGACTAAAGAGGCAAAGTGACCGAGCTCTTTAAAATACAAAGCGTTTCCCTGCCTTTGTAGTTGTATTTTTAGTTTGTCTGGAAGCCGACTCACTTTCTGCTTTTTCCCCTGGCTGATCAAAACCTGCTTAATTGGCTGTCTGTGTGTGTGTGTGTGTGTGTGTGTGTGTGTGTGGGAGACACAATTTGTTTTCTTTTGTTTTTAAGATGACAACGATCCAATTTGTTGAGGCCTGAGCTCAGACAGACGTGATCAATCACAGCAACATGACCACCTGACGGTCCAAAGACAGGATCTGGAAGCAAAGAGCAGCATCTGATCTTGTTTTTTGTTGTTGTTTTTTTTTTTATCATCATCATTTTATGTTTATTACTCTTCTGCAGCAGAGCAGAGGAAATCCAATTTCTCCATCAGGAGGTGGTGTACAAACAGCCCCGTGTCTACACAGGCAGTAATCTCTCTTTGTCTTCTCGTCCTCTGTCTCCTGCAGCGACAAAACAACCTCCTCCTCTCTCATCCCACTTTTTATCCCTCTTCCTCTCCTCCTCCTCCTCCTCCTCCTCCTGACTGTTCACAGCCAAAGCCCTGATCCGTCCATCTGGTTGGATGAAGCAGCAGTTTTGTGTCTCTTGTTGCTCGGTCTGAGTTAAGTTACTGTTTTAAGGAGCTAATGTGAATCAGCTGCAAAAAAAACAAAACAAAACAAAACACTGACAGTTTTCACTGAAAGATTAAAATGAAACAGACTTGGATTTATATCGAGCTTTTTTATAAACCAGTAAGTCTTCCCCAGTAACACAGCAGCAGCACTCACGTGTGAAACGTTCATATGTGACGATAGTAGGCAACAATCAAACCACATGTTTAGAGCCAGGAAATGCTGAGAGGAGCTGCTGCTGCTGCTGGATGAACACACACAGCACCGGCCGGGTGATTCAGCAGCAAGCAGCACAGTGAACCCCCTGCAGGGCCAAACAGACGGGGGTGGGGGTGGGGTGGGGCAGATACTGATCAACACGGGCAGAAACAGCAGCCTGCAGCAGGTGGGAACAGAGTGAGGGGCTGTTCATCATGTGCTCCAAACATCCAGATCCAGATTGTTGATCGATCTACTGATCAATGTCGTTGACTCACCTGAGCAGTGAAGCAGCAGCACATACAGTAAATACATACTGCGAATGTCTGAGCATTATCTACAAGACCAATCGACCAATAAATCGACCACAGATGATCCATTTTCAACCTCTTTGCTCTTCTTCTGGTTCCATGTGCAGTTCACACATGATTTCTTAACAGGTGCTTCGACCTCTTATGACCATGTGACCAACTTCCCATTAAAACGAATGAGGGTGGGAGAAATGCCAGTGAGCTGAGCTCCTGCAGGTTCAGACGGTAACGATGGCTCTGCTCACTGTTTCAGTAAAACGATAAATGTCTGTAAAGATCTCGCAATAACATGATGATTTGAGATACACACACACACACACACACACACACACACACACACACACACACACACACACACACAGCCTCCTGAGTCCACACGCATCAGATCACAGTTACTGTAAACCACGTCAGCAGCTCAGCGGCCCTGCCCCGACCCCACCGACCAATCAGCAAGAATGAAATGTTAATGAGCGCTGCCATGGCGACGGTCACACCAGGCGAACCAGCTGTGACCTTCTCCAGGTTCCAGATTAATGATTAGGAGACCTGAGCTGAACGCTGGTTCAAATCCCAGACACACACACACACACACACACATGAAAACACACTGCTGGACAATAAAGTTCAACAAACATGAATCACTGTATGGACAAACAGCAGCTGACAGGACCACACACACACACACACACACACACACACACAGACTACATTAGAATAAACAGAGTGTGGCTGCAGCTTCATTTCTCAAACCAGAGGCTTATCAAACACAGACATGACAGGATGCTCCTGTATCAGCTCTGTTAAAGGGTTTCCGTCTGAACTAACGCTGAGATTATTGATTTCTCTGCGAGTGGAAAGCGAAGCCACACAGGCGAAAGGTAAACGTATCTGACCGCCCACTCTCTTTCCGGTGTGCTGCCTCGCTGCTAAACCACTTCCCTGCTTCTGATATCTCATTTGCGTGAACTATTCCAGGCACGGAAACCTCTCTCTGACACACACACTTAAATAAATAAGCTATAAGCTGAGATACACAACAAGGAGTCCATCTGAAGAATGACCTTTGACCTCCAGTCAAGGATCAACAGACATCAAACATCAGAATTGTTTCCCTCGTTTGGATCAACATCTGTTAAACCGGTCTAAGTGCTGTGAGTGTCACTGCTGAGCGCTGCAGGCAGGTCACAGCTCTTCACGGTGTGAGGAGAGCTGCAGCAGGTCACAGCTCTTCACGGTGTGAGGAGAGCTGCAGCAGGTCACAGCTCTTCACGGTGTGAGGAGAGCTGCAGCAGGTCACAGCTCTTCACGGTGTGAGGAGAGCTGCAGCAGGTGAACAGCAGCAGATCACAAATGTCCAGGAGGCTCAGTAAGGTCACGATACCCTCGCTACAGACCGTCACTACCAGGCCCTGGAGAGACGGGACAGGAACTTTTTATAGGAATATGATGAGCACACGGTCTCTGTGAAGTCACTTCTGATTAAAAATGTTGAAGATACAGAAACTACGAGACACGTTTAAACAAGAAAGTGTTGGCTGCGTTATTGTGATTCACCGCCTCGGTTTGATCACACACACATCAGTTATATGACAACATGTCCAAACGGTACACCCCCACTGTAAATATCTGATTCATCTGAAACCATACAGATCAATAACAGAGCTGTAGGACAGGTACTGTATGTGTGTGTGTGTGTGTGTGTATATATATGTAGTGTGTGTAAACAGGCTGAGAGCTGCAGCTCGCTGCTCGTCGTCTCAGCTGAGTCTGCGCCGCGGCTGCCATACTCTCTGTTTGCTGGTTATGTAATCTGAAGGAGAATGGAGGAGAAGGAGGAGGAGGGGGTCTGGGCTCACACACACACACACACACACACACACACACACATATACACACCTCCTTCCACTCAGCACAAGCTTCTTCCTGCTCATCCTCTGCATCAGTCATCCTGCAGGCTCTGATTCTCAGATCAGTGGGAGAATATTAGGTATCAGCTATTTATAGACTGTGTGTATGGGAGAAATGGACGTCACACACACACACACACACACACACACACACACACTGGATTGATAGCTTCGCACAGAATTGAGGAGTGTATGTTTAAGCTCTGTTCTCATTGCGTTGCTTTGTTGTCATCATCACTGACTGTTGTTGCCTCCTCTTGTCTACAAGTGAGCGTACACACACACACACACACACACACACACACACATCTCCTGTCACTTCTGTCTTTTACTTGTATTCCTTCTGTTTATGTCCAGTTTTTCTTTGTTAAAACATTATTTACTGTGACTGAACATGAAGTATAGCACCCTATGTCTGATTCATGCATGTCTGCCCATCACTGGTTCTCTCATTATATACACTGTTAACACGCTCGTGCTTCTTCTGTCTCTTCTTCGGTGGTTGTTGTTTGAACAGTGACAGGTGCGGGGCCTGCTTCAGTCAACACAGGCTCGCTGGCCTCTCACCGTGCACAGCTCTGACACTGTCTGATAACGACACTGGGAGCCTCGGTGGCTCTTCCTGCTGGTGCAGGGTCTCGGGCGGTGTGTTTGTTTTTCCTGGGCCCCGGTGAAGCTGCAGAGGAGCAGCCTGTCGCTTCCCGGCCGCTCCGCTCACACGATACTGACACAGACCAGGCACAGTGAAAGCCCTCCTCCGCTGTGTCTGCAAAATGGCTCTGAGCCCGGGGACAACCGGAGACGCAGCTCCGCTCACGTTATCGTTAAGAAAATGATAATGTACTCACCGAATCTCCTGTCAGCAGAGGCGGAGAAGACGCTCAGGGAAGCGAGGAGGAGGAGGAGGTGGTGGAGGAGGAGGTGGAAGGAAACAGGCAAAGGATTCATGTCTCCTGTGTTTGGTTCTCTCCAGGTGTTAAAAGGCCATTTCTCCCACGGTTCGTCTTCCTTTCCCCGCTCAGAGTGGCCCCTCCGCGGCTGGAGGAGCAGAGGAGAGCCGGAAGGTGGATGGATGTAGGAGGAGAGGAGAGAGGATGCAGGGCGTTTCTGCTGCTGCTGCTGCTGCTGGAGGCTCGAGCGCTCACACTGTCAAAGCACCTGCACTTAGACACCGTACATCCGGTCTGGATTTTCAATATAAATGTCGCCGTTTGCAATTATGGAGATAAATGACGCTGGGTGAAACACAACATTCAAACTGGGCCCCTCCTCTCGGACTCCACTGCACACCCACCACCACCACCACCACCACCTAGAGATTGGACGCCGTCAAACCAGGAGACATTATGGTGGATACACACTTAGCAGCGAAGAAAGGGAAATACAGTCCGAGTGAGGCACTGGAGCTTCGGGTCCATACCGGGCCGTCTCTGGCAACAGGAGCCTGGAGTAGGAGGGCTGCCACAGGCCCAGGTGGAGCTGCCGCGGGCCCAGGCCGAGCCACGGTGCCTTAGGGTGCGAGTGCAGGCCCGACGAGTGATGGCTAGCCTAGCACCCGCCATTGCAGGGCTAGCACCCCCGGTGGCTAGCTGCCAGCTAACGGCTAACACCGAGGAGGAAAACACACCGACTCCGCCCAGAAACGTCCCGACTACACCAAAACTTCTTCTTCTTCTTCTTCTCCTTCTTCTTCTTCTTCTTCTCCTTCTTCTTCTTCTTCTTCTTCTTCTCCTTCTTCTTCTCTTCTCCTTCTTGTTCTTCTTCCGGTTTTATGGCGCACCAAAACATCAAAAACAAACTCTACCTTTAAAACTTGGGGCACCCCAGTAGTTTCAAAAATACACACAGATTTCTGTTTTGTTGTCTGACATTTTCATTTATTTATTTATTTTACACAAAATATGTTTTCAATGAGCTGCACTTTCTTCCTAAAGCTCCTGTTGAAAAATATAAAACAACTGTATGAATGAACAGAAGACTGTAGGACCCGTAAACAGTGTTTCAGTTTAAGTTTCTATGAAGACAAACGTAAATTAAAAATCATAATAAAGAGGTAAAACAGTCTGTACCATGTCTTTCACTGGAGCTCCTGTTGCTGAGGAAAATAAAAATGACCAAGACTATTTTAGAGCTACTTAGTGTGCAATCAAAAGACAGTTGTTTAAATTCTTTGTGATGAACATTATTGTTCAGATTTACAGCCAAAGATGTGTTTCTTCATTCTTTTGGTGCTTTTATTGTGAAGGTTAAATCAGTCAATTTCGTGACTTTGGTGTTTCTCACTGTGACTTGACAGAATCACGGTGCTCCTCTCTGATTCACCACTACTGCTGCCTTCAGGTGCTGTGGGAAAAACACTTTCAGATCTGAGTCACAGGTAAGTGAATGAATACATTATGTCTTATCTGGGAAATAGTGTTTACTGTTTACTTGTCCTGAAATGAGGAGCAATATTGAATATATGAACTCTTCAGAAAACAGATACTGTCGGGTACTGATCCATCTTAGCTGTGTATTAAGGTGATGGTGATTAATCTTAAAGATTTTGAGAATGGCTTTGTGACCAAAAGACAGGGATTTCTAGCCTTTTATCTTTGTGATGTCATTTAGTTGATCATTTTTCTCCAGGAGTCCTGTCACCTGAGGTCTCCAGCTTTTCTGTCGGCTTCATATCTGAAGCTCTAAGTGGTGGTGAAAACTAAAACATCTCATCTGTTTCAGTGAGTTGAGGAGCTTTGACCTCCACCACCTCCCTGGTCAGCAGGAGGACGGCGCCCTCTTGTGTTGAGCATCAGGTTTCAGTTGTTCACCTGCTGTGATGGTCACTGCAGGAAGACGAGGAGAAACTTCACTCAGCCTTTGGAAACTTACAACAACATCAGTGGAGACACAGTTAAATATATGTGACATCACACTGAGTCAGTTTGTTCACAGGAGTCACAGCCTGTTACACTGATGCTGCATTCAGGGCACGTGGTAAACAGTTCCCTGAAAATCACGTCTTAAAGTAAAAACAACAAAACAAAACAACACTGCCATCTTGTGGCTCTTGACTGTCATCAGGACCAGTTCACACCTGAGGCTGAAGCTCTCTCCTGCCCACCTGGTTGTCCCTTTGACTTTTTAACATAGTGCAATTTAAGACAATATACTGACATTTATAATGTTTTGTAAACACATGTAGTGAAGATGATAAATCTGCAGTAAATGTGAGAACTCAAACTGTACAACAAAGTGAACTATCAAATAGAGCTATAACATCTAGAAGTTACACAGTCCTGTAGAAAACACAGACAATTTAGCTCCAGAGCTGAAAAACACTTTCCCAACAGTTTTTGTTTTAACATAACTGACTCTATGTTGAGTTCAAGGGTCGATCCTTTTACAACTGGCTCATAAGTTTTACTGCATCTTGTAAAGGACAGTAAACACACCGTGTCTCTGAACAAAGTACAAAGTAGTAAAACCTGAAACACTGTCTCTCTGTTCCTGCTTCAACTCTCATCAAGCTGCACCCTGTTCAGGTGTTTCCTTGCCCCCCCCCTTCAGATTTACAGTTTGAAGATGGGTGGAACCAACATGTGGTGCAGAGGAGGAGCTGACAGGCCCCGTTCACTGCAGAGACACATGTTGTTTAGATCAGAGCTCAAACTAGTTTCACTTCTGAGCAACAGAAACTCAGACAGTCGTCGTCTGTGAGAGGTGAAATGGCACAGAAAGGAGTTCATCTGGACCAGGAGACCTTCTCTTGTTCCATCTGTCTGGATCTACTGAAGGATCCAGTGACTATTCCCTGTGGACACAGCTACTGCTTCAACTGCATTAAAACCCACTGGGATGGAGAGGATGGGAAGAAAATCTACAGCTGTCCTCAGTGTAGGAAGAACTTCATACCAAGACCTGACCTGGTGAAAAGCACCATGTTAGCAGCTTTAGTGGAGCAGCTGAAGAAGACTGGACTCCAAGCTGCTCCTGCTGATCACTGCTATGCTGGACCTGAAGATGTGGCCTGTGATGTCTGCACTGGGAGGAAACTCAAAGCTGTCAAGTCCTGTCTGCAATGTCTGGTCTCTTATTGTGAAAAACACCTGCAGCTTCACTATGATGTAGCTCCATTAAAGAAACACAAGCTGGTGGAGCCCTGCAAGAAGCTCCAGGAGAAGATCTGCTCTCGTCATGATGAGGTGATGAAGATGTTCTGCTGCACTGATCAGAAGTGTATCTGTTATCTCTGCTCTGTGGATGAACATAAAGGCCACGACACAGTCTCAGCTGCAGCAGAAAGGACTGAGAGGCAGAGAGAGCTGGAGCTGAGTCGACAACAAATCCAGCAGAGAATCCAGGACAGAGAGAAAGATGTGAAGGTGCTTCAACAGGAGGTGGAGGCCATCAATGGATCTGCTGATAAAGCAGTGGAGCACAGTGAGAAGATCTTCACTCAGCTGATCCGTCTGATGGAGGAAAGAAGCCGTGAGCTGAAGCAGCAGATCAGATCCCAGCAGGAAACTCAAGTGAGTGGAGTCAAAGAGCTTGAGAAGAAGCTGCAGCAGGAGATCACTGAGCTGAAGAGGAAAGACGCTGAGCTGAAGCTGCTGTCACACACAGAGGATCACACCCAGTTTCTACACAACTACCCCTCACTGTCAGCACTCAGTCAATCTACACACTCATCCAGCATCAATATCCGTCCTCTCAGACACTTTGAGGATGTGACAGCAGCTGTGTCAGAGCTCAGAGATCAACTACAGGACCTTCTGAGAGACACATGGACAAACATCTCACTGACAGTGACTCAAGTGGATGTTTTACTGTCACCAGCAGAGCCCAGGACCAGAGCTGACTTCTTAAGATATTCACAGGAAATCACACTGGATCCAAACACAGCAAACACATGTCTGTTATTATCTGAGGGAAACAGGAAAGTAACACGAGGTAAAAATCAGTCTTATTCTAGTCACCCAGACAGATTCACTACATATTATCAGGTGCTGAGTAGAGAGAGTCTGACTGGACGCTGTTACTGGGAGGTGGAGAGGAGAGGAGGAGTTTTGTAGCAGTCGCATACAAGAATATCAGCAGAGCAGGGATGAAAGTGGCTTTGGACTTAATGACAAATCTTGGGCATTAATTGTTCCAACAACAGATTCACATTTAGGTTCAACAACATCCAGACTCCAGTCTCAGGTCCTCAGTCCTCCAGAGTAGGAGTGTACCTGGATCACAGTGCAGGTATTCTGTCCTTCTACAGCGTCTCTGAAACCATGACTCTCCTCCACAGAGTCCAGACCACATTCACTCAGCCTCTACATGCTGGAGTTTGTCTTTACTGGTCCAATGGATCCACAGCAGAGTTGTGTAAAGTGAAATAGACAAAGATCATTGAAGGAGCAGTTGGTTAAAATCTGTATTTTACTTCATCACTTTCTTTAGTCTCCATGTTTGTTGCTAAAAGCTCATTGCTGTTGTGTCTCTGCACTGCACAGAGATCAGCTGTCAATCAAACATGATGGGCGGGACTTTGAGCTCTTGTCATGTGTTGTTGTGTTGATGTTTGAGTTTGTTGAGGTGGAGCTGGAGTCGTGGAGGAGATCACTGCTCATGATGATGTTTCTTTACCTAAACTCACATTTGTCCACATGAAAACAGAAACTTCTCTGAGCTCTAAATGTTTGTTGGATCTTTGTGTTGATGTGTTTGTGTGTTGTTGTTCATCAGAGACTCCATGAGCTATTTGGGCTTTTGTTCTCACTGTGCGAAAGAAAGAAATCTATCACATTTACACTGATGTGTTTGTCAAATCAAATCTTGCTATTGATCAAATCCACTCATATATAAGGCCTTTGAGATTTAATCAAACTGTAAATATCATGATAACAATCAATGAGGAGATGATCAATGATTTTCTGAGACTCAGGTGAAACACAGTGATTATATGGATGAAGTGAATCTGTATCACTGAGTCATTTAACAGACTTCACTGATTCAATGTATAAACAAACTGAAGCTTCACATCATCAATAAAACTGAATGAATCAAACATTTTCTTGTCTTCCATCTTTCCCACGTGCCCTGAATGCAGCATCAGTGTAACAGGCTGTGACTCCTGTGAACAAACTGACTCAGTGTGATGTCACATATATTTAACTGTGTCTCCACTGATGTTGTTGTAAGTTTCCAAAGGTTGAGTGAAGTTTCTCCTCGTCTTCCTGCAGTGACCATCACAGCAGGTGAACAACTGAGACCTGATGCTGAACACAAGAGGGCGCCGTCCTCCTGCTGAACATCTCGTCTTTGGTTGACATGGAGAGAGCATGTGAGACCTGTGGAGGATAAGTGTAAAATAGTGATTAGTATCGTAGGATTTCATGGAGGTATATGTACATGTGTCTCTTATCAGTTGCTCAATCGCTGCCTGTGCCGTCCTGATGTCAGACATTAAACCCTGTCAGCTACTACATGTACCTGATCTGAGGCTGTATACGACAGACACAGAACCCACACAGGTAGGGATTATAATAACAGACCCTGTATTTCCTGTCTCTGGATCCTTTGACCCACCTGTGAAGATATGGACTTACTCCTCAAATTACTTGTCATTTGTTCTGCCTTGACTTTGACTTATTCTGAGTCTACTTTCATATATTCCAACATCCACATAGGAACCACAGGCCACATTCGCATTCGCTGCGTGTCCCATAACACCAAAGCTCAGGTTCTGTGCTCTCTGTAAGTCCCAGCAGGCCTGTAGCACACTTTGTACTGGATCACTGTCTTCATGTCCCCTCAAATTTAACCAGGAGTTTAGCCTCATAGGTTGCTGATGCAGCCCTTGTGGGTTTTCTCTTGCCTCAGCATTAATTGGACAGACTGGTGTTGATCAAACTGTCTCTAGACACCCCACAAGTGACTGAGAGTGAATCTTATCCAGGCCTGCAATGAAAGAGCTGATCCACTTCCATAGTCCAGCCTTGAACTGATGAGAGACACATGTACATATACCTCCATGAAATCTTATGATACTAATCACTATTTTACACTTATCCTCCACATGTCTCACATGCTCTCTCCATGTCAACCAGGACGAGATGTTTAGTACATGTACACAGTGAGCTGAGGAGCTTTGACCTCCACCACCTCCCTGGTCAGCAGGAGGACGGCGCCCTCTTGTGTTCAGCATCAGGTTTCAGTTGTTCACCTGCTGTGATGGTCACTGCAGGAAGACGAGGAGAAACTTCACTCAGCCTTTGGAAACTTACAACAACATCAGTGGAGACACAGTTAAATATATGTGACATCACACTGAGTCAGTTTGTTCACAGGAGTCACAGCCTGTTACACTGATGCTGCATTCAGGGCACGTGGGAAAGATGGACGACAAGAAAATGTTTGATTCATTCAGTTTTATTGATGATGTGAAGCTTCAGTTTGTTTATACATTGAATCAGTGAAGCCTGTTAAATGACTCAGTGATACAGATTCACTTCATCCATATAATCACTGTGTTTCACCTGAGTCTCAGAAAATCATTGATCATCTCCTCATTGATTATCATCATCATATTTACACTTTGATTAAACCTCATATCCCTCTAACAACATCAATGTAAATGTGTAGATTTGTTAGTTTCCACAGTGAGAACAAACCTCAGTGATAAAGGAAGCTCTGGTGATTTCTCTGTTAAGGCCCAAACAACAACACACAAACACATCAACACAAAGATCCAACAAACATTTAGAGCTCAGAGAAGTTTCTGTTTTCATGTGGACAAATGTGAGTTTAGGTAAAGAAACATCATCATGAGCAGTGATCTCCTCCACGGCTCCAGCTCCACCTCAACAAACTCAAACATCAACACAACAACACATGACAAGAGCTCAAAGTCCCGCCCATCATGTTTGATTGACAGCTGGTCTCTGTGCAGTGCAGAGACACAACAGCAATGAGCTTTTAGCAACAAACATGGAGACTAAAGAAAGTGATGAAGTAAAATACAGATTTTAACCAACTGCTCCTTCAATGATCTTTGTCTATTTCACTTTACACAACTCAAATACACAACTCTGCTGTGTCTCCATTGGACCAACCAAGCCAAACTCCAGCATGTAGAGGCTGAGTGAATGTGGTCTGGACTCTGTGGAGGAGAGTCATGGTTTCAGAGACGCTGTAGAAGGACAGAATACCTGCACTGTGATCCAGGTACACTCCTACTCTGGAGGACCAAGGACCTGAGACTGGAGTCTGGATCTTGTTGAACCTAAATGTGATTCTGTTGTTGGAACAATCTAACGCCCAAGATTTGTCATTACGTCCAAATAAACTTTCATCTCCTGATCTGCTGATATTCTTGTATGCGACTGCTACATAAACTCCTTTTCCTGTCCTCTCCACCTCCCAGTAACAACGTCCAGTCAGACTCTCTCTACTCAGGACCTGACAACAGTAAGTGAATCTGTCTGGGTGACGAGAATGAGACTGAACTTCACTCATTAATGTTACTTTCCTGTTTCCCTCAGATAATAACAGACATGTGTTTGCTGTGTTTGGATCCAGTGTGATTTCCTGTGAATATCTTAAGAAGTCAGCTCTGGTCCTGGGCTCTGCTGGTGACAGTAAAACATCCACTTGAGTCACTGTCAGTGAGATGTTTGTCCATGTGTCTCTCAGAAGGTCCTGTAGTTGATCTCTGAGCTCTGACACAGCTGCTGTCACATCCTCAAAGTGTCTGAGAGGACGGATATTGATGCTGGATGAGTGTGTAGATTGACTGAGTGCTGACAGTGAGGGGTAGTTGTGTAGAAACTGGGTGTGATCCTCTGTGTGTGACAGCAGCTTCAGCTCAGCATCTTTCCTCTTCAGCTCAGTGATCTCCTGCTGCAGCTTCTTCTCAAGCTCTTTGACTCCACTCACTTGAGTTTCCTGCTGGGATCTGATCTGCTGCTTCAGCTCACGGCTTCTTTTCTTCATCAGACGGATCAGCTGAGTGAAGATCTTCTCACTGTCCTCCACTGCTTTATCAGCAGAGCCATTGATGGCCTCCACCTGCTGTTGAAGCACCTTCACATCTTTCTCTCTGTCCTGGATTCTCTGCTGGATTTGTTGTCGACTCAGCTCCAGCTCTCTCTGCCTCTCAGTCCTTTCTGCTGCAGCTGAGACTGTGTCGTGGCCTTTATGTTCATCCAGAAGACAGACAAGACAAATACACTTCTGATCAGTGCGACAGAATATCTTCAACACCTCATTGTGACGAGAGCAGATGTTCTCCTGGAGCTTCTTGGAGGGTTCCACCAGCTTGTGTTTTTTAAAGGTAGGTGATTGAAAATGAGGCTGGAGATGATTCTCACAGTAGGAGGCCAAACAAACCAGACAGGACTTGACAGCTTTGAGTTTCCTCCCAGTGCAGACATCACAGGCCACATCTTCAGGTCCAGCATAGCAGTGATCAGCAGGAGCAGCTTGGAGTCCAGTCTTCTTCAGCTGCTCCACTAAAGCTGCTAACATGGTGTTTTTCACCAGGTCAGGTCTTGGTGTGAAGTTCTTCCTACACTGAGGACAGCTGTAGATTTTCCTCCCATCCTCTCCATCCCAGTGGGTTTTAATACAGTTGAAGCAGTAGCTGTGTCCACAGGGAATAGCCACTGGATCCTTCAGTAGATCCAGACAGATGGAACAAGAGAAGGTCTCCTGGTCCAGATGAACTCCTTTCTGCGCCATTTCACCTCTCACAGACGACGACTGTCTGAGTTTCTGTTGCTCAGAAGTGAAACTAGTTTGAGCTCTGATCTAAACAACATGTGTCTCTGCAGTGAACGGGGCCTGTCAGCTCCTCCTCTGCACCACATGTTGGTTCCACCCATCTTCAAACTGTAGATCTGAAGGAGGAGGAACAAGGAAACACCTGAACAGGGTGCAGCTTGGTGAGAGTTGAAGCAGGAACAGAGAGACAGTGTTTCAGGTTTCACTACTTTGTACTTTCTTCAGAGACACGGTGTGTTTACTGTCCTTTACTAGATGCAGTAAAACCTATGAGCCAGTTCTAAAAGGATCGACCCTTGAACTCAACATAGAACAGAAATCTACATTAAATCTACTGAATGTAAACCTACAGTCAGTTAAAAAGTAAAGCATTTTTAAATGACTAATATTGCATCTTTTTACATGTTGATAAGAAGAATATTAAGACTCTGACACGGAGAGGTTTTAAGTGCATTAAATAAAAGTCCTTGGAAAAATAAACTTTCAAAATACTAACACTTAGAAATACCTACAGACAAAAGCTAGCCTATAGATATAGATATTAACGTTCTCGCGCTTTATCATGCCGTTAATCTGTCGTTTCCGTTGGAACTACATTTTTCAGCCGTGTACGCACTGTATTGCTACGCGCGAGCGAAACTTCGCTTAAGGCGGGCTTACACTGCACGACTATTCGTCTGTCCACGTCTCAAACTGCACGAGCTTCCCTCTTCAATCGTACGTCACAGATCAGTCTCAGACCCCCACTGATTGCACGTCGTTCTACCATTGCTCTCCACCACCATTACCCCTGCGATGCCGCTGAGATTTGTGCTGCTCTATAATTGCTCGATGGTAAACCTCAAATTGACATTGGTTCCTGATGTTGGTTCCTATAGATAATGGCTGACGAACAGCACGTCGCGCTTTTTGTTTGTGCTTTTCTGTGCGCTGAAAGGGAAAAAGCCGCCAAGCGCAAACGGAGATTGTGGGCCGGAAGTTGGCTGCGGAAGCGTGGGAAATATGGAAATTATATATATATATATATATATGGAGATATATCAGTGTGGAGACTTCTGGGGGCAAAAACTTGTCGTATGTGCAGGATCGTGACGTAGGACCCCGTATATTGTCCGTCACGACGAGAAATTTTCTAGCATGCCAGAAATTTGTCGGGAGGTCGGCGACTCGTCTTTAGGACATCGGGACGTGACGCAGAGCCTCATTAACTATGCGTCCTGATAAAAGCTCACGACCCCGCGATCCCTCTACGATTATGCAAACTAGGCTGCGACTCGTCTGGGGTGACAAAATCGTGGCAAAACCGTACAATGTAAGCCCGCCTCAAGCCCGCCTTTAGCTCTTTAGCTCGATGGTAAGAGGAAACATCGTAAATCTTCAAAAATATACATATAAATATCACGAACATTTGAATTTATACCTACATAATTTTTCAGTAAGCGCATATAAGTGGCTAAAATACGTTTTGTTTTGTGTTTCTACTACTTTTTTGTCACTTTTTATAGCATTACATCACTCAACTTCGCTACTGGTTTTCCCGGCTAGGGTTTTAAGCTAGCAGCACGTGAATGAACTGCAGGTAACTACGGCTGCTATAGACACACCACATCGCAATAAATATCCCCAAGTGATTGAAACGTCACAGTATGATAAAGAGGAATTGTGTGTTTGATCATTTTACAAAATACATTCTTGTACACGTTAGATACTTTGAATATTTAGCTTTTTACCCGGTCTGCTCAGATCCATGAAGAAGCGTGTTCAGAGAAGAGAAGCAGACCTCCTGGAGCAGATGGTGTGATCCCTCTCAGAGGCCTGGTCCCAACATCATGGAGTCAGTCTGTGTATCAGACGGAGTCAGAGGAACTGAGGCTGCAACAACTTACCTGAGGTGCGTGAAACACTGTGTAGGTGCACTTAGGAGAACAGGTGTTATTTTAAAGAGCAGGGTCACAGCCAACACTGACCTCAGTTAGTTCCTATGATCCAATCTTTGAAAGTACTCCCACTTAACCTGTAGGGTTTAAAAACTGAATGCTTCATATAAAGAGTTATGGTGTGAGACATTTTATCATTTACATTTGAAAATTAACACAGTTTCAAGACCCCATGTTTTTCATACAAGTATGAGTCCCAGACAGTAGTTTCAGGATTGAAAATATTTGCAACAGTATAATAAACATGACAATTATACGTGGTCGAACAAAGCAATTATTTATGTAAACAAATGTACACATTGACAATCAACATAGAACATAGACATTTGTATTTGTATGCAAAATGAGAATATTTTGATTGTAAGCAACCGTTACGTGTCTTAGCAGCTTTCTGTTTGTACTGGGATATGTGCAGGTCTCACAAAAAGCTTTCTTGTTGTCCAAATCAGGTTAGATTATATAAGCAACACGGTTATTAACCTGCAGGAAGTGTTTTGACTTTTGACCAGATGATGGCGCCAGATGTAATAGGCTCAGTGAAGTGTCTGTGGTCTGTAGTGACAGTCAGTCGGCACAGATCTCCTCATTTGATTTAGTTTTACATCTGATATTCAATGAAAAAAAATAACTTTGCACTGTGAGCATATTTATCTGAAATGAAGTTAAACACTTGTTGCAGTCTACACATGACATTAATTGCTCTGATACAAATCTGGGTCTTGATTTAAAGCTGGAATTTTGTTTTGGTCATTTTTATTGTTTTTCTGAACATGGACACTGTACTGTGTGATGTAAACTACAGGACGTTCAACATGGAGACTAAAGAAAGTGATGAAGTAAAATACAGATTTCAACCAACTGCTCCTTCAATGATCTTTGTCTATTTCACTTTACACAACTCAAATACACAACTCTGCTGTGGATCCAATACCAAGCCAAACTCCAGCATGTAGAGGCTGAGTGAATGTGGTCTGGACTCTGTGGAGGAGAGTCATGGTTTCAGAGACGCTGTAGAAGGACAGAATACCTGCTCTGTGATCCAGGTACACTCCTACTCTGGAGGACTGAGGACCTGAGACTGGAGTATGGATGTTGTTGAACCAAAATATGAAACTGTTGTTGTTACAATCTAACGACCAAGATTTGTCATTGTATCCAAACCCACTTTCATCCCCTGATCTGCTGATATTCTTGTATGCGACTGCTACAGAAACTCCTCCTCTCCACTCCACCTCCCAGTAACAACGTCCAGTCAGACTCTCTCTACTCAGGACCTGACAATAATTAGTGAATCTGTCTGGGTGACTAGAATAAGGCTGATCTTTACCTCGTGTTACTTTCCTGTTTCCCTCAGATAATAACAGACGTCTGTTTGCTGTGTTTGGATCCAGTGTGATTTTATGTGAATATCTTAAGAAGTCAGCTCTGGTCCTGGGCTCTGCTGGTGACAGTAAAACATCCACTTGAGTCTCTGTCAGTGAGATGTTTGTCCATGTGTCTCTCAGAAGGTCCTGTAGTTGATCTCTGAGCTCTGACACAGCTGCTGTCACATCCTCAAAGTGTCTGAGAGGACGGATATTGATGCTGGATGAGTGTGTAGATTGACTGAGTGCTGACAGTGAGGGGTAGTTGTGTAGAAACTGGGTGTGATCCTCTGTGTGTGACAGCAGCTTCAGCTCAGCGTCTTTCCTCTTCAGCTCAGTGATCTCCTGCTCCAGCTTCTTCTCAAGCTCTTTGACTCCACTCACTTGAGTTTCCTGCTGGGATCTGATCTGCTGCTTCAGCTCACAGCTTCTTTCCTCCATCAGATGGATCAGCTGAGTGAAGATCTTCTCACTGTCCTCCACTGCTTTATCAGCAGAGCCATTGATGGCCTCCACCTCCTGTTGAAGCACCTTCACATCTTTCTCTCTGTCCTGGATTCTCTGCTGGATTTGTTGTCGACTCAGCTCCAGCTCTCTCTGCCTCTCAGTCCTTTCTGCTGCAGCTGAGACTGTGTCGTGGCCTTTATGTTCATCCAGAAGACAGAGGTGACAGATACACTGCTGATCAGTGCGGCAGAACATCTTCATCACCTCACCATGACGAGAGCAGATGTTCTCCTGGAGCTTCTTGCAGGGCTCCACCAGCTTGTGTTTTTCAAATGAAGGAGATTCATAATGAGGCTGCAGGTGTTTTTCACAATAAGAGACCAGACAAACCAGACAGGACTTGACAGCTTTGAGTTTCCTCCCAGTGCAGACATCACAGGCCACATCTTCAGGTCCAGCATAGCAGTGATCAGCAGGAGCAGCTTGGAGTCCAGTCTTCTTCAGCTCCTCCACTAAAGCTGCTAACATGGTGTTTTTCACCAGGTCAGGTCTTGGTGTGAAGTCCTTCCTACACTGAGGACAGCTGTAGATTTTCCTCCCATCCTCTCCATCCCAGTGGGTTTTAATACAGTTGAAGCAGTAGCTGTGTCCACAGGGAATAGCCACTGGATCCTTCAGTAGATCCAGACAGATGGAACAAGAGAAGGTCTCCTGGTCCAGATGAACTCCTTTCTGCGCCATTTCACCTGTCACAGACGATGACTGTCTGAGTTTCTGTTGCTCAGAAGTGAAACTAGTTTGCTAGTCTGCACCACATGTTGGTTCCACCCATCTTCAAACTGTAGATCTGAAGGGGAGGCAACAAGGAAACACCTGAACAAGGTGCAGCTTGATGAGAGTTGAAGCAGGAACAGAGAGATGGTGTTTCGGGTTTTACTACTTTGTACTTTGTTCAGAGACACGGTGTGTTTACTGTCCTTTACAAGGTGCAGTAAAACTTATGAGCCAGTTCTAAAAGGATCGACCCTTGAACTCAACATAGAACAGAAATCTACATTAAATCTACTGAATGTAAACCTACAGTCAGTTAAAAAGTAAAGCATTTTTAAATGACTAATATTGCATCTTTTTACATGTTGATGAGAAGAATATTAAGACTCTGGCACGGAGAGGTTGTAAGTGCATTAAATAAAAGTCCTTGGAAAAATAAACTGTCAAAATACTAAGACTTAGAAATACTCATAGAAAAAAGCTAGCCTACATATTATATGTTGACACAGCAGCAGATTATTCATGTTTCTCAGAGTTTCCAGCAGAAATAGCTTCATAGTGTGACCTCATGTGACCTTTGACCTCTGATCTGATTCCTCAGGCTTGGAGACAACCTGAGACCAAACCAACCATGTGATTAACTGTTCAACTGTCGTATAAAGAAATAATCTATTTGTTAAAATGCATTGTCAGCATGGACTTTGATCATGTGAACTTGTGTTTCACTTCTTTCCAACCTCCAGCGTGTGTTTACTGTAACACAGCTCCAGGAGGAAACTCGTCCAGAGTTTCAGTCTTCCTACAGAGACAACACTGGTCCGCTGTCCTCTACCGAGGATGAAGAGTTGCAAACCACTGCACCATTATGTCCTCTGAAAGCTTTATCACGAAATATGAGTCCAGTTTTCTGTCATTCTTAGTTTTAGCACACAGGAAAATAAATAATACATTGAAGAGTTAATGACTTAATATTGGTGAAGTATGATGATGATGATGTTACTTGAAAACACACTGGCTCATCTTGAAATCAAACTAAACCCAGAACTAGTCCTTTATCTGAAAACTTACATCTTATAACAGGAAACCGTTTGAACAGAGAAAAGGACCCAGGATATACATGTGTTTCCTTTTGTTTCCTGGTTTAGAAACATGTTCAGCCACTCAATCATTTTTTGTGGTGAGATAGACCAATAATTTATAATAACACATCTTCTGATGCCAGCTACGGCACATCATCAGTGATGTTCCTGAGGTCATTGGGTGTTTCAGGTCTTTTGAACATCAGACACCCTTTCCCTGGCCACCCACCTAAAGTTGATTAAACCTTATCTTGTACCCTTGCAGCACCCTCCCACTGATCCGCTCTCTTGATTCAGAGCCATCTAGAAGCTTTATCTGCAGCCTCAGTGGTGTTTCTCTCATCGGTGATGCCGGGTGTGGTGTAACCTCTGCAGAGGGAATGAGTCCATAACTTAGCTGCCTGCCCAAGTCGGCTGTCAGCTGTCAGTCCTGTGTGATGCTGAGCAGTCCTGCTGCTGCTGTGGAGGTTATGGTTTGCTTCTGTCTGGCTCCAATGAAGAGTGTGTATTCCTTCAAGGGTTTTGACCTCCGACAGTTGGTGATGTCACTACTGATACTCTCTGTGATTGTCTTGAGTACCTGGGCATGCTGCCAGCAGTACCGGCCTACCTCCAGCAGCTCAAAATATGTTCAACGGTCCCTTTTCTCTGGCAAAGGACGCACAATGGTGTATCAACCAAGCCCCAGCAGTGCAGGTTGGATGAGCTGTGAAGGACGTCATAGACCACCTGGATCAGGAACCTGGTTTGGAGTGGTTCTGCCTGCCAAAGATCAGCCGATGAAATCTTCCGTCCACAGCTTGTTCCCATCTGGTCCAGGCGCCTTGCCATGCCATTCCCACTGCTCTGCAGGACCTTCCCTCTTCACCTGCAGCCCTCACATATTCAGGAAGTAGAGGGAGGGGCTGTCAGGCGTCGTTTTGTTCCAACAACAGGAGCAGCTTGAGAAAGGCAGGTCATCTTATCACCTGGAACAAGTGGGATGAAAACAGTTCATGTCTTCACATCTGTACCTGGTTCTCACCAAATCACTGAGTCTTCACACCTGTTCACACTCTCTGTGTTTCCCTGAGACAGAGTCAAGACCTGATTCAGTCTGAACACATGATGTCACAACTACCTCATGTCCACCACTTGTTCCTTGTAGACAAATGTACATTTATTTCAACTTCCTGTTTTCCTACACTCATTGAATGCAGCTGCCACTGAACACTGACCCTCTGCAGCTCCCAGTAACAACATCAGTCAGACTCTCTCCTCAGGACCTGTCAGCAGTTATCAGAGAGTCGGAGTTACTAGAATAACATTTGATCCGTCACCATTTGTTCTTCACTTACACACAGATATTTACTGACAGTGTCTGAATCTGTCTTTCTGCTGTTTGAGGAGGAAACTTCTCACATTAGTTTCACATTTCTCCATCAGCTTTGGATCACATCCTGGAACAAAGACACAGGAAACGATCTGATTGATTCTTTAGCTAAAACTGTTTTATTGATGAATACATTGATACAATACATGTAACAATACACTGATGTAAATACATTAACATCAATGTAAATGTGAGTGTAGATTTGTTAGTTTCCACAGTGAGAACAAACCTCAGTGATAAAGGAAGCTCTGGTGATTTCTCTGTTAAGGCCCAAACAACAACACACAAACACATCAACACAAAGATCCAACAAACATTTAGAGCTCAGAGAAGTTTCTGTTTTCATGTGGACAAATGTGAGTTTAGGTAAAGAAACATCATCATGAGCAGTGATCTCCTCCACGGCTCCAGCTCCACCTCAACAAACTCAAACATCAACACAACAACACATGACAAGAGCTCAAAGTCCCGCCCATCATGTTTGATTGACAGCTGATCTCTGTGCAGTGCAGAGACACAACAGCAATGAGCTTTTAGCAACAAACATGGAGACTAAAGAAAGTGATGAAGTAAAATACAGATTTTAACCAACTGCTCCTTCAATGATCTTTGTCTATTTCACTTTACACAACTCTGCTGTGGATCCATCATGAAGGAGCCAAACTCCAGCATGTAGAGGCTGAGTGAATGTGGTCTGGACTCTGTGGAGGAGAGTCATGGTTTCAGAGACGCTGTAGAAGGACAGAATACCTGCTCTGTGATCCAGGTACACTCCTACTCTGGAGGACTGAGGACCTGAGACTGGAGTCTGGATGTTGTTGAACCAAAATATGATTCTGTTTTTGGAACAAACTAACGCCCAAGATTTGTCATTGAATCCAAACACACTTTCATCTCCTGATCTGCTGATATTCTTGTATGCGACTGCTACAGAAACTCTTCCTCTCCTCTCCACCTCCCAGTAACAACATCCAGTCAGACTCTCTCTACTCAGGACCTGAGGATATGTAGTGAATCTGTCTGGGTGACTAGAATAAGACTGTTTTTTACTCATTAATGTTACTTTCCTGTTTCCCTCAGATAATAACAGCCATGTGTTTGCTGTGTTTGGATCCAGTGTGATTTCCTGTGAATATCTTAAGAAGTCAGCTCTGGTCCTGGGCTCTGCTGGTGACAGTAAAACATCCACTTGAGTCTCTGTCAGTGAGATGTTTGTCCATGTGTCTCTCAGAAGGTCCTGTAGTTGATCTCTGAGCTCTGACACAGCTGCTGTCACATCCTCAAAGTGTCTGAGAGGACGGATATTGATGCTGGATGAATGTGTAGATTGACTGAGTGCTGACAGTGAGGGGTAGTTGTGTAGAAACTGGGTGTGATCCTCTGTGTGTGACAGCAGCTTCAGCTCAGCGTCTTTCCTCTTCAGCTCAGTGATCTCCTGCTGCAGCTTCTTCTCAAGCTCTTTGACTCCACTCACTTGAGTTTCCTGCTGGGATCTGATCTGCTGCTTCAGCTCACAGCGTCTTTCCTCCATCAGACGGATCAGCTGAGTGAAGATCTTCTCACTGTCCTCCACTGCTTTATCAGCAGAGCCATTGATGGCCTCCACCTGCTGTTGAAGCACCTTCACATCTTTCTCTCTGTCCTGGATTCTCTGCTGGATTTGTTGTCGACTCAGCTCCAGCTCTCTCTGCCTCTCAGTCCTTTCTGCTGCAGCTGAGACTGTGTCGTGGCCTTTATGTTCCTCCACAGAGCAGAGATAACAGATACACTGCTGATCAGTGCGGCAGAACATTTTCATCACCTCATTGTGACAAGAGCAGATGTTCTCCTGGAGCTTCTTGCAGGGCTCCACCAGCTTGTGCTTCTTTAATGGAGCTACATCATAATGACGCTGCAGATGATTCTCACAGTAGGAGGCCAAACAAACCAGACAGGACTTGACAGCTTTGAGTTTCCTCCCAGTACAGACATCACAGGCCACATCTTCAGGTCCAGCATAGCAGTGATCAGCAGGAGCATCTTGGAGTCCAGTCTTCTTCAGCTGCTCCACTAAAGCTGCTAACATGGTGTTTTTCACCAGGTCAGGTCTTGGTATGAAGTTCTTCCTACACTGAGGACAGCTGTAGATTTTCTTCCCATCCTCTTCATCCCAGTGGGTTTTAATACAGTTGAAGCAGTAGCTGTGTCCACAGGGAATAGTCACTGGATCCTTCAGTAGATCCAGACAGATGGAACAAGAGAAGGTCTCCTGGTCCAGATGAACTCCTTTCTGTGCCATTTCACCTCTCACAGACGACGACTCTCTGAGTTTCTGTTGCTCAGAAGTGAAAGTAGTTTGAGCTCTGATCTAAACAACATGTGTCTCTGCAGTGAACGGGGCCTGTCAGCTCCTCCTCTGCACCACATGTTGGTTCCACCCATCTTCAAACTGTAGATCTGAAGGGGAGGGAACCAGGAAACACATGATCAGGGTGGAGCTTGATGAGAGTTGAAGCAGGAACAGAGAGATGGTGTTTCAGGTTTTATTACTTTGTACTTTGTTCAGAGACACGGTGTGTTTACTGTCCTTTACAAGATACAGTAAAACCTATGAGCCAGTTGTAAAAGGATCGACCCTTGAACTCAACATAGAGCAGAAATCTACATTAAATCTACTGAATGTAAACCTACAGTCAGTTAAAAAGTAAAGCATTTTTAAATTACTAATATTGCATCTTTTTACATGTTGATGAGAAGAATATTAAGACTCTGACACGGAGAGGTTGTAAGTGCATTAAATAAAAGTCCTTGGAAAAATAAACTGTCAAAATACTAAGACTTAGAAATACTCATAGAAAAAAGCTAGCCTACATATTATATGTTGACACAGCAGCAGATTATTCATGTTTCTCAGAGTTTCCAGCAGAAATAGCTTCATAGTGTGACCTCATGTGACCTTTGACCTCTGATCTGAGCATGGACTTGGATCATGTGAACTTGTGTTTCACTGCTTTCCAACCTCCAGCGTGTGTTTACTGTAACGCAGCTCCAGGAGGAAATTCGTCCAGAGTTTCAGTCTTCCTACAGAGACAACACTGGTCCGCTGTCCTCTACCGAGGATGAAGAGTTGCAAACCACTGCACCATTATGTCCTCTGAAAGCTTTATCACGAAATATGAGTCCAGTTTTCTGTCATTCTTAGTTTTAGCACACAGGAAAATAAATAATACATTGAAGAGTTAATGACTTAATATTGGTGAAGTATGATGATGATGATGTTACTTGAAAACACACTGGCTCATCTTGAAATCAAACTAAACCCAGAACTAGTCCTTTATCTGAAAACTTACATCTTATAACAGGAAACTGTTTGAACAGAGAAAAGGACCCAGGATATACATGTGTTTCCTTTTGTTTCCTGGTTTAGAAACATGTTCAGCCACTCAATCATTTTTTGTGGTGAGATAGACCAATAATTTATAATAACACATCTTCTGATGCTAAGCTACGGCACATCATCAGTGATGTTCCTGAGGTCATTGGGTGTTTCAGGTCTTTTGAACATCAGACACCCTTTCCCTGGCCACCCACCTAAAGTTGATTAAGCCTTATCTTGTACCCTTGCAGCACCCTCCCACTGATCCGCTCTCTTGATCCAGAGCCTTCTAGAAGCTTTATCTGCAGCCTCAGTGGTGTTCCTCTCATCGGTGATGCCGGGTGTGGTGTAACCTCTGCAGAGGGAATGAATCCATAACTTAGCTGCCTGCCCAAGTCGGCTGTCAGCTGTCAGTCCTGTGTGATGCTGAGCAGTCCTGCTGCTGCTGTGGAGGTTATGGTTTGCTTCTGTCTGGCTCCAATGAAGAATGTGTATTCCTTCAAGGGTTTTGACCTCCGACAGTTGGTGATGTCACTACAGATACTCTCTGTGATTGTCTTGAGTACCTGGGCATGCTGCCAGCAGTACCGGCCTACCTCCAGCAGCTCAAAATATGTTCAAGGGTCCCTTTTCTCTGGCAAAGGACGCACAATGGTGTATCAACCAAGCCCCAGCAGTGCAGGTTGGATGAGCTGTGAAGGACGTCATAGACCACCTGGATCAGGAACCTGGTTTGGAGTGGCTCTGCCTGCCAAAGATCAGCTGATGAAATCTTCCGTTCCACAGCTTGTTCCCATCTGGTCCAGGCGCCTTGCCATGCCATTCCCACTGCTCTGCAGGACCTCCCCTCTTCAACTGCTGCCCTCACCTATTCAGGAAGTAGAGGGAGGGGCTGTCAGGCATCGTTTTGTTCCAACAACAGGAGCAGCTTGAGAAAGGCAGGTCATCTTATCACCTGGAACAAGTGGGATGAAAACAGTTCATGTCTTCACATCTGTACCTGGTTCTCACCAAATCACTGAGTCTTCACACCTGTTCACACTCTCTGTGTTTCCCTGAAACAGAGTCAAGACCTGATTCAGTCTGAACACATGATGTCACAACTACCACATGTCCACCACTTGTTCCTTGTAGACAAATGTACATTTATTTCAACTTCCTGTTTTCTTACACTCATTGAATGCAGCTGCCACTGAACACTGACCCTCTGCAGCTCCCAGTAACAACATCAGTCAGACTCTCTCCTCAGGACCTGTCAGCAGTTATCAGAGAGTCGGAGTTACTAGAATAACATTTGATCCGTCACCGTTTGTTCTTCACTTACACACAGATATTTACTGACAGTGTCTGAATCTGTCTTTCTGCTGTTTGAGGAGGAAAACTTCTCACATTCGTTTCACATTTCTCCATCAGCTTTGAATCACATCCTGGAACAAAGACACAACAAACAATCTGATTGATTCTTTAGTTAAAACTGTTTTATTGATGAATACATTGATACAACACATGTAACAATACATTGATGTAAATGTGTAGATTTGTTAGTTTCCACAGTGAGAACAAACCTCAGTGATAAAGGAACAGCAATGAGCTTTTAGCAACAAACATGGAGACTAAAGAAAGTGATGAAGTAAAATACAGATTTTAACCAACTGCTCCTTCAATGATCTTTGTCTATTTCACTTTACACAACTCTGCTCTGGATCCAATACCAACCCAAACTCCAGCATGTAGAGGCTGAGTGAATGTGGTCTGGACTCTGTGGAGGAGAGTCATGGTTTCAGAGACGCTGTAGAAGGACAGAATACCTGCACTGTGATCCAGGTACACTCCTACTCTGGAGGACTGAGGACCTGAGACTGGAGTCTGGATGTTGTTGAACCAAAATGTGAAACTGTTGTTGGAACAATCTAACGCCCAAGATTTGTCATTACGTCTAAATGAACTTTCCCTCCCTGATCTGCTGATATTTTTGTATGCGACTGCTACAAAAACTCCTCCTCCTCTCCACTCCACCTCCCAGTAACAACGTCCAGTCAGACTCTCTCTACTCAGGACCTGACAATAATTAGTGAATCTGTCTGGGTGACTAGAATAAGACTGATCTTTACCTCGTGTTGCTTTTCTGTTTCCCTCAGATAATAACAATTGTTTGTCTGCTGTGTTTGGATCCAGTGTGATTTCCTGTGAATATCTTAAGAAGTCAGCTCTGGTCCTGGGCTCTGCTGGTGACAGTAAAACATCCACTTGAGTCACTGTCAGTGAGATGTTTGTCCATGTGTCTCTCAGAAGGTCCTGTAGTTGATCTCTGAGCTCTGACACAGCTGCTGTCACATCCTCAAAGTGTCTGAGAGGACGGATATTGATGCTGGATGAGTGTGTAGATTGACTGAGTGCTGACAGTGAGGGGTAGTTGTGTAGAAACTGGGTGTGATCCTCTGTGTGTGACAGCAGCTTCAGCTCAGCGTCTTTCCTCTTCAGCTCAGTGATCTCCTGCTGCAGCTTCTTCTCAAGCTCTTTGACTCCACTCACTTGAGTTTCCTGCTGGGATCTGATCTGCTGCTTCAGCTCACGGCTTCTTTTCTCCATCAGACGGATCAGCTGAGTGAAGATCTTCTCACTGTCCTCCACTGCTTTATCAGCAGAGCCATTGATTGCCTCCACCTCCTGTTGAAGCACCTTCACATCTTTCTCTCTGTCCTGGATTCTCTGCTGGATTTGTTGTCGACTCAGCTCCAGCTCTCTCTGCCTCTCAGTCCTTTCTGCTGCAGCTGAGACTGTGTCATGGCCTTTATGTTCATCCAGAAGACAGACAAGACAAATACACTTCTGATCAGTGCGGCAGAAAATCTTCATCACCTCATCATGACGAGAGCAGATCTTCTCCTGGAGCTTCTTGCAGGGCTCCACCAACTTGTGTTTTTCAAATGAAGGAGATTCATAATGAGGCTGCAGGTGTTTCTCACAATAAGAGACCAGACATTGCAGACAGGACTTGACAGCTTTGAGTTTCCTCCCAGTGCAGACATCACAGGCCACATCTTCAGGTCCAGCATAGCAGTGATCAGCAGGAGCAGCTTGGAGTCCAGTCTTCTTCAGCTGCTCCACTAAAGCTGCTAACATGGTGTTTTTCACCAGGTCAGGTCTTGGTATGAAGCTCTGCCTGCACTGAGCACAGCTGTAGATTTTCTTCCCATCCTCTCCATCCCAGTGGGTTTTAATACAGTTGAAGCAGTAGCTGTGTCCACAGGGAATAGTCACTGGATCCTTCAGTAGATCCAGACAGATGGAACAAGAGAAGGTCTCCTGGTCCAGATGAACTCCTTTCTGCGCCATTTCACCTCTCACAGACGACGACTGTCTGAGTTTCTGTTGCTCAGAAGTGAAACTAGTTTGAGCTCTGATCTAAACAGCATGTGTCTCTGCAGTGAACGGGGCCTGTCAGCTCCTCCTCTGCACCACATGTTGGTTCCACCCATCTTCAAACTGTAGATCTGAAGGGGAGGGAACAAGGAAACACATGATCAGGGTGGAGCTCAGTGTGTTTGGGAGCAGGAAGATGGGGGAGGGGATCAGGTCGTCTTAACTACAGCTGTCAGATCATTGTAGTGGAGCAGAAGTGTCAAGGTTAAGGGAGTAAAATACTCAGGTAAAGTACCAGTACTTCCAGTCTGTCAGTCAGTGGTATTTGAGTGGTATTTACTCTAAAGCTGAGTCATTGTCCTTGTGGAGACATGTTCCCAACAGCTGCATCCACAAATAAACACAACCACAGACTGTGTTACAACACTTTATTGACATCTGGAGATTAATCACATCAAAGTCCAGTTTGTCCATGTGTTTTGGTTCTGACCCACCTGCAACTTGAAGGTCCATGAAAACATAAAAAAAAGATCAATTTGAGCCTTACAGGATTCATTCAAGAGGATATGTGAGACATTGCTGCGTGTCTTTAATATAAAAACAGTGTACAAGTACAAGGCGTGTTAAGGGAAGTCTTCAGGCTTCTTCTTCTTCTGCTTTAAATGGTGCAAATGAAAAAACAAAACAAAACAAACAAAATGTCATTTTACTTTCAGTGCTGTAAAAATACATCCTGATTTGTTTTGACAGTCTGGATCCTGGATGATCCTGGCACATGTTTTGTGAGTGTGAACCATAAAGTGCATTTAGGATCTGGTCTGATGTGGACTTGGTGTTAACTGAATCCCATCATCAACATTCAACTCCCTGTGATATGGCGCCACCTACAGCACAACAGAGGTGTTGATGTGGTCACAAATGCATCATATGTAACTCATTCATATTGAAAGATCATGATTTTCTCCACTCTAATCAATCAATAATTGGGTTTCTGCAGTTTTCACTTGTTAGAGGATGATGGAGATGTAAGATAGATGTTCAATGAGACACTGGAAGTAAAATGTTTCTGTTTAAATATATTTACGTGTCAAACTCAGATTTCCACGCATAGTTTGATGACCTGCTGCACGTCGTGGTCAAAAAAAAGTCCCTCGACTACATGAGTGCTTCAAGAAAAAAACAAAAAAAACAGAAATAAAACTGAAAAAGAAGAAAATACAAAAATAAATGTTTCCTACTCTCTGATCTTCACTGATCTTCAACCTGCAGTATAGTGTTTTAACCATTAACAAAGATCTGATTGACGAGTGATTGTCATTCAGGTTGATGTGTGTGGAATTCTGGGTAATGTAGTTGCATGAATAATACGGCATCACAGTGAATGTGGGGTGTGTTGTGACGATTATAATTCTTTCAGTTCAACATTTTCACTGATGTCACATTAATTTTAACCGTCCGTTAAACATTTATAAGCAACGTCAGTGTTTTATAACAAACTACAATTTAGTTGGAATACGATATAAGGGCATTGTAAGTGTACAAACAGATAACAAATGGTCAACTCATGTGATATTTATTATATTTACTAATAATATACAATATAAATTACATTCAGAGAATCAGTGAAGCAGTTAATTTTTCAACACATCTTCACTCTCCATGAAAAATGGCCAAAAGCTCTGACAGAATCTAAGCAAGGAGACGGTGAGTTCATCAAGGATCAAACTAATAATCTGACAAACACATGAAGAAACACTTAAAATGCCCAAATGTGTTTGTAGCTGAGCTGTGGTGTTATAAACCGTTTATTAAGTGTCTATATGCTGCTTATAAATGCTAACTCGATGTCGTTAATCAATGATAGTTTAAAAATGTGACCAGAACAATCGATTAAAACAAAGAACAGGATATTAGTCTTCAACCAATCGACAACCTTTAAAGCCGAGCTCAGACTACAGGGTCACCTGTTGGATCAGGTGAACGTAGAAGCTCTGATTTGGCCTAAACAAAAGCATTTCCTGTTTTGAAAACCTCGGCACCAGACGTGTTACAGAATATTTTCACTACAGGGAACAACAGGATAAATATTCATGTGTTTCCTCCACTGTCTGATACGCTCTTTTCGTCAGGATGATGCTGTATGGGAAAAAGTCTGATCTCGGCTTTAGGCTGCGATGGTTCTGATCACAGCAACTCAACAGTGTTGAAACGACGATGATGTTAGCGCTACAGGAAAAAGATAAATGGAAACGTTTTTCTCACAACTCCCAGCAGTCCTCTGTGGTCAGACCCCCAACCCCCCACCCCACCCACACATCTCCACTTGTCCTCTGTAACCCCTCTTCTTTTCTGTGGACCGGACCGTTCATCCATTAGTGGCGTCTGAGGAGTTTGGTGAAGAATCCAGCTGATGCCGCCTTGTCGCCCTTGGCCTCAGCCTCCTCTTTGGTCTGGGCCTTCTCCTCTCCCAGCCCCAGCTCCCCCTCCAGTTGCTCCAGCTCCGACTGGTCCAGCAGCTCAAAGTCCTCCACCTCGCTGTCCGACTCCTCGGCCAGCTCCAGCAGCCTGGTGGTATCTGGCAGTGCCGACCGCTTCGGGTCATCTCTCGGCGCCGTGAATCCCACTGCTGCCTCTATCCTCTCCTGGATGGCAGCTGTGACCGCAGCAGTGATGAAGTCTCCCGCCATCTGGTTGACCAGCTCCAGTGCTCTGTCGGCAGGTTGGTCTTCATGAGGAGGAGCAGAAGGTGTATACTTGTGTTTGATCGACTGCTGGGGCTGAGGTGGAGGCAAGGGAAGGCCGAGGCTGAGGTCGTCTTCATCGTCACCGTTGGTCGTCCCATTGTCAAGTGAAGGGAATTCTGGGAGGCCACCAGTGAATGCTTCTTCTCTGTCGAGGTCTGTGAGGAAGAGTTAAAAAGAGAAACTGAGACTTTATCATGAAGCACTTTATTACTCTATTATTTACCAAAGAAGCTACAGAAACTGTGCATGTATGTGATGTTGATAAAACCAAACGCACCCTCTGAGTTCTCAGTCTGAGGTGTGTGTCCCTCTGACAGGTTGAAAGTGCCGTTGTCTGTCCACGTCACATCAGACACCTCTGTGTCTGATACAGACATCTCCTTACACACTGTGGAGTCAAGCTGTGGGTGGGGGGGGGCACAGACACATCAGAGTTTCAGAGGACGAACGGTCGTACAGCACCCCCTGGTGCTGGTAATGAACAATGACAGTGAATACAGCAATCAGCAGGACTCTTTACGTGTTGCTCTAGACCAGGGGTGTCAAACTCATTCCACAAAGGGCCGGTGTGGCTGCAGGTTTTTGTTCCAACCAAGCAGCAGCACACCAGACTTGACTCAGTTAATCAACTGATCTCAGTCTTCAGACAGCTGGTTGGTCAAACTGTGTGCTCTTGATTGGTTGGAACAAAAACCTGCAGCCACAGCGGCCCTTTGTGGAATGAGTTTGACACCCCTGCTCTAGACTGAGCTCAGACTCCAGGATAACTCCACTACACAAACGGGTCAATGATTAAATCCAGTCTTGAGACTGTGTGTGGGAAGCACAGTGTTTTCCGTAAACAGGTGTTTGGCACAGGTCTTGATCCCAATGTGGATCATGTGAAATAGATTTCAATTAGCTACAGCGGAGGCGTAATTAGATTGAGAGAAGATGATGAACCAACCTTGGGAAACATGGAGGAGAGGTCCGACTCGATGCCCTCCTTCTCGGCCTGAGCCTTCATCATCCTCTTCTCTGAAAACACATGGAGTAAATTAAAGTCAAACTGGGTCGTTAGCATGAGCATTAGCCACCACACGAGGTCAACAGGTCAACCTCACAGACCTGTTGTTAGAGCTCCTGAGAGAGGAGATCAACAATTTGGTTCTACTACAAACATATCTTCTTATGGATCAACACTTTACTATGTATCACGTAGTATTTACAATGTACATGTATGTGATGTTTACCATGGTTCTCTTTGATTTTCTGAAGGAACTGCCCGAGGCCAAAGTCCAGCTTCTGCAGAACTGGCTTCAGCCACAAACCAACCTCGTAAGATGAAATCAGAGGCCACAGGAAGACACCCAGCACTGCAGAGAAAGGTGTGTTTACAGAAACACTGTTCACCTACTGTCTATAAGAACACACCATAGTGTCATTTTAACTCTATCGTCATCAACAGTCGTCAACACAACACAACCAATACACATCAGAAAATAAACTAACACAATAAAGACCATTTAAACACAGAGCAGATCTGATAATAATGAGTTACAGTACTGAGCGTCCATCAGCTCTGATCAGCTGATGACGCCACCACGATATCTCTCATTTAAGTGTCTCACAGTTAACATAAGTGACCAGTTCTTCAGGTAAGTGTTGAAGTGACTCACCTAGAATATATGAGATGACAATCCCTGGAATGTAGCGTCCTAGGACAGCGAAGAAGGTGCACAAGCTGCAAACCAGCAGACAAAACTACAAGAGAAGGAAACCGAGGAGAATGACAGTAAAGATTTAAACTGACATCGTCATCTTCTTTTCTCATCGTCATTATCTATGGATTACTTGATGAGCACCAGGCTTCTTTGGACTATGTATTCAAGCTTCCTGAGTTCCTGTACCTGATGAAACCAGTTTGTATCTGAATTGTCAAAATACCTCCAGAAATCCTGACAACCACCTGCTCCTCCACTTTACTGTAATTCAGTGAGCGGCTGAGGTTAGTCTGGGGTCGTCGGCCGTCTCTGCCTCACCTTGCCCGGGTTCTGCTGTTTGAAAGCCGATGTCTCCTGGAGGAAAAGTCTGAGGGAGTCGCTGAGCTGGGGTCCAGTCCCAGACCGGCTTTCCTGGCCTGAGTCAATGATCTCCCAGCTACAGGGAAATACAGACAGACAGCAGCGTTAGTCAGAAAAGGCATGTTAACAGTGTCTGAAAGGCTCTGAAATGACAGCTGATGGTTGGTTGTGACTGTTGATGAAGCTGTAGTTTGTTTGGTCACAAGTTAACGATCAATCAAAATAAATTCATTCACTCTTTGGTTTCTCCTCCTCCACCTGAACTACAGCTGTTACTGTGGCAACAGTGACCTGACTAATACAAAATTAACAGTTGACTTGACTGAGAACGCAACTGAAGATGAGGCTTCAAATTCCATTTGGTGGAAGGTCAGTGATAAAAATTCAGTCCAAGAGGGAAAAAAGGGCCAGCTCAGCGCAAATGTCATCATCTAAATTAAGATGCCTACAGTTAAACTTGAATGATGACTGAACAGACAGTTGGCAGATGCTTTCCATTGCTGTGGTGCTGCTGGGGATTCTGGGCCACCTGGTGAGGTTCCCCTTCCTTAAAATCATCTCCCATTTAAGCTCCACTATCAGCCCTCGTGCTCACTTCACATAAAACAGCTATAAAAAGGAACCCATGTGGTTCCTGTGTAGGTAATGTGCGATAAATAGATGAGGGAGATGAGGGCTTCTTCTCTCAGCCACCAGTTCAACTTGCTGGAAACCAGTCGGTTTAGAGGACATGTAGACTCAAGAAGATTAAATCCCAAAGTGTTTTCTGACTGAGTCAAATGTCCAGAACCAATCAATCCATCATTGTGAGAGTGGTCTAGGTAAGTGCCTCAACAGGGTTCATCAGATTAAATGACAATGTACTAAATATAAGACCAACAGAGGATGGAAACGACATGTCCTGTGAACGCAGCTGTCCTGGAAACAGCTGGTGTGAAAGTGAAATCACCATGGAGATCTCGTTACTACAACAGCCAGGCAGGTTCTCGAAAGTGAACACAGCAGTGAGGTTCCCCTGCTAACTCGAAACAGAATGATCATTGTCCACCACCAGCCACCACTAAGGCCACCGTCCCTATTGAGGTTTCAGTTGTTTCATCCCTCCATCTTTTCTCATGAACCCCCTCCACCCCTCACCACCCATCCAACCCCCCCATCATGTATCTAAACATGAGAGGCTACCAGATGCTACAGTATCTTATATACAACCATGGCCTACATCCACTGCTCCCCTCTCAACTTCCAGGCACATGCCCCCATATGAGGCTGGTTTCCAGGGAAACATGACAGGTCAGACACGTGACATTGATACTGCGAAGCAATAATAGCAACAACGTATGGAGAGGGTAAGCAAGTTCATTCCACGAAAGACATACATGTCCCTGGAAAGAGGTGAAGACAAACTTTTTTCTTGGAGGACCCCCACTGGTTCGCTGTCATGGATGAAAATTTGCAGATGTTCAGAATTTGGGAATCGGTTTAAATTACAGCTACCTTTGCACCTTTGCCTAAATCTTAATAGAACGTGTGTCCAGGAATGTTAGCTTAGCCTCAAACCCTCTGAAGAGGAGGTTTATACTTGCTGACAACAACAATGACAAGTTTTGATTTGTTCAACAGGATTACAGTCAGCTTCGGCATTTTAGGTTCTAGCATCTGGGAACACGGTGCGAAACACAACGTTAACAAAGTCGTCCTGGTAAAATCACCGCACTAGTCTTTCCACAAGTTTTGGAACGTCAGTTTTTTTGGGTAGTTTCGGTAATAAAGACACAGAATCACACTGAGTCACTGAACTGCATCTGACAAAAATCTAAAATCTTGATACTCTCTGAAAAGCACGGCTACAGCTCACTAGCTCGCCAAACTTGTGAAATTAGCAAATTCTATTACTTCCTTAATCTCTGTTGGTTGCAGTTGGTGGATTTGCTCGTGTTGAGTGGATCCGGTTGATGGTTTCACCTACAATTCAGTTTTGGAGTGGACCAGATGGAAATCAGATCATGAACCACATCATCTACAACAAACAGCACCAACTGTCCAATGTTAAAGACAACCGCAAACAAATATTTACCAGGGACCATGTATGAAATAACACGTCTTGCTTTCAGAGAGATGCACCTGATTCCAAATAAGGCTAGTGCTACTTTTCATTATATCATGATATGTTCTTCGTAAGTATTCAGTTTCAAGTTTTATCCACAGGTATTTGCACAACCTCAGGAGAATAACTCTCATCTTGTCACACTTAGGTTGCAAATCCCAACGTTTTTCTGACCTCCTGTCACATGCTGCAACAGCTCGACAAACACGTCAAGTCCTGAGAAGCAGATATATCACATTTCGTTGCTCCAGACCATTACAGACCACCACCGCCCACTGCTGCGTCAATCACTCAGAGAAGCCTCTTCACCACAGTATGAAGTCCAGTCATCACTCAGGCAGAAAAATCTCCAACTTTCAACAGGGAACTTGACAACAGCGACAACACAGGAAGGAGAATGGGAAGCACCGCATGAGCAGCTGCTGGGCAGATATCGTTGTTGTTTTTTTACCCAGTCAATAATCCCTGAAACAACAGAGTAAGCGGCATATGTCTGAGCCTCTAACAAGCCCCGGTGACGGCACTTTAAAAATAGAGCAAGACGAACAATGCGAGGAATGGCTGCAAAAACTTTCCAGCTCTTCACTTGTGACTCAAGAGGGGTGGGTGTAAATATGTTTATCCACCTGTCTGTGTGGGTATATACCACAGGAAGCCTGACTCCCATGCAACTAATACGTGTTTATGTTCTGTGTGCAGCCACATATACAGTAGGCTGAGGTTAGTGTGTGACTCCCAGCTGATCCAGTTTACAGTTAAAGCAAAAGGCCAGTTATCATATGAGCCGATGCCAAACGCTGTAAGGAATATAAGATGGATGGGGAGCGATGACGCAATCATGCATACTGCTTTCCAAGAAGATCTGTGCTGTGTTGTTGATCTACTTGGACTAAAATTTAGGGTTAATGTGCAAAACTAGATTTATTTGGTGTGAACCAGTTTCCTCCGTCATGATCTGATGTTAAAACAAGTCCAAACACCGGTTACACAAAACAAACAAAAACAAGTCAACAGTCCCAAATCTGATAGTTCCAGTTAGCTCTTACCACTGTGCCTCTTGAAGCTATTTCTTTGAATACAAAAAGTTTCTGTAAAGACATGTTGCTGTTGACTGCTTCAAAAAGTTGTACTCTTTAAACACAGCAAGTGAATTTCTATTCACCACCACTGTTTTCAGGTGGAAGAAGAACATCTTAACCTGGACAAATAAAACCATAATGGTCCTCAGGTTCTAAAAACCACCTGCTATAGAGAAAGGAAATATTTTTCATGTGATACCAGTGAGTTGACACAAAAAGAAACAAGGCCCTTTCTCAAAGTCTTCTTAAGTTTCTTCTCCAGAACACACAGTCGTACCTCAGTCCTGCCCCATGATCTTCGGGAGACATCTCAAGAGATTCAGGTACCTTCAGAAGATTTAGGAACAATGATGATGGACGCCAAACACTGGATAGTCAATACGATAGTTTTTGCAAGGCAGAAGGCGAGGCGAGAAGATGGCTACAACTTGTCTCTCCCAGCGGTGAAAAATGCAGACGCAGACTCACGGTCGAGTCAAACTCAGTGTTTTACGTGCCACACGGCGCGAAAGCAGCTTGTGTTTATCCTCATTGAAGCCCCAGTTGGAGTATTTCAAGCAGCCTCTTCTAAAAATAAACTGGTCACACTACATTCCTGACAGCAGCCATCAGGAGGACAGAGGGATGGGGTGAAGGGGGGTAGAAACAGCAACACCCTCCTCCACCACCACCACCACCACCACCAGCCCAACACCATCAGCCTCCCAAAAACGCTTCCTCTTGTGTCAGTGGCATGGCATGGTCCGACAGACGAGAGGGGACATGTGTGTTTCACATTCTGACACAGTGTTGTTTGTGTGTTGATGACGGTATTTTCTAAAATCTCAAAGGAAAAGTTTGACATTTGGTGAAATGGAAAGTGAGGATCAATACCACTCTGAGATCAGCGCTAAATATGAAGCGACACTGCCTACTTACCAGGCTCACCAAGAGCTTCAGCCATCGTTGTACTATAAAACACCCTCCGGGCAGCGCTACATCTTCAGGGAAACCTGGACCCTACAGTGACTTGGTATCACAAAGTGGTGAGACAGTCCACCTGAGCTAGTGCTAGCTGGTTAGCATGCTAACTTCAGCAGAAGAAGAAGCGTCATTCCTTTACTCGCTTTTACCATAGTGAGTAAAGAAATTACATTTGATGCTGGACTATAAAAAGCTTGTGATGCTAATTTTGGCTATTTAGTGTAACTGTAAAAGCATAAAGGCAACAGGGGTTTGTGTATCCTGTTAATTCTTGTTTGGGACCAGTAGCAACAGCTTCATATTTACTTTGATATACATTTGAGGTCACATCTCATAACTCTGTTATTGACCATATATGGTCATTTCATTTAATAAATCTTCATTTTCGTAGTCACTTCTGTCAATATTGACATAGTTGTTTAGAAGATGTCCCTAAAAAAATCAGGCTTACTGCACTAGAATCAAGGGACAAAACATGTTTTACAGTGTTCACATGATAGTTACATCATGGTGAGGGTATATCTGGTGTTTGTTACCACACAAATATTTTCTTAGAAGTTGCACAAGTTGTAGCTCTCAGGTGCTGCACACGTGGCTCATGGTTAGTTTCTGGGTAAATAATGTTCATTGTCCAACATGGTCTCTTACGTCCATCAGTTTGTTGTTGTTGATCTGTGTTTTACAGTATTTAAGATGATGGTTGTAGCATGACACAGTTTGAAGCTTTACTTGATTTTGAATTTAATTTCACACGGTGTTGATAATATTTTGATTTTCTGTGACAAACATTGTGATGATGAAGCACATAACGCGTTTCGACTTCATGTTGAAGAGGCACAAACACACACTGACTCTTGTTTATGTGACTTCACATCATTTGACTATGATGAAACACTCCCGGCTGCTTTGTTGTGTTGTTTCCCACCAGTTGACCTCCTGTCCAATCAGAGAGCTCCCTCTGAAACACACACACACACACACTCTGTGTCCAGGGATCTGATTGGCTCGACCGGTTTGTGTCATATCTCTGAATCAGTTCCGGCTATGGAGAAACAGCTGAGTCACACACACACACACACACACACACACACACACAGTGCTCAGGTTTCACAACTCTTGAGACACTTTTTGTTTGCTGTAGGAACAAACAGCAGCTCGGAGAGCACTTCCTTGAATCCAGTGTCATAAAAAACATATGGAAAACACATGGACTCACATTTTTAAATATCCTCCATTAAAGACGATGGCTGATCACAACTTTACTTATTTGAGGAAATCTATTTATGTCGAGATCTTTTTCCTGCAACTACACTGTAAAACATCACACAGGAATTTAGTGGAATCAACACATTTTTCTCAATTACTGTTATTTAAATACAAGTCAAACTCAAAATTTCAGAAGTAACGTTCTGAGGTTGTCAATAAAGTTTTTAAAGACCTAATAGTGAAAGAAAAACAGGAAACAGCCTGATTTCAGCAGGTCGTCTAAACAGAATTAAAATCTTGAGTGATATGTTTTCAACTTCATTCACTACACACACACACACACACAAACAGCTGTCAGCTCTTGTTTTGGGTCAGCAGCTAATCTCCCACAAGCCTTTGCCCGAAACCTGCTCTGAGCCTGATGCACAGTTACCCACAAGTCACCTCTGACAGACGACAGCAGGTGACAACAACAACAGTCCCACCCTGCGGGACCAAATGTCACAGAGACACAGAGAGAGTGACACAGATTTAGTGGATATGCAAATTAGGACAGAACGAACCTGTGATGAGTTTGATTCCTCAGAGTGAGAAAGAAAAAGGACACTCATGTTCCCTGAAGGCCTCACAGGCAGACTGTTAGACACTACAATCTAACAATGTTCCCTGAACGCCTCTCATGCCTCACTGTTACGTTAATGTGGTTAATAAAAGTCACTGCCACACATACCGATACAAGGGGACATTAGGGGCCCCTTTTGTCTTTGGGGGCCCAGTAACATATGTCTGGTCTGCCTCATCTCTGTTTGGTTCGTCTCACCTCTCTCATCTCCTGCCTCGATGTTGATACCGTGAGATCAGCTGATCCATAATCATCAGCTGCAGACACAAGGACATCGTCAACTTTAAGGTGATTGGTGATGAGACCTGGATTTAGTAATAAGGACATACTTGTTATTTCATCCCACAATCACCAGATCTTTATGTTGCCCGTGTGTTATTTACCATCCATGACGCAAAGTGTAGAGACGTGTGTCCTTCCATTGGTTAAAACAAGTTTGTTTGTTTTTTTTCTAAATTCTGTTTGTTTTCTCTTGTAAATTTGTGACTTCAAACTTTGTAACGTTTCCTCTTTATAACAAACGTCTTTATGTTGAAATGGCACAAACACACTCTGCTGCCAACATGTGTCCATCAATCTGTTTAGCAGGATCTGGACACTGTGTCAGTTCTTCATAAAAAGTCACAAGCTTGTTGTTAGAGGAGAGGGTGGGGGGTAGAGGTGTATGTGGGGGGGTTATCTCAGGGTGATGCATAAACCAACGCAGCAGCTGATCACTGTATTCACTGCTGAATCTACTCATTACTTTACATGTACAGTTCAAACTGACATGTTTATTGTCTCATCAGGCCGTTTATCATTTAAAAATCTATTGTGAACACTTGTGTATCACATGGTGAGCGTCTGATTTGTGTCTTTAAAATGTTGGGTTCAGTGTCTGAGAGCAGATATTAGCAGTGGGATTAGATTAGACGGTCATGTGTGAGCGATCAGCTCCACAGGGCCGAGGTCCAGACTCAGGATGTTGACATCGGCCCTGAATGTTCAGGACACATTTTTTGATATGGAGCTGATGTATGTGAGAAAGGCATGTTGTTGAGCTGAAGACAAAAATAATCTCTTTGTTGTCCAAGTTAACCTCGAGTGGGCGGGGTCACAGAGAAACCGCTTTAGTCTCTGTCAGAGTCACGAAGTAGAACAGAGAGTCCTTCGTCATGAAATTGCATCTGTTTGCTTCTGAGAATCTGTTGTTTATGTCTTCTCTGGGAAAGCAGGTCTAAAACACTACAATACCCAGAAGCCTCAGCGTGCAGGAGCTCAGAATGTTTTATTAGTAAAATGAGGAAGTGAACACTGAATCGCAGCTGCAGGTTTGATGCCTGTTGAGTGTGAAGGTTAAGTGTTTCAAGATCAGACAGAAAAATAAAGCATCTTAAACTTCACGACTCAAGGATGATTAGTTTTCATTGGTTAAAGGTCAAAGGTCAAAGTCATGGTGGCCTCAGGAAACATGGTTTTTGACAACTCTTTATGGAAATGCCTTCACATTTGCCACAAATGTTGACTGGGACTAGAGGATGAACTGGTGGATAAAGGTCAAAGGTCGAAGGTCAGTCCCATGGCCATAGCTCATGTTTACTCCTGTGACTCTGGACAGAAACTGGAACTAGTCTGTGTGGCGGAGGCAGACAACCATGAGGCATTGATTCAAGTTCTATTTGCAAAAGCTAAACATCATATCCTGATTATCCCTTATCCAGGTTTATATTGTTCCTAAATGCTGCTGACTGTGCATGTCTGTAGTTCAGATACAGTGGTAGAACGAGTCAGGCCATGAAACACAAAAGAAACATCCCTTTGTGTACAGTAATAAACAGGACATTTAAAGCTGCCATGAGCCAAAGTGGTCGAACAGTTACAGGACGGTCAGACGAATGACTCCGATCTGCTGATTTGTGTTTGTTAACATCTCAGGCAGCTGCACAACCAGCAACCTGCATCACTCATGTTTGTCATGTACACAGTGATGAGCCTCAAAGAAAACACTGTAGCAGAGGCAGAACACGAGAACATGAACATTTCACCTCTTCACTTATGCAAACTCTATGAAAAACTAAAATCTTAAAGGCTCATGTGCAGCCAAGTCTGACACACACACACACACACACACACACACACTCAGGGTCCTACCTTGCAGTCATGCTGCGCCATAAGTGAGCACCTGTGGAAAAGAAGAAATATATTATTTATCTAGAAACGTTTACAAATTCTTTTGTTGTTGTTTTGGTCACATTTACATCATTGTCCTTAAACTCTAACAGCTCACTTACACATGTAACCACAGGAAACTGCGCTGTAATCCTGTAAACATTGCATTTATATGTATTATACATGTGTTGTGTTATATGGTGTTGTGTTTACCACACACTGTCAGTACATATTAGTGTTTACTTCAGTGCTTTTATTTTGAAATGTTGATCCATTAGAAGCTCTGAGCCTCTCTTCTGATTGGCTGACAGCAGATTTCTGAATAAAAACACTCAGAGAAACCAAATCCTGCAAAGTGTTGGATGGTGGGTGCAGGTGGTGGTGGGCAGGGCTTTGGGTGATTGCTTTGTAGTGACATCACAAAGTGACAGGAAGTCCTGACGGCTGGTTTTAAGGCTCAGTGTCTGAATACAGGCTGTGTGCATTTCTCTGTGGACTGAGGCTTTGATACTTTCACTGTATTAATATAGAACCTAGAGCTGCTTTATAATCACACTACACATGGACGTCTGCCTTTATACGTATGGAGCTTTAAGACGCACGTCTACCTTTATACTGTATGGAGCTTTAAGACACACGTCTACCTTTATACTGTATGGAGCTTTAAGACACACGTCTACCTTTATACCGTATGGAGCTTTAAGACACACGTCTACCTTCCATCTACAGGGAGGGGACAAACACAAAGTGTAGACACAACATTACAAACACACTGTTGTTGTTTCGTGGTACACTACAGTTCAGTTCAGATTTCTGAGCAGAGATAAGGGCCTAGAGGAGAAGATGGGGGATGCAGCAGAGGAGAGCTGCTCACCCTGAGATGCTGTCGATAACGAAGCTCTTGTATCTTCTCGTCTCTGAGAGCGTTGGCCTCAAGTTTAGTTTGGAGTCACTGACACAAAGACGTGGCTCCATACTGTTAATGTGTGCGTTGGCTGCAGCTTTTTCTGATGTTTTCTGATCACTGACACTGAGAGCGTAGCGTGCGTCAGCCTTAATGAGTAACCATCTTCTGACAGACCCCCCCGCCCCCCTCACTCATCAGGCTAACGAGTCACCATCAGGGTGAAATCATGTGGAAATCTGAGCTGACTCTCATCCAGCAGCCTGGATACTAGAATCCACTGCTGCTGACCAACATTCACTGATTATTAGATATTATTTCCATTCACAATCAATATTTTCTCAATAAATCAATCAATATCCTGGTTTGTGTGCCATCACTGAGGATGTTCTGATCTGATTCAGTGTTTATTTTCTCATCATTAGAAGCAGCTTCTACACATTTTCTTCTAATGTTGATGTGATCACAGGGACAGAAATAGATCATATATCTGTAACCATGCAGGCCCCCATCTCTCTTGGATACGACCTTTGTTGTCAAGGTAACAATACGGTCCTGGATAATCAAAAAGGATCGGCTCTGATTATTGGTCCTAATACCAGCCATCTATCAGTGATCTATCAGCACGTCTTGCTAACACTGTGACACCATATGAGGTCATCTCGTGTCACCTGTGTATCTGGACCGAGCGATGTCTCTCATGGTCACCGTGACGACCAGCACGGCCAGCAGGACGGCCAGGAGGCTGTAGGCTCGGAAGGAGCTGAAGGCCACAAACCTACGGAGGAATCAACCAATAAAACACTGATATTTTTGCTTTATTTGATGCTAGTGACCTGGACGTCAGAGGGACATGCTCTGCTTAGTTCTCCATCACACGCAGCTGCTTTCATCTCAGTGACTTTTCACCATCAATAAGTCAAAATAAATGTAATTTCCATTTCTTGTATTGCATGTGTAATCATCAGTGAGAAAAGCGTGTTAGATGGTGATATTAGTGATATTAAAGTCACATATCATTTTCTGCAACAAACCCTCAGTGACACATGAATAATATATGAACAGTGTAACTGTAATGATCCTATATATGATATGAGTAATGAAGCAGTGGTGAAGATTTTAAGTCACTGCAGTCTAATGTCTGGCTTCATATTAAAGTCATAATTAGTTGTTGTGTCTATAATGAGCAGCAGCTCCGTGTCCTCCTCACACCGGGAGTCTGCCCTCATATCCCTGCGTCATGGTTCCTACCAGAGCGCCGTGTTGGCTGCAGCAAACAGGGCTGAAGTCCTGCACGGTCTCTGCCTCCAGTTGACCAGGCCGGTGAGGAGGCGACTCCCTGTGCGGCCGGGCGGTAGACGCGTCTCCTCCTCTGCTTCTTCCTCCTCCTCGCCGTGCGCCTGCCTCGGCGGACCGGCCGGCCCGGCTGCTGCCTGCCGCCGCCGCCGCCGCCGCCTCCTCCTCCTCCCCGCCGCCCGCGGTTCCTGCTTCCCGGCTCACCAGCATTGGAAAACGACCGGGGGCCCCCCTCCGCTCTACCGCTCTACCGCTCCGCTCCTCCGGCAGAGTTCGATGTCAAGTTGGCGGGAGAGCTCGCGATAAGATTTCCTGGTGTGGATTTTCAAAATAAAGGTCAACATGAAACGCGATTTCTTGCTAATTTATCTAGAGCAAGTGTTTTAAAACCATCCAAACATAAAGTCAAGTTATTCAAACATAATATATCCAACAAGCACTAAAGTACAGCTCTGAAATCATGAATACAATCACTGACATTATGCCTGGGAGTATTACATCAACATGGACACAGTGGGCCTGTTAGCTCTGCTGCAAATCAAACTATACGTTTTGTTTTTATAGGCTACATAAGTGTCATTCAGCTGACAAGTGTCTGAAGTATTGGTATTAGTACATCACAGCTTTGTGTCCTTAATACTTGACACTTTGGTTCGTGGAGATTTTGTGTTTTGTCTTGATTACATTTCAGTTTTGTTGTTGTTGTTTTAATGCCTTTATGGTGAAAGACCAACTCGTCACACTTCCTGTCTTTCTCAATCTATGTCTTGTCTAACTTGACGAAGCTCCAGACTTCAGCTGCTGCTTGTTTTGTTGTGGTTCAGGTCACTGACGTCAAGTGTGTGTGTGTGTGTGTGTGTGTGCGTACGTGTGTGTGTTTGTGTGGGTCTATTGTAGATTTAGTCTGACGTCACTTGTTTGTGTTAAACTGTTATCACAGTAAATGAACTCGGAGATCCCTCACACTGCTTTACCATAGGCTACATCACACACACACACACACACACACACACACTGATCTGAGCAGTGATTGGCGGCTCAACAAGGTTTGCAGCCAGTGAGTAAAGAAATACACTGGCTGAAGAGTTTTGTGTGGAGCGTAAATCAGAGTTTAACATCTGGTGGACCTGAGGTAAACAGACACCGTCATGACACTGACGACCTCAACACGTGATGTGACTCTGGCGTCACTGAACAAGTGACAAGCGGATCAGTAAATCAGGGCTGTCTCTCTGCCCCCTAGTGATCACACACCACTTGCTGCAGCTTTAAACAGAGTTCCTGCTTCAGTCACTTGTGTTTTACTCGAAGGCTGTTTGAGGTTTCCAGAATAAGACAATACAAGCAATGTCACTTTGTTTTATATATCTGGCATCTTTCATTTTACTCTACAACATTTCCTACAGACTGTAGACCACATGGTGTCACAGTAAAACTTTAGATACGACGATGAAGTAGTGTGAGAGAGCTTCTGTCTAAAGCCAGTTTTAACTCTTAAACTCCAAATAAAACACTCGAAAAACACCACCACGCTAAACGATGGAGTCCGGACTCAACCGTCTGGGGTTGGGAGCAGAGAAACTGAGTCCTACAAAGAGATGATGACCCACTTTGCACTGCTGTTCTGGACCTGAATCAAGATCGGAGAGCTCAGCTCCAAACCGTGATCTCCAACAATGACCTGCTCCACTTTCCACTGCTGGGGCCACTCACACTTCCCTCCACACCAGGCTCCACCAAGCCCGACACATTTCTGCAGACAATACATACACCCATCAGGGATAACATGAGGAGCACTGACAGGTGAGGGGAGGAACACTGAGTAACACTTCATGTTCATGTATGTGAGGCAGCAGGTGAACATGTTGAACTCAGAGCTGATGTGTTAGAAGCAGGAGAAATGGGTCGACTGGGTCAGAACATCTGCAGCTCCTGTGGGGTGTTCCCGGTCTGCAGTGCTCAGGATCTATCAGAATCAGAAGGAACAGTGGTGAACCACAAGGTCAGAGGGTCAGAGGTCAGGGCCGAGGCTCATTGATACATGGGGGGACAGGACATGCACACAGCCTGTGTTCAGAAACAAACCCTTAAAACCAGCAATTAGGACTTCCTGTCACTTTGTGATGTCACAACAAAGCAGTCACTCCCCCAAAGCCCTGGGGGGGGGGGGGGGGGTTGGGAACCACTGGTTTTGACTCAGTATTTATTGCTTATTGATCATCTTCCTATGATTTTTTTCACCACATGGGGGCAGCAGAAACAAGCTGTGAAAACAACACCGACAGTTCAACATGTTTGGATTCATGTCAGTCCAGCATTAATAAATGAGCAGGTCGTGGACTGATCGTCACATAATCAATATCCTGTCCTTCAGAGTTCAGATGAGCAACATCTGCCTGCTGCACCACAGTGAGTGACCCCTCACATCATCGTGAGATTTTATACAACTATTGATTAAGGCTGATCAAAGGGATCGTTTGATTTGATTTAGTTGACAAATGACAGAGTTACTTGAAACACTGCACAGAGGACTCTCTGTCTCACACACACACACACTCAATCTCTCTCTCTCTCTCTCTCTCTCTCTTATACACACACACAATGACCCACACACACATTAGACAAAGTCTTCCAGATACACATCCATTCATGATTTCTTGTACATACACTCCCTTACACCATTAACCGAGGCTGCATGTGTGTGTGTGTGTGTGTGTGTGTGTGAGCCACTAATTGGACTGAATTTCACTGAGCAACAAAAGATCAGGCTCGAAAATTCCAGCTCTGGTTTGTACAGGCTCTGCTTTGTTTTCCCTTCGCCTCTGTTTGTTCTCTTCTAATGCTGTGTTAACAGTTATCTCTCTCCCTTTCTCACCCCCCCCACACACCTCACCCCATACCCTTCCCCACCCCTCCCTCTCTCTCTCTCTCTGTCTTTCTTTCAATCTCTCTCACTTTCTCTCTTTTTTCGTGCGGCCCATGAAAGGCTTTCTGCCCCAAACGAAGCTCAGTTACCCCAAACTGCTCAGAGGCAGTCAAACCCCCGAGGTGCTCTTCACATTAACTCACAAATCTCTCTCTCTTTCTGTCTCTCTCTCACACACACACACACACACACACACACACACTGGCAGGAGCCCGCTGGACGACCACAATGAACCCCAGACCTTCAGTGGAGTGGACCATTGTCAACGTCTCCATCTATGGGAAACTTGCCACGTCCCTCGGAGCCGAGCCTGGACCTGAGCTTCTGGTTGGATTTTGCTGCTGATCTTGAGGCAGGATAAAACTCTGGAGTAAGATGATGATTGAGCTGCAAAGCCCTGAGGATGGCGGCGGTGAAGGTGGCGGCTGCGGCCACATGGACATCCTGAGCACCGAGGAGCTGGAGTGTAAGATCTGCTACTGTGCCTACAACCTGGGGAGTCGCAGGCCAAAGCTGCTCGAGTGCTGCCACCGCCTGTGCTCCAAGTGCCTCGCCAAGATCCTGGACCTGGGTGAGTCGCCTCCCAACGCCGTGGTGTGCCCGTTCTGCCGCTACATCACCAGACTGCCTGGCGAGGCGGTGAGCAGCCTGCCGGACGACTGCAACCTGGTGGCGGCGCTGGCCCTCCGAAGCAGGAATCAGAGGAACCTTCACCTCCACCAGGATGCGACCACGGAGCTGCTGCTCAGCCCCCGGCGCCTGACCTCTCTGATGGCGAGCAACACCCCCGGGATGTCCCCTTCCCCTTCCTCCTCCACCTCTTCCGCCACGACCTACTCCTCCATCCGGGGCTCCCCTAACTTTGTGGTCATCACCATCATGGAGCCTCCGCCGGCGCCCACCTCAAACCAGGACCTCTACCACCCCCAGGCTCATGGATCTCACCACATATCCACCCGGGGCTACCGCTCCTCCAGCCTGGACTCCATGGCGTCCATCACTCAGCGGTGGACGGTGTGGAACTGCGCGGCCCTCCTGTGCCAGACGTCGGCCCGGGCGCTGGTGTGGGTGCTCGGGCTGCTGTACTTCAGCTCGCTGCCCATGGGGGTGTACCTGCTCATCATGCAGAGGACGACGCTCGGGGTGCTGCTGGTGAGCCTGGTTCCCGCCAGCCTCATCATGATCATGGTCTACGGGTTCTGCCAGTGCATCTGCCATGAATTCTGGGACTGCATGCCGCCATAATGGGAAGCAGATGAATGGGCAATGGTTTGCTTTGAATATGCTTGACAATAGATGTCCAGAATTCACTAATGGGTATGTTACTGTGTAACTGATCATGTGAACGTTTACTTCAGTGGCAGAAACATAATGATCCTTTTCTTTATTGGAGAAGAACATCATGTACATTTCACATGGAGCTCACAGTTTGGGGCTTTTCATTATTATACATGTTAATTTGAACTTTTTTTTTCCTAGCTTGATAGCCCACTAATTATCCAGTAGAGCTCAAAGTGACGTTGGTAGTTAGCTAGAACCTTTGTGCCATTTCTGCAGGAATGTGGTAAATATAATAGACGACACTGTTGTAGTGAGAAACCTGAAGGATTTTTAATCACTGTCTCTCTGACACCTGTGGATCTAATTTGTCATCTGACGGCCGTTCTCGGCCTTTTGAGATGTTTGTGTCACAACCATAAATGCATCGAACGTGAACTTTATCATCCTGAGAGTCCTGACAGTTCTTGATTGATCCGAGCTTCTGCTCCGTGTGTTTTCCTGTAACTTTAATTTTCTATTTATGAAACACAAGTTGTAAAGTTTTTTTTTAAAGGGCAGTAAACCAAAACTATATACAAACAAATATCATGCTACAAAATAAAAGACAGATAAAAATCTAACAGCAAAAAAAAGAAGAAGGAGATACCAGTTATTCAAGTTAGAGCTCTCCACAGCCGGCAGCAGGAAAAGCACAGGTGTAAATAATGACATTTATTGATCAATCACTGGGACTCATGAACAACAGAGTGATCGTTAAGTTCATCAGGAACACCTGGGCCTTTCCCTCTGTGGTGAGGATAACAACACTAACTCCATAATCTTCCTCTTTTATTATTATTATTATTAACAACCAACCTGTCACTTTGAATCTTCAGTGTTAAACAACATGTACAGGATCAATAATTTGCACACTGTATCTGTATCTGTACACTACACTGTGAAAACAGACGTGAGGTGAGTGTTGTCAGGTTCAGACAGGTGTGATGTGGAGATGGTTCTGGTTATGATCATGAGGATGGGGCCTGTTAATCTGTTCAACTGATTAAAACAGATGCTCTTCTTGTCATACCTCATTCCTTGTGGTGATGGTGGTGGTGGTGGGGTGGTGGTGTTGGGCCTGCACCACCAGAGGGAGCTGTGGCAGCTCTGTCCCTCCTGCATCTTCATTCAGCTTTGCACTGAAAGAGAGGACAACATACGTGACTGAGTGATGATTCTCCAAATGTCTCTGTCCCAGAAAGCAGGAAGTGACAGTGTAAATAAAGCATCAAGGCTTCAAATGAAGGCTGCAGAGGCGTTTAGAAACTGTCACGCTGTTATTGTTTGATGCTCTCTCCACTGAGCCGTGGGGGCGCCTGATGTCACGCGGGTGATAGAGTCAATACATTAAGGTAAAATATTCTATTTATCAAAAACAGAGCAGATTTCAGAATAAAACACTCAGAGAAACCAAAATCCTGCAAAGTGTAGGACGGTGGGTCCAGGTGGTGAGGGGCGGGACCTTTGGAGGATTGCTTTGTTGTGACATCACAAAGTGACAGGAAGTCCTCAGTGTCTGAATACAGGCTGTGTGCTGTGTGATATGTTCACAGTGTTAGTAAAGAACCTAGAGCTGCTTGGCTCATCATATATAATCTTAAAGTGAGACATAAGAGGAATTACAGCTGAGAGACAACATGTATGAAACATTTCCCTAAAAGTGAAGTACAGCACTTCCCTCTGTAGTGGTTTGGAGTCACTCGTTCTGCAGTGATAGTATTATCCTCACTGGTACTTGACTGTTTGTTCCATCGCTGTGATGATGCTGGTAAACTCTTCCTCTGAGCAGAGTATAAAACAAACACTGAGGATCTGTTTGTCCTCACTCTGCGCTTCTGCAACACACGTCCTGCTGATGATAAACAGTCTGGGCCTCCAACCACGTCTGTTTTACAGGAGTGTGTGTGTGTGTGGGGCTTTGAATCTGAATCTGAGCAAGTGCTTCCCTACAGGGAGAGTAACATCATTTCAGATTCCTTTTTAGTGAAGCAATGAACATTCCCACATGTTGGTGTGAGCGACGTTCACAGACCAGACGGTACGAGCCAAACCAGACGAAGAACAGCCTGCTTTCCACCTCTGACCAAAAACACCACGACAAAGTGTGACACCCTGACTGACTGTTGACCGCTGTTATTTAAGGCTCATTCACTGGTAAATCGTGAATTATTGATCACTGCCAACCACTCGTCAAATCAAGCCCCGGTGTTTCAGATGTTTGTTTTGACTGTGTGTTACATACAACACCAGGCGGCTGCTGGTTTCCAATAACTTCACCTGGCAAGGCTGAACAACTGTCCCAGAGGGGGGTGAGGGGGGTCAGATGCTCAGCTGTTAATGAACGATCGGTAACTTGATCAACAGGTAATCTGATTACTAATGAAATGATAGCGTCCCTAAAGAGGCCTTGTACAAGTTTTTTTTCCTCATGAAACTAAGCGTTATACTTTTCTATCTCATCTAGTCTAAGTGTTAATAAAATACAATGTAGATTTGTAACCAAGATCTCAAAATATATTTCCTGTTGCACGTGAACATGTGAAGAACTTCATGGGCAAAACCTCATGACACTGCCATGTCTTAGTCTGTTGTGTTCGCTGCACCTGGTTGGTTCATAAAGAGGAGCTGTGCAGATTTTACTCATCAAAGTCAGTCTACAAGCCCTCAGCAACCAGTCCAGACAGATCTGGTTTATCCTAAGTTAGTAAAAGTTAGCGTGATAGATATATAGGCTAAAGTGATAATAAACAATGGTGCCCAAGAAGACGAGGTGTATCCATATGATGATGATGATGATGATGATGATGATGATGATGACTCAGTGATTGCAGAATACCTACCTTGTTGTTGAGTTGTTGTCCTGTCTGCTGCACATCCACTGCTCATTCTGTGTACACTTCACATTCCCATAGGAAGTGAGTGGAGCCGCTGTCGGCCAATCAGATTCGCGTATAACGCTCCGACAACAAACAAAAGATCGAGGCTAGCCGAGCGCCTCAGACTTGGTCGATCCGTCTAGCCTAACGTTAGTTCCTACTTCGCTCCCGGCGACGATTAGCTCCTCTGTCTTTTAACCACTTTCTTCAGATCCCGCGCGGCAGATCGTCTTCTTCTGGTGGCTTTGTGTCAGCTAATGTCAGCCTGAGCCATTCCAGCGATCGCTTTGCCCGTGCTGGCCAAGCTAAGCGCGCTAGCTAGGTTAGCTCCTCGGCTAACCAGCTCTGGCTGCCTCTCTACGACCAAGCGAAGCCAGTTAGCTTAGCCTGCTAGCTAGCTAGCTTTGCTAACCCCCCCTCCACCACCTCCTCCTCCACCTCCTCCTCCTTAACAAACTTGACACTGACTGACACAAGTGGCTCTGGCTTGTTGCTGACAAGCCATTTTACTAATACTCGTGTCGTAGCCATGTCTGGACAGTCGTCGGGCTGTGGATTTCTCATGTCGGTTGTTGTCCACGGAGACGCAGCTCTGAACGAGCAGGAAAAGGAGCTCAACCAGAGACTCCGACGGCTCTATCCAGCCGTTAATGAAAACGAGACTCCGCTTCCTCGGTCCTGGAGCCCGAAGGACAAGTTTAGCTACATCGGGCTCTCTCAGAACAATCTCCGTGTACACTATAAAGGTATGACACAAAGACACAGGCTCAGTTTAGCACTTTTTATCACCCCGAGGCTAACGCCTAGGTTGCTAACGTTAGCTTAGCCTGACGGTTAACGGATCAAAGCCAGCTGCCGTTGTGGCTAAAAACAAAGTCGGCTAGGCTAGCAGCTTCATCAACAACAAGGCAGAGGACATCTTGCAACCCGACCAGCTGGCGAGGTGTATCCACAGCCAAAACTGACCTACTAGCTCGTTAGCTTCCCTGTGTACAGCTCTATGAACTGTCACTGTCAGAAATGCTTTCACGGAGAACAACCTGTCAGGCTTGTCTTTTGAAATATAACAATTTACATGTACTCGCTGTCTCATCAAGTACAATATAAACCCATTTATATGCTGGTTAGACTGGTCGTGAGTCACATAATCATTCCGTTTAACGTTAGCCAAAATGGACTAGGGACTACACAAGGCTCTTGGTTCGGCTAATGTAGCATTATGAGGTGATTTTAAATGACAGGAAATACACAGTGTCAGATATCGTGATTAGCTTAAGCTGCTGTGAGGGATCGACAAACCCTGCCACAGAGGTAGTTATTGATGAGGATAATAACAAAGGCATAGATAATTATGTGCTGCTGAGGTTTGGATGTCAAGTGTCTTCTCTGACATTCAGGTTGGACAAGTTGCTGAGCAGAGCTATCCAGAGGGGGTTTTGGTGCAGGCCTACAATAAAAGGCTAATGTTTTAAAAAACAAAAACAACAAGGTGTAACTGTGCTTCCTGGGTGTGTTCGACTCTTCTGAGTCCGACCGGCTCTCAACACACTCTCTTCCTTGTTTCAGCCAGAAGGTTCTGTGTTAGTGCAGAGAAGTCACCACACCACATGTATCACACAGCAGGTGCACACACACACACACACACACACAACTCTGACATGAAACACCAGCACCGATCCAAACTTAAAGACAGACACACACACACTTCATCTCCACAGTGTTTAAGTGACAATTTGAGGCAGTCTATAAATAACTAGGTGTGTTGTGTCCAAATGCAGCAGGCAAACCCAGCGTGTTGGCCCGGTGATCCAAATCACCTTGACATAAATAAGTTTAATGTAGACTTAAAAGTAGACTTAGCCCCCCCCCAGATGATCTCTGTGCCTAATTTGCATATGTTCATGTTTTATCTGAAACACAATACTCCACTCAGTAGTTTTTACCTGAGCTGAGTATCTCCTGAGTCCACATATCACAAAGTGCCAGAGCTGAGATGACTATTTAAATAATCAGCTATTATTCAGGATAATGAGTGTTGAGTTAATCACCTGAGAGGGTTTAAGATCATGTGTTCCTGGTGCATAGATATCAGTGTTGTCACCGGTTTTAGTCTCCTATTATATAATAATAATAAATAATAATAATAATCAGACAAAATATGTAGCTTCTACTTTTATAGTAAAATTAATAACAATAATAAAGTAATTAACACATTAGAACCACAAGAATTTCATTTATCTGTCAAATGATTGATATGATGATATTGTGTGTGTGTGTGTGTGTGTGTGTGTGTGTGTGTGTGTGTGTGTGTGTCACATCTTAAAACAACTAAAGCGTGTCAGAAAGTTTTATTTCCATGCAGCATTTCCCCTGTTTTCTGATTCACCTCATGCATTACAGCGATGGGTTTTATGTTGCACAGATTGATGTCAACAAATACTCATTAAAGGTTTAAAAAAAGTAATAATAATAATACTAATAATAATATTGATCTCACAGCCTTAGTTTTGGTGACAGACACTGGTAGTGAGTCCTCCAGCAACCATTTTGTCACAAGAGTAAATCTAAAATGGAGGTTAAAGTTTTATCAGTCTGGCTACTTCTAGTCATTTTCCAGATTTTAGCCGCTCTTAGCTTTTCCTGTGCAATATTGTCCAGACCATTAAGTGATTAATTGATTGATTGATTGATTAATGAATTAATTAAACCTCCCTCTTGTAAAAGTTTTTAGACATGTAACGACTGTATGTAACACACGACGCAGAAGTCCTGATGTGGAACAGTTACAGACGACTCACAGTTTGAGTCGGCTTCACGATTGTCAGGATTTAGGCTTTAATCTCCTCCACTGTCACTTGTGTTGCTGATAATCTACAAACAGTCCTGCTCTGTGCTGTGAACTAAAGTGAATCATTGAAACCCTGCAGGTCGTCAGGAGCCGAAGTGGCTGTACAGCAGTTTGTTTTCTTCTCATATTCAGGTTTACTTCCCCTTCATTGATCACTGAGAGATCCAGTGTCTGTTTGTATTAACCGCAGCTGCTTTTGTCTGTGTTGTGCCCTCACCTTAAGGTCATGGCAAAACCCCTAAAGATGCAGCGTCTGTACGGGCCACCCACCCCATCCCGGCCGCCTGTGGGGTCTATTACTTCGAGGTGAAGATCATCAGCAAAGGCAGAGACGGGTGAGCACCGAGCAAAACATCTCACTTCAACGCCTGAGCTATGTTAGCAGCGATGCTCAAGGGAAGGCCGTGTCCTCATGGTTTGTCCTACGCTGTGATGCAGAGTAAAATGAAAACATGAATGTGAAGCACGAGTAAACGCAGCAGCAGGTGAACAGTTCACTGGTTTCAGATTAGTTCTGTAAAACTGAGAGCTGAATCAACGTGTCACCTGAGCTGCCGTGTTCATAGCTGAGACGAGAAAACAGGCTGCATGACAAATGTTAGCATGTTAACACAGTGTCTGTAAATGTCAGCATGTGTATTTGCTAACATGCTAATTGCACAGTAAACATTAGAATGTAACCAGGACGCCCTGTTAGCATGCTAATGCTAGCAGCAAAGGCACCATAGAACGCTACGCTAACAGCCCGGTCAGTTTGTGTATCATGCACTAAAACGCAAAAATTGATGGATAGAAAAGGGGAGATACAGTTTTTTGTTTCTGTCATATTTAATACGATGCTCATGTGACGACATCCACAAAGTGTAGAGCTGGTCAAAGATTTCATAAACATGTCTGACAGAGAAGCAGAAGAGCAGAGAGCTGACCAGTCTGATGTGGACGTACAGTAGCTCTGGGCCTGTTTGTCCTGTATTGTAGCTTCTTGTTGTTATTTATGACAAAATTTCCTCCAGGTGGCATCAGGGGTAAGAGGCGGAGGTAAATCTGTCTTACTTGGTCTCTTGCATGAAGCTCTGGTCATCTCATCTTTTCCTGGCAGATCAGAGATCAGTTAAAGAAAAGACGTCAGCGCAGAGGAGATCACAGTCCTGCTCTCCTTCTCCTCTGACTTCAGCTTCTTACAGGGTGTTTTTCACCATCCTGCCATGTTGTGATGTTATCAGCATCTCTTCAGACACGTCCTTGTGCTGCTTCACACTCTCTTTAGACACACGCACTATAAATCTTTTTGAAATCACTGGGTTATGCAGCAGTCGAAGCTTATTCAGTACGTGTCGTGTTACAGCGAATGAGTTTTTTGGAGAATTCAGTTCACATCAGGAAACTGCCCAAGACACAAAACAGGAGGCTAGAGATCAATTTACAACAAGTCTGATGACATCACAGGTTGTTTTCAGTCAGTTTGACCCCTTGTACCCAAGATATCTGAAAACTTACAGTCCATCAGTTTCTCCTCATTTAGTGGAGTTTCTGTCGTCCAATCAGAAGAATCCATTTGATGAGGACTACATCTAATGATCACTTCCACGATCAATCAATCTGCTGATTATTTGTCTGGACAGTAAAACTTCCAACACATCACCGGCTGTGACGATGAGTTGTTTATAATGTTTGTGCACATGTGATTAAACTCTGATGAACGCTCTGCTCCACAGGTACATGGGCATCGGCCTCTCAGCTCAGGGTGTAAACATGAACAGGCTGCCTGGTAAGACGACTACACTTTGTGTGCATCTGATTGATGTCAGTGTGTGTGTTTCTGCTGCTGCTTCTGGGTGTGGTGAGAAGAAATGGACTGTTTTCATGTCAACGTCTGTATCACCCCGACCCGTCTTTTCTTTTTTCTCTTCCTTTCATCCGTGTGGGTGTCATTTCTTCTGTGAACTCATTTTCTGGTGGAGAATGAGTTTGGCCTGTGATGCACCGGGTGTAGGTGTGCCTGCGAGTGATACACAGTTAATTTCAATGTGTTATCTGACAATAATCTGATCACACAAGAATGTTTTCCTATTGTTGGAGAGGTGGTTTCTGCCAGGCTGGAAATGAAGGAGTGGAAGTAGAGCTATAAAAACAAACCAACTAATAAACAACCAAAATAATGAATGAAAAGACAAGTGGAGTGGCACAGTTTTAAAGCTGGTTGTTTACAGTCTCTGCTGCTGTGACGTGATGTGCTCAGAGTCTCTGCTGACGTTATCAGGCCAAACAGGACCCCCAGCACCTCCACACCAGTCTGAGAACTGGACGCACCCATGAGCCCGGGTCCCTCCACATAAAGATAACAAGAGGCCCCCGGCAGGCAGACTGCAGAGTCCCAGCTGATGGATGGATGCTAATGAAAATGCACTAATTGTGAGGAGCTGGTGCCAGAGTGCTGCGGCGTGGAGCAGCTTCCTCCGGTGATGAATGTGGCAGCAGCAGGAGTCATTCTGCAGCTCAGCACTAACTTGCAGGATCCAGACCCAGGATCCTGCCTCTGGGTTTGTAATGTAGAAACAGCCCGAGGCCGTCGTCCACGCTGCAGCAGAGGCTGCTGCTCCCTCCCCTCTCCCTGTGGATCTCAGATGGGACGAATGCTCCCAACACACACACACACACAAAGGTTTAATGCTCCTGAAGTTTTATATAACTAGAAATTTGTAGCTTTTAATCCCCACACACTTTTTTTGTTCAACAGTTAAAAACACTCAGCCTTGTTTTGGTTTTTGTGCTCAACATGAGTGAATATCAGTCGTTGCGAGTGAAGAGCAGAGGAGCAAAGATGATGTGCAGTCTGGTAGCTGACTGATCAGCAGCCAAAGAAAGAAACGAAGGTCAAAATGCTGCAAATCTCCCAAATCCTGGGCCCGAGTCCAGCTTTGAGTTGAAGCTGAATGAGCCGTGTCGTCATGCGGCCACAGTGAAAACAACAAGCTGCCCCACTGAGTGAAAAGTGTGTCGTTGCAGGTTCAGTTCCTTTTTTTTTTTCTTTCTTTTGTTTTTTGTTTTTTAGAGAGTGCCCGTCAGTATTCGGTCATTTATCCTCCTTCGCTGTCCTTGATCGAGGCATTGAACCCCTGCAGGCCCACGTCAGTGCGCTGTGGCTGTATAATGTGTATGTCGCACACATGCTCAGTATTTACTGAAGATTTGAAGCGATGACGCTAAATTTCTACTTTGTACTGACATTGTTTTTACAGTGTGATAAATCTTCACTAGAAACCACAGACTCACACGCTGTGAAGTTTCCTCCTCCTTCTTTTGCACAGTGACATGAACAGTGCACATCAGACAGCTGTGTATTACGTGTGTGTGTGTGTGTGTGTGTGTGTTTCGTTTGTTTTGCATCTGTCATGTTTTCGCCACCTGCCAGGTGCTCACATATTTAACACATTTCCATTCACATCCCTCAGGTTGGGACAAGCACTCATATGGTTACCACGGAGATGATGGCCACTCCTTCTGCTCATCCGGCACCGGGCAACCCTACGGACCCACGTTTACAACGGGCGACGTGATTGGCTGCTGCGTTAACCTCATCAACAACACCTGCTTCTACACAAAGAATGGCCACAGCCTAGGTAAAGAGCTCAGAGACCACGCGGTACCAGCAGAGTAAACAAATAAACGACTGCACGCCTGAACGTGCGACAGGTGTATCAGAAATAAACAGGAAATGCATCGTGTACACGGACCACTTCCTGTTGGTTCGTGTCTTTCCCAGTTCCTGGATGTAAACGAAGCCCAGCATATTAAAGCAACCAGCAGCAGCAGCAGCAGCAGCAAACTAGACTGTGCATCAGTTATGATAGGTAATGCTCTGTAAACACTGCAGCTCCAGTGTCACCTTGTGTCCAGGTAGCACCTGGCTCAAGAAGCTAAAACAAGCAGCAAGGCCGAGTTTTATTTTGAAAAGTTGAAGGACGACTAAGAGGAGGCTGACTTGGTGCATTGACTGGTATGGACAGGACCAGAGCAAACACATGCTGCATCAGAGGGGCTTCAAAACAAAAACAAAACATTGTCTTACTTGATAATGGTCCACACTAACTCCACCTGCAGGTCCAGTCAGAGTGAGACCAAAGGCTTGATTCATTATTCAGGTTCTTCTCATTTTGCACCGAGTCACAAGTTTTTGTGTTTGTTCTTCTGTACTGTACACATTCATCCTGGTGCCTGCTGTCACAGTCAGACCAGGCTTCATGCCTGGCTGATGTTTTTCCACCTGCACATTTACATGAAATTAAAGAAACTGGGTTCCTGCAGAGTGATGATGGACACCAGGTTGGATCAGTACATGTCAACAGAAACCGCTGCCTTCCTTCACACTGACTCTTTCTCTGTGTGTGTGTGTGTGTCTCTGCAGGTATTGCCTTCACAGACCTACCAGTAAGTACCCACACAACGTGCTCTGTTCACTTCAGTGTTGTGATGAAATGTTTTTACTTTCCATAATTAATCAGGGCTGTAGGACGTCAGGCTATTTATGGAAATGGTCCACGTCCTTCAGAAAGTCCAGTGTAGTCAAAATGTTTACACTGCGCTGAATGGATCGGAGGCTGGGAGACGAGTGAGCTCCTGATGTTGATCAGAGAGTCTGTGGTTCAGGTAGATTTCATCTGAAATGATCATTATCAGGTGTTTTAATGAGTTAATTCACATGACTTCAGTGTCCAGTGACAGATCTGACTGATTCTCGTTCAACTCAAATCACTTTGTTCTTGTGTCCCTTGCGTACTGATTGCGACATTGGCTTCATCTGGTTTCTTTCGGCTTTGTGTTTGCTGCTGTGTCTTTGCCTCGTGTCTGATAAACCTGCCGCAGACTGTCGATCCAGCACGAACCAGCAGCCGCACACAGTCTGAGCTGAGCTGCTGGTGGACATGATGGAGCGTGTGGCAGCTGAAGAGCCACGGTGTTTTCTCCAGTCGTTAAGAGCTGGAAGTCTTCACCTCGTCAGAAACATGACTCCTGATACACACACACACCATGTCAGAGGCTCTGCTAGTTCTTATGAAGCTGTGTTTGTGTGAAGAGGGCGGGACTGGAGTTGTGTGGTGCTCTTCATCAGCTCCCATGCTTCATTATGTAAACGCCCCCCCCCCCTTCAAATGGACATTAATTCTAATGAGATTCATGCATCAAAATGTGAGGGAGACCCTTTTGTTTCAGGTCCCCCCCCCCCCCCCTTCTTGCTCAGCAGCAAATGAGAACGGGGGCCGGCTGTTTTCAAGGGAGAAGAAAATAAGAGTCTTAGCTGCAACAATAATCCATTGAGCAGCAGAACAGGCCTGGACCAGAGCCAGACATTCATGTTCCTCCAGAGTCGTGCTCTGAAGTGCGTCACCTCGCCACAGCTGACCTTTGTGGTTATTGGACCATGACAAAGGCAACTTCAAGAGACACACACACACACACACACACACACACACCTTTGTCCTGCTGTTCTTATGGGAACAAATTGATTTCCCAAACCTTAAAACATCTCTGTGATGCTTTCAGGGAACCTGTACAAAATCTGAGAACTAACTGTCAAACACACAGTGACCGTGACGACGACCTCCTCCTCCTCCTCCTCCTCTGATCAGATGGAGGCTGTGATTGGATCAGATAGACTCACAAACCTGCTCATCCTGTCATCACAGGCGTCATCGAGGAGTTCAGATAAAGAGAGGAAACAGCTGTTCACCCAAAACCAGACATGGACTTCACTTCACCTTTTGGTCGTGACACGCAACGTGTCCAGCAACTATCACAGGGTTTCAAAAAGTCACATCCACAGCAGAGGGAACTGCTAAATCTCCCTTTTGGCCATGTTTGCTGGAAAGAACAATCCAGGTGTTTTGGAAAACAACAGTCTTTTGTTAACATTAGAGTTACACAGGATTTTTTATGGCTTCAGCTGGAAGCAGTGGAAGCAGCAAACACATCAGCCAGGTGTCTGTCACAGCTTTTAACACACTGTGAGATGATCTGTGTGTCCACGTCCTCCGCGGATTTACATACACACACTTGGTCATGTGAATGAAGCTGGGTTTTCTTGTCTCGCAGCGTCGCTCACGTTATCTCAAGGCTTTTTGCAGGACGAGGTTAAGACTTTAGTTAACTATGGAGAGAAACCCAGAAACAGTTCCCACAGACTGTCCTCTGCTCTCAGCACTTATCCATCATGTGGACTCGTCACCCAGAGCTCCCACTGTGGACATGACACAGTACTGATCACCGAGGCAAACGTTCATGTAGTGGTGAGAACGGCGTCGTGACTCCAGGATCCACGATAAACAGAAAGTGACTCAGTCAGAAATCTTAGTAATGACTGACTCAGGTTGTGATGAATGAATCAGTCTGATAGATTCATTACAGATTGTCTCTGTGCGGCAGGATCTGGCTCTGCTGTCACCTCCGCTGGCTTGTAAAGTCCAGTTTGAAGGAGTAATTGTAGACAAAAGCTTATTTCCTGAGAATTTTGGCTTTTCCTGTTTTTCCTCTCACTGTTTCCTGTTTTGATTTATTGTTCAGATTACGTCCCCGCGCTCCCTTTCCCTCCACCGTCCTAATTCCTGTCCTCTTGTCTCATCTGCCACAGCCCAACTTGTACCCGACCGTGGGCCTTCAGACCCCGGGGGAGGTGGTGGACGCCAACTTCGGCCAGCACCCCTTTGTGTTCGACATCGAGGACTACATGCGGGAGTGGAGGACGAAGATCCAGGCCCAGATCGACCGCTTCCCCATCGGAGAGCGCGAGGGCGAGTGGCAGTCCATGATCCAGAAGTAAGAGGGCTGGAGAACTGAACCGTGTCCTGTGTACATGTGAACAGAGCGTAGTCGCTGTGGGAGGGGTACCTTTGATTTCTGTCGTGAAGAAGTTTTCTCTGTTGAATCTGAAGGGGATTTCACACACAACCTGTTTGGATCGAGAACAAAACCTGGTTTTCCCAGCCAGTGTGGACGAAGTCTGGTTGAACCTGAAGTGTCTCGGTCCAGTTCAACACACGAAGCACAGAAACTCTCCTGGTTTTAAAACAAATTAAATTACTATTAAATCAATTTGCTGACTTCAAACCGCTAAAGGAGGCGATCTGATAACGGTCGAGTGCGTGTTTATGTGAATCGTTGGTAACCATGGTAACGCGACATCACAGGGGTTTCCCCTGATTAGTCACAGGAAGCTGAAGCTGCTGTTGGACGGCAGCTTCACAGGCACATCAACGCCTCTGAGGAGGCAGCGTCACCGACACTCACTAAAACCGTCCAATCAGTGAGTGTGCTCCGAGGCCATGTGACCTCAGGTGTACCCCTGTTGGTTGGTTGGTTTGTGAACAGTCAGTCTGAACCTGAACCAGTGCTGTGTGTCACTTTGGTCACTTTGTTCTCTAAGCACTGTGAGGCGTTGATGTGCACCGTTAGCATGGTTAGCTTTAGCTTGTGCGTGCTAAGCTGCTAACTCAGCCCGTCAGTCAAGTGTCCATGTGACTGTGCTCGTCAGCGATACAAGTTTTCATCCCATCAGTTCACTCAGGTCAAAACAGGTTAAAATAACACAGACGTTACTTATTAACATTGGCTGGTTTTATTCTGAGAGAAGTGACTTCACGTGTGCTACATGCTGCGTTCAAAGCAACATGCTGCGTTCAAAGCAGCGTGTAGCACACGTGATGATGTTTCAGGACAGAGGAGACAAATCAGTTGTTGCTGAGAAAAAAGTTTGTCAGATTTTTTTTTGTTATCATCGACCAGGTCTTATAATTACTCAGTGGTGTGGGTGTGTGTGTGTCACATTTTAGGAAGTCAACCCCTCCATGACCAGGTCATATGTCAGTCGTTGCTGGGCTGAGACCAGTGGAAGTGTTTGTCTGTGCAGGTGACAGGAAGTCGCTGCAGGAGTGAAAGCTGTCTGCGCTGGGTTTCTCTTCATGCCCTGCCCTGATGGGATTAGCACTCTGTTGCTATGATTACTTGTCCAGAATGGATTTAATCTCCATTTGATGGGGATTGGGGTTGAGGGTGGGTGGGTCGGTGGGGGTTGGAGGGGGAGGGGGGGTTGGTGTCACTGGCTACAGCCGGAAACATGGCCTCTCTGCCTGGGAGTGAAAGCAGGAAGTTTTTAAGATCAGGTCAGATCGGTGGAAGTGCAGAGTCAGACAGTGAAGTGAAGCAGGTCGTCCTCTCTCACCTGCCCGTCAAACACACACACACACACACACACACACACACTTAAATTAATAATCCTGTTCATCACAACTTGATTCTGGGGATTCGTTTGTGTGTTTATTAATTACATTGTTTCACAGAGTTCAGTTCTCACAGTGAAGACAAGTGAGACAGGTGAAGAGACGTGTCCCGGCTCCCGGCCAGGCCAACTGCTGAGTCATGGACAGGAAACAAAGGCCAACTACACAGTTATTACCCAAACTGTCCGTCCATTGTGAGGCTCAGTTTACAGAGTGACTTCCTGCTTCTGCTACGACCATCTGCACTGCGACTGTGTGAGACATCGCTGCCGGTTCACATGCACTCGCTTCGAGTTTAATCTCAAACTGAAGTGGTTCAGATGATCTGAGCGTCTCACTCCTCGTGTGTTTTTAAAAAAAAACAGCTTATAACTCGTAACAGAGATAGAAAAAAAGACCCAGTTCTGGAGATCAAGCTCGTTTTTGTTCAGTTGTAATGAAGCACATAATGTAACCTGACATGGATTTATCCACCTCTGTATGTGGACGGGTTCAGTGTTGACCCAGTTTGACCGTCCACACGGACACAGTGGCTTTTCCTCAGATGCAGATGGTGAGATGTTTGTTTCTGTGGATCCTAACAGTGAGTGTGAACTCCTGGCACTGAGCTGGTTTTCTGTTTTAACTGCTCCTTACTGTGATTTCATCTTTGTCTTAGTCACAAATGTCAGATGTGTAATTATAACTCTTTTTCCTGAGCACACCTCTGAACTGAACCTGAACCTGAACCTGAACCTGTGATTTAACAGCTGGTCGAACCGGCTCTTCCAGTCGCTGCTCATCTGACCAGGAGGATTTAAGCTTCATGTTAAAGATCTGATTAGACTCCAGAGGTTCACAGGCTGCTTCCTGTTCACCTGAAGCGTCACTCAAACGTTAGTTAGAAAAGAGTGTATTTGTTTGTTTCTGTGTGTGACAGGCGTGTGTGTTGTTTCTGCCTCTCCTGTCAGGATGGTGGCTTCCTACCTGGTGCACCACAGCTACTGCGCCACGGCCGAGGCCTTCGCCAAATCCACCGACCAGGCCGTACACGAGGAGCTGGCCTCCATCAAAAACCGACAGAGTGAGTCCCACCTGCGAGCCGCGCCGCGGTTTGATGTCTCTGTCCAAACAGCTGCAGGCGCTTTGGTGTTAGGAGCTGAGAAGTTTATATTTATTATAGAAATGTTGTTGTAATGACTCTCCTCTTCCCATCGTGTGTTTGCAGAGATCCAGAAGCTGGTGTTGTCAGGTAGAATGGGCGAGGCCATCGAGACCACCCAGCAGCTCTACCCCAACCTCCTGGAGAGGAACCCAGACCTTCTCTTCATGCTCAAGTGAGACCACGGCTGCGTGTTAATCTGTCTCTCCCCCTTTGACTCGCATAACAAACATCACACTGCAGCTGACTGGAGGCTTCAGGCTGATGTTCTCCAGGCTGATGAACGTAGGGTGGAGGTTGGGTGGGGAACGTCCAGCTGAGATGAAGAAACTTTCTGATCTCATCATGTGATGATTTGCTCCCTCCCTTCTTTGTTTCTGTGTTTCCTCACTCTGCGTCCCCGTGGCCTCTGTGTCCTCCCGCAGGGTGAGACAGTTCATCGAGATGGTGAACGGGACGGACAGTGAGGTGAGGTGTCTGGGAGGTCGCAGCCCAAAGTCTCAGGACATTTACCCCGGCTCCCCCCGGCCCTTCAGCAGCCCCAGCCACAAAGCCAGCAGCTCCCAGCCCTACCTCACAGGTATGTCAACATCTGGAGATCTGGAGAGAACATCTGGTCTCAAGGTTGTCTCGTGTTTTAGCTCCAGTGACGACGGCGGCGAAGGTTTTTACAGCTTTGACATTTATTCACACCCACAGTTTGTGGATCGACGGCTCTGCAGAGTAAATGTTAACGTGTTTGTACTGCGAGTTTCTGAAGCTGCAGCGTGAATAGACACGTTGTTCGCTAACAGCTAACGTCTGTTCAGCCGTCAGAGTCCTGTCGCTCTCGTCCCCAGGGTTCGACAGCAACTGCTGTAACGGTGTGACGTCCAATAAGAGCCACAGCTCCTCCCCTCACAGTCACAAGCCCTGCCCCCCCAGCTCTGGCTCCACCCTCCCGGCGTCTGACATCAGCATCAACGGGAGCCGCAGCCAACAGCCCCTAACCAGGTACAGACAGAGGGAGATGAGTGGGCTCGACTCGTAGCATGTGTGTGTGGTGTCATCAGGCTGGAGGGGCGTTACGTGTGTGTGTGCGTGTGTGTGTGTGTGTGTGTGTGGCTGAAAGGTTCGATAACAAAATGAACAGACTCTGTCTCTGTGGGACCAGCAGAGCTCTCAGCTCACTGTTTGTTTGTTCACTGTATTTAAATAGAGGCAGAAACAGACACAGAGGAGATGGAGTTAATTTTGTTAGATCTGTGTTTCCTTCCTGCCTCTTCGCTCCCTCTCATCCTTTGAGGGCTCATTAAATAAACCCCACCCTCTTCACGTCCAGCAACCAGTCAGGGTGAAGAGCCATGTGGCCGTCACAGATCTCCTCTGTGTTCAACATGAATTCTTTGTTTCGTCTTTATCTTTTCAAAGTAGGCTGCATCTTAAGAGCACGGAGGTTGCATGAAGGAAGCGCTCCATAGTTTACTCCTGTCTGAGATCAAACAGAGAAACACAGCAGTGGTTCAGTCAGTCAGACTCCACCTGCTGATGTCATGTGATGAAGTCACGGTCGCATGTAATTTTTCTTTGACAGCGAGGTAGAGTCAGGACGTCGGTGTCAGAAAACATCCCGGAGGTCATGTGACCGCTCCCGTGTTCACTAGTGTGTTTCTCCTCAGTAACGACGTGGACATGGAGGTCGACCACTTCACCAACGGAGTGACAGAATCGTCCTCGAACGGTTTCCTGAACGGCAGCTCCAAACACACCGCCGAGCCCGACGACTGCGACGCAGACATGGGTGGGTAGAGTGTGACACTCAGGCTTTTTCTACCCCCGTCTCTCAACCTCCTCCCTCCTGCTTTAAATACCCCGTCACATTAAACCTCCATTTTTGCCCTTTTCGCCCCGTCGACCTGCCTGCGGCTCTGCAGAGGTGGAGTCTGCTCAGTCCAAGAGGCAGCTGTGCGGCGGCAGCCAGGCGGCCATCGAGAGGATGATCCACTTCGGCAGGGAGCTCCAGAGCATGAGCGAACACCTCCGCCGAGAGTGTGGCAAGAACTCTGCTAACAAGAAGATGCTCAAGGTACACACACACACACACACACACACACACACACACACACACTGCTCAGTTTACTCAGCTCATGCTGCGTAAACAGACAAAGCTGTAGCTGTAGCTCTGTTTGTGTTCAGTCAACAGTCACAAAGTACAGAAACATGAGTCAAGCATCAGATTTTATATTCAGTGACTTTGTGTGACGCCCAGCATCTACACTGAGCCCAGAGTCACCCTCACTCTGAAGGAGGAAGAAAACCACAGAGAGCAACAAGCTGACGTGGTGAAAAGCATCTTGGGAGATGTCAATAGCATGTACCTGTACCTGAGGTGCAGGTGCAGTATGAGCAGTGTTACACTGTGTGTATTCATTGTGTCTTTATGAAGCTCAGTAAACAGGATCAGATAAACTGAGATCTGATGTTCAGCAGACACGTGGAGTCAAACTCAAAACACTCCACTGACTCGGTCACAGTGCTCTAATTAAATGAGCTGAGCCTTGAATCTCTAATCAGCAACATCTTCTTCCTCATGAACAAACACGTTTTCACTGCTGGGACCAGTGGCCCAGACACCAGGGAGTTACTGGTCACAGCCCTGATGTAGTTCAGCTTCATAACCCAGCACGAAGAGTGAGCTGGTACTGATGGGAGGGAGTGTGATGGCGCCCTCTGCTGTCTCCTGCTGCAGGACGCCTTCAGCCTGCTGGCCTACTCGGACCCCTGGAACAGCCCGGTGGGCTACCAGCTGGACGCCATCCAGAGAGAACCGGTCTGCTCCACCCTCAACAGTGCAATATTAGGTGAGTTCAAGGACAAACCAGGTGTGTAGCAGATGTCAGTGGTTATAAAGTGTCAGTAGATGATTATAATATCATCTCCTCCTCTTCCTCCTCCTCCTCCTCCTCTGCAGAGACTCACAACCTGCCTAAGCAGCCCCCCCTGGCCCAGGCCGTGGGTCAGGCCGCCCAGTGCCTCTCCATCATGGCTCGGACTGGCAGTGGCTCCTGCGCCTTCGCTTCTGTGGACGATTACTTGCACTAGCCCCGTGCGCGCATACGCACACACACACACGCACACACACACACACACATAGACTCTGCAGACCTGTCCAGACACGTCTCCCCACCACCTCCTCCTCCTCCTCCTCCTCCATCAGTGTAGTCCTATAATCTGAGGAGACGCCCCCTCTGCACGACAACAGGTAGTGGAACCATCTCACTCGCTTCTTGTTCTGCTTTTACAAAATCACCACAAGGACCCGGGGGTGTTTCTGGGCAGATCTACGGAGCGCCGACACACGCACACCAAGTACATTTAAAACACACAGACACGTCACCTCCCTTTCCATCGTAAATATGAAATCACGCCTCCACCGTGGCTAAGCCCCTCCTCCCGCCCTGCAAGGCGGCAGCGGCGGCTTCGTTCTGACCGACGCCCGGGGCCCAGCCAGGAGTAGCCAACTTGAAAATACTCGGCAGAGCCAAACTCACTGGACTCAGTTGCCCCCCCCCATCCCCACCTGTATACCTGGGGTGGGGGGGGGGGGCGTTGAGGCATTAAAGCCAGGGCAGACAGAACTGGTAGATTTCCCTGGTTAAACAAACAAGGAAGAAACAACAACGACAACAACACAGCAAAAGAAAACAGACGAGCGACCACCGTGGTCCCTGTACACCTGGTAAACTCTCACCAGGCACACACACACACACACACACACACACACACACACACACACACACACACAAACAGGATCCAGAGGCTTCGATTCCAGGCTCTGTTACAGACGGCCCACCGCCCCTTACCCTCTACCCCACCCACAGCACCACCCACCTCCACCCTCCACTGACTTCAGGACATCGGCGGACATTTATGTGACGCATGTGGACTCGGGACTTCGAAGAAGCCGGAGAGAAATCTAGAGTCTCGTCTCATCGTTCCCTGTTTTTAATCTTTTCTGTTTCATTTCCTGTTTTGTTGTTTTTGTTTTGTTTTGTTTTTCATGGGTGATGTGTGTGTGTGTGTGTGTGTGTGTGTGTGTTGGGGGGGGGGGCTGAGGAGGCGTGGTTACCTGGCTCTTGTTTTGTTTTTAGTTTCTCCAGGTTTACAAGGCATGGTGCAGACGACGACGACGATGATGATTATTATTATTATTATTATTATTATTGTTGTTGTTATTATTCTAATTATCATTATATTAATTATTGTTACTTGCATTCACAGTATATTTGTTGAGCGCCAGCAAGAGCAAGTTCCCCCAACTTATTATAATAAAGGTCCCGATTCCACCGACTCCCAGTGACGAGCGTGTGTACATGTTAACGTTTATATATGACTTTAACAAAATGGAATTATATCAATAGAGCGAGATATTTAGTTACAAATGACAGGACGTTTTTGAAAAGAAAAAAAAAAAACAATCCTTTAATGCTTTGTACTGACATCAATGACCCTGACGCGTGCTGGTTGTTTCTAGTCCGCAGGCTTTTCTTAGTTTGTTTGTTTTGTGTGTTTTTTTTTTTCCTGTTTCCTGTCGTGTGGGCTCCAGGGCTCCTCGTGGATTTGACCACTTCCTACAAAAACACGCCTCTCAGGTGCCGAGACACTTAAGTTTCCCACGTGGTGGTCGTCGCTGTGAAGGAAGCGCTCTTCACTGCAGCTTACACTGAGACACTGACATTGAAAAGAACGTTGTGCCCCCCCACCCCCACCCACCCACCTGAGCTGCACATCAGGGTCGATGCAAACATTGTTCATCTTTTATTCTTGTATCAATGTCTGTGCTGATTCTTGACACATAAACAGCCTGGAGCTCATGTTTCCCTTCGTCCCTCCTCCTCAGAAACAGTCACAGACCCCCCCCCCCCCCCGGTTTGTTTGCTCTTTTTAAAGTTGAACTGGAATTCAGATTCTTCTGTTGAAGTCTGATCCTGCAGCAAACTGCTGTCTTTTTACGTTACGTCCTAAAGTCTGTGAGCGACAGAAAAGTAAAAGCAGACATTTTGTTTTAAATATTCCAGTCTTGTGGTTTCGTCGTGTCCAAACCTCGATACGAGGCGTTCTTCTCCCTCTTCAACAAGTCACAGTAGAGTTGCTTATCAGCTGTTCGTCCCCACGAGGAAAGCGCTCATAGTGAGAGTCCTCAGGTGTAAAACCAGCTGTGTCTGAAATCAGAGGCCCGTTGATTGGCTCAGGTCTCAGGGCGACACAGTGACGTGGACCATCTGCGACGTTAACAGCAGAAAGAACCCGAACTCAAACTCTTGGAAAATAAGAATTTTAGTTTCAGTTCAACTTTAACGTTGCACAGTCGAAGTTTCCTCTATCACCAGCCTTTAGGTTCTGTTTGTTTGTTTGTTTGTTTGTTTGTTTACCAGTTCCTCCTCCGGCCTCGATGGGATGAATACAAAAAGAACAGAAAACATAAAAACATCAGTATTGTTCACTGCACTGTGACTGCCACCGTCAGAAACAAAGAACCAAATAGTTGAGGAAGTGACTCCTTCGCAGCAGAGACCTCTGCTAAAAACACCACCTCCATCTTTCTCCTTTTTTTTTTTTTTTTTTTTTTTTACCCAGGGGTCCAGAGTTGACATTTCTCCTCATGGTGGAACAGAGCTTTTCTCTACCTTGGTTGCTTTCTCACATTTTTTTTTTGTTTGTTTGTTTGTTTGTTTTTTAAACTCCCCATTGTTTTTTTTGTTTTTTGTTTTTTCTCTGGATCGTAAGCAGTCACGGCATCATTTAGAAAATTTCTTAGACAAAGTGTCTGTTGTCTCTTTCTGAGTAAGGTCTGAAACCTATGCATGCCATAGTAAAGTGGTGGTAAGATCAAGTTAGATGTCTTCTTCTTCTTCTTTTCTTCTTTTTGTTTCTCCTTCTTTTTTAGCCAGTTCACGGTGTATAAGGAAGATGTCAACCAGTAAGTTGTCCACTGCTGACTGTGTGTCCATTTGGAGAAAAAAAATGTGCAATTTGTGTGAGGGTGAAAAGATTTATATTAAAAATGAGAAATGATGATCCGACTTGTGTGGATGCTGCGTGAGGCCTGGAGCTGTCTGTCACACCACTCACTGGGTTTAGTTTACCTGCAGAGAGAGTTGATTTCCACTTTGTATTTTATCTAAAATCTGGCCTTAAAATAACAAATGCTGCACATGAGAACGTCATAAATGTTTCAAAATGTACTTATACTTTGTTGATTAACAAACTAAAAAACAAATAGCAACATCAAGTTAGAATAAAACTTAATCCCAGAGAAGAAAGATGGAGAGTTACCCATTACACCTTGGTACTGTAGAGCTGCAGTGATCACAAATGTGACAACACATCCCATTACTACAGTTGTTTATTACTAATCTTCCTCATATATTCCTTCACTTTCTCACAATTAAACTAATCTGCCTTCCTGTCACGGATGGTGTAGTTGGCGGAGAATCCCTCCCTTCTGATTTTAGTGTCGGTGATGAGGATCATGGACAGGATGCTGCTGCGGGAGACCACTGGATCTGGGGAGGTCGAGCCGCAGTATTTGCCAATGCGGGAACCCACTGAAGGATGAAAAGGGGGTGAGGAGGAAGTAAATAAATGGGGAGGACAGGTTAAGTGAAGAGAGAGATTGAGTGAGAAGCGGAAGTGAAGAAAAAGGAGAGTGTCAGCTTCAAAAACTGTGACAACTTCAGCAATTCATTGACTTAAAACATTTTCTTTGCTCATTGATCTCATCCTGATCCAGATCCTGATCCTGTCCTCACCTTCCGGGAGGCCGTCCCAGATCTCCAGCCAGTCGTACTTGCAGGAGTCTCGGTCCTGAGCAAAGTACTCCATGTCGAAGCTAGTGAACTCCAGCATGATCTCTGATGTACTGGGAGCCAAGATCGTAAAGGTGCAGTTAATGTTGTTGGGGTACTTCTTGGGGAAGTTTGGTGTTGTGATGACGCCCTGGGGATCCGTGAAGTTTCTGGAACAATCTGGACCTAAAAAGGAGAAGAGACTACCAAAGTAAGAGGGAAACCTTACTAAGACACAAAACAATGAGTAAAAACATAAAATGACATTATCACAGCATAATAATGTAACCTTCGTGTGACCACCTGCAGACCACAGACCGCTACGCACCTTCCTCATAGGATTCATAGACAACAGAAAATCCTGCCTGGTTGCTGTTCTCATCGTCAGTCACAAACTTAATGAGGACCTTGCTCCCACTGGAGATGAGCGGGGACGGTGCGACAGAACCACAAAATCTTCCCAACATGGACGAACGCTCGTCAGCGCCGTCATAAATCTCCACATAGTCGTTCCTGACGGAGCAGAGAGGAGATACGAGTTTATTTTGTGTTATGCATACAATGAAAAATTGAGTTTTCAGGCAAACTTTATGACCTGTGACCCTTTAGATCCAGGTACTGTCTGTGCATGTGGAGCAGAGACAGAGTGAAGGGTGAGCTCTTACTCGCACTGTTTGTCCCCCAGATGGAAAAAAGAATTGAAGGTGAGCATGATCTTCTGAGTCGGCTCAGGTGCACTTATCACCCACAAACATCGCTGGGAGGGAAGGTATTCCATTGGATAGCCTGGGGAGGTCAAGTAGCCAGGGAAGGTCTTCAAATGACCCCCACAGGTGTCTGCAGCATAGGAAAACATGAAAAGTTGTGTAGCATCATTTAATGAAGAGAGACACTGACTTTCTGAAGTTCCACCCGAGAGTCTCAGCAGCACCCGAGTGGGGAACTCAGACGTTTAACTCTGGATCGTCATAAATCCTTGGAACTTGTATTAGCCTGAGCAAATGTGAATTGGATTTGGTTTGATATACAGCATCTCATGAAGGTAATGACAGTAAAATGGTATTTACAAGGTCTAACACCCTACTCCAAGGACTGTATGAATTCATAATCCGCTGGCTGTAGTTAACTAGATCATCAGACAGCTAGATTCATGCTCATTTAGACATGAGCTTAAACAAAGAAAAGGATGTGATCTGAAAAATGCAGCTGCATCTTGGAGGTGGTGGGCGCCTTATCTCAGGGATCGCATTCCCCTGCCTTGTCTCTTAGCATCGCTCATACTGAATGAAGTGACATCCTGACTATAGATCAGAGCTGGAAGGACTTCAGCATCTTGCTCATGGACATTGTAGCAAATATTTTTACACTGTGTGACACAGATGACACAAAAAAATATCCAGGAAGTGAAACCTGGTCCTTCCTGTTGCCACCTCATACCCCGACCTCATTTGTTACCAATCACTAGTCCTGCCGCTCACACTTAGATTGGTCTCCAGAGGAGGCGCTCCTGTCACGGATGGTGTAGTTGGCGGAGAATCCCTCTCTGCTGATTTTAGTGTCGGTGATGAGGATCATGGACAGGATGCTGCTGCGGGAGACCACTGGATCTGGGGAGGTCGAGCCACAGTATTTCCCAATGTGGGAACCCACTGAAGGATGAAAAGGGGGTGAGGAGGAAGTAAATAAATGGGGAGGACAGGTTAAGTGAAGAGAGAGATGGAGTTAGAAGTGGAGGTGAAGAAAAAGGAGAGCGTCAGCTTCAAAAACTGCGACAACTTCAGCAATTCATTGACTAAAAACATTTTCTTTGCTCATTGATCTCATCCTGATCCAGATCCTGATCCTGTCCTCACCTTCCGGGAGGCCGTCCCAGATCTCCAGCCAGTCGTACTTGCAGGAGTCTCGGTCCTGAGCAACGTACTCCATGTCGAAGCTAGTGAACTCCAGCATGATCTCTGATGTACTGGGAGCCAAGATCGTAAAGGTGCAGTTAATGTTGTTGGGGTACTTCTTGGGGAAGTTTGGTGTTGTGATGATGCCCTGGGGATCTGTGAAGTTTCTGGAACAATCTGGACCTAAAAAGGAGAAGAGACTACCAAAGTAAGAGGGAAACCTTACTAAGACACAAAACAATGAGTAAAAACATAAAATGACATTATCACAGCATAATAATGTAACCTTCATGTGACCACCTGCAGACCACAGACCACTACGCACCTTCCTCATAGGATTCATAGACAACAGAAAATCCTGCCTGGTTGCTGTTCTCATCGTCAGTCACAAACTTGATGAGGACCTTGCTCCCACTGGAGATGAGCGGGGACGGTGCGACAGAACCACAAAATCTTCCCAACATGGATGAACGCTCGTCAGCGCCGTCATAAATCTCCACATAGTCGTTCCTGACGGAGCAGAGAGGAGATACGAGTTTATTTTGTGTTATGCATACAATGAAAAATTGAGTTTTCAGGCAAACTTTATGACCTGCGACCCTTTAGATCCAGGTACTGTCTGTGCATGTGGAGCAGAGACAGAGTGAAGGGTGAGCTCTTACTCGCACTGTTTGTCCCCAGATGGAAAAAAGAATTGAAGGTGAGCATGATCTTCTGAGTCGGTTCAGGTGCACTTATCACCCACAAACATCGCTGGGAGGGAAGGTATTCCATTGGAAAGCCTGGGGAGGTCAAGTAGCCAGGGAAGGTCTTCAAATGACTCCCACAGGTGTCTGCAGCATAGGAAAACATGAAAAGTTGTGTAGCATCATTTAATGAAGAGAGACACTGACTTTCTGAAGTTCCACCCAAGAGTCTCAGCAGCACCCGAGTGGGGAAACTCAGACATTTAACTCTGGATCGTCATAAATCCTTGGAGCTTGTATTAGCCTGAGCAAATGTGAATTGGATTTGGTTTGATATACAGCATCTCATGAAGGTAATGACAGTAAAATGGTATTTACAAGGTCTAACACCCTACTCCATAACTGTATGAATTCATAATCCACTGGCTGTAGTTAACTAGATCATCAGACAGCTAGATTCATGCTCATTTAGACATGAGCTTAAACAAAGAAAAGGATGTGAGGATGCAGCTGCATCTTGGAGGTGGTGGGCGTCTTATCTCAGGGATCGCATTCCCCCACCTTGTCTCTTAGCATCACTCATACTGAATGAAGTGACGTCCTGACTATAGATCAGAGCTGGAAGGACTTCAGCATCTTGCTCAAGGACATTGTAGCAAATATTTTTACACTGTGTGACACAGATGACAAAAAAATATCCAGGAAGTGAAACCTGGTCCTTCCTGTTGCCACCTCATACCCCGACCTCATTTGTTACCAATCACTAGTCCTGCTGCTCACACTTAGATTGGTCTCCAGAGGAGGCGCTCCTGTCACGGATGGTGTAGTTGGCGGAGAATCCCTCTCTGCTGATTTTAGTGTCGGTGATGAGGATCATGGACAGGATGCTGCTGCGGGAGACCACTGGATCTGGGGAGGTCGAGCCACAGTATTTCCCAATGTGGGAACCCACTGAAGGATGAAAAGGGGGTGAGGAGGAAGTAAATAAATGGGGAGGACAGGTTAAGTGAAGAGAGAGATGGAGTTAGAAGTGGGGTGAAGAAAAAGGAGAGCGTCAGCTTCAAAAACTGTGACAACTTCAGCAATTCATTGACTAAAAACATTTTCTTTGCTCATTGATCTCATCCTGATCCAGATCCTGATCCAGTTCCTGATCCAGATCCTGATCCTGTCCTCACCTTCCGGGAGGCCGTCCCAGATCTCCAGCCAGTCGTACTTGCAGGAGTCTCGGTCCTGAGCAAAGTACTCCATGTCGAAGCTAGTGAACTCCAGCATAATCTCTGATGTACTAGGAGCCAAGATCGTAAAGGTGCAGTTAATGTTGTTGGGGTACTTCTTGGGGAAGTTTGGTGTTGTGATGATGCCCTGGGGATCTGTGAAGTTTCTGGAACAATCTGGACCTAAAAAGGAGAAGAGTTTACCAAAGTAAGAGGGAAACCTTACTAAGACACAAAACAATGAGTAAAAACATAAAATGACATTATCACAGCATAATAATGTAACCTTCGTGTGACCACCTGCAGACCACAGACCGCTACGCACCTTCCTCATAGGATTCATAGCGAACAGAAAATCCTGCCTGGTCGCTGTTTTCATCGTCAGTCACAAACTTGATGAGGACCTTGCTCCCACTGGAGATGAGCGGGGACGGTGCGACAGAACCACAAAATCTTCCCAACATGGACGAATGCTCGTCAGCGCCGTCATAAATCTCCACATAGTCGTTCCTGACGGAGCAGAGAGGAGATACGAGTTTATTTTGTGTTATGCATACAATGAAAAATTGAGTTTTCAGGCAAACTTTATGACCTGCGACCCTTTAGATCCAGGTACTGTCTGTGCATGTGGAGCAGAGACAGAGTGAAGGGTGAGCTCTTACTCGCACTGTTTGTCCCCCAGATGGAAAAAAGAATTGAAGGTGAGCATGATCTTCTGAGTCGGTTCAGGTGCACTTATCACCCACAAACATCGCTGGGAGGGAAAGTATTCCATTGGAAAGCCTGGGGAGGTCAAGTAGCCAGCGAAGGTCTTCAAATGACCCCCACAGGTGTCTGCAGCATAGGAAAACATGAAAAGTTGTGTAGCATCATTTAATGAAGAGAGACACTGACTTTCTGAAGTTCCACCTGAGAGTCTCAGCAGCACCCAAGTGGGGAACTCAGACGTTTAACTCTGGATCGTCATAAATCCTTGGAGCTTGTATTAGCCTGAGCAAATGTGAATTGGATTTGGTTTGATATACAGCATCTCATGAAGGTAATGACAGTAAAACGGTATTTACAAGGTCTAACACCCTACTCCAATAACTGTATGCATTCATAATCCGCTGGCTGTAGTTAACTGGATCATCAGACAGATAGAGTCATGCTCATTTAGACATGAGCTTAAACAAAGAAAAGGATGTGATCTGAAAAATGCAGCTACATCTTGGAGGTGGTGGGCGCCTTATCTCAGGGATCGCATTCCCCCACCTTGTCTCTTAGCATCGCTCATACTGAATGAAGTGACGTCCTGACTATAGATCAGAGCTGGAAGGACTTCAGCATCTTGCTCAAGGACATTGTAGCAAATATTTTTACACTGTGTGACACAGATGACACAAAAAAATATCCAGGAAGTGAAACCTGGTCCTTCCTGTTGCCACCTCATACCCCGACCTCATTTGTTACCAATCACTAGTCCTGCTGCTCACACTTAAATTGGTCTCCAGAGGAGGCGCTCCTGTCACGGATGGTGTAGTTGGCGGAGAATCCCTCTCTGCTGATTTTAGTGTCGGTGATGAGGATCATGGACAGGATGCTGCTGCGGGAGACCACTGGATCTGGTGAGGTCGAGCCGCAGTATTTGCCAATGCGGGAACCCACTGAAGGATGAAAAGGGGGTGAGGAGGAAGTAAATAAATGGGGAGGACAGGTTAAATGAAGAGAGAGATGGAGTGAGAAGTGGAGGTGAAGAAAAAGGAGAGCGTCAGCTTCAAAAACTGTGACAACTTCAGCAATTCATTGACTAAAAACATTTTCTTTGCTCATTGATCTCATCCTGATCCAGGTCCTGATCCAGTTCCTGATCCTGTCCTCACCTTCCGGGAGGCCGTCCCAGATCTCCAGCCAGTCGTACTTGCAGGAGTCTCGGTCCTGAGCAAAGTACTCCATGTCGAAGCTAGTGAACTCCAGCATAATCTCTGATGTACTAGGAGCCAAGATCGTAAAGGTGCAGTTAATGTTGTTGGGGTACTTCTTGGGGAAGTTTGGTGTTGTGATGACGCCCTGGGGATCCGTGAAGTTTCTGGAACAATATGGACCTAAAAAGGAGAAGAGACTACCAAAGTAAGAGGGAAACCTTACTAAGACACAAAACAATGAGTAAAAACATAAAATGACATTATCACAGCATAATAATGTAACCTTCGTGTGACCAACTGCAGACCACAGACCGCTACGCACCTTGCTCATAGGAGTCATAGCGAACAGAAAATCCTGCCTGGTCGCTGTTCTCATCGTCAGTCACAAACTTGATGAGGACCTCGCTCCCACTGGAGATGAGCGGGGACGGTGCGACAGAACCACAAAATCTTCCCAACATGGACGAACGCTCATCAGCGCCGTCATAAATCTCCACATAGTCATTCCTGACGGAGCAGAGAGGAGATGCGAGTTTATTTTGTGTTATGCATACAATGAAAAATTGAGTTTTCAGGAAAACTTTATGACCTGTGACCCTTTAGATCCAGGTACTGTCTGTGCATGTGGAGCAGAGACAGAGTGAAGGGTGAGCTCTTACTCGCACTGTTTGTCCCCCAGATGGAAAAAAGAATTGAAGGTGAGGATGACCTTCTGAGTCGGTTCAGGTGCACTTATCACCCACAAACATCGCTGGGAGGGAAGGTATTCCATTGGAAAGCCTGGGGAGGTCAAGTAGCCAGGGAAGGTCTTCAAATGACCCCCACAGGTGTCTGCAGCATAGGAAAATGTGAAAAGTTGTGTAGCATCATTTAATGAAGAGAGACACTGACTTTCTGAAGTTCCACCTGAGTCTCAGCAGCACCCAAGTGGGGAAGCTCATACTGAATGAAGTGACGTCCTGACTATAGATCAGAGCTGGAAGGACTTCAGCATCTTGCTCAAGGACATTGTAGCGAGTATTTTTACACTGTGTGACACAGATGACACAAAAAATATCCAGGAAGTGAAACCTGGTCCTTCCTGTTGCCACCTCATACCCCGACCTCATTTGTTACCCATCACTAGTCCTGCCGCTCACACTTAGATTGGTCTCCAGAGGAGGCGCTCCTGTCGCGGATGGTGTAGTTGGCGGAGAATCCCTCTCCGGTTATGTTGTTGTCTGTGGTGACGATCATGGACAAGATGCCGCTGTAGGAGATCACATGGTGCGGGGAGATCAAGCCACAGTATTCCCCGACGAAGGAGCCCACTGGTGTTAGAGGGGAGGATCAGGAGGAAGGTCAGGGACATCAAAAGAGATGGAAAGGGCGAAGTAAAGAAAAAGAAGGGGGGAGAAGAAGAGAGCATTAGCTTAATCACTCATCCACTGCAGGGTACTTTTATTTTTTACTTTGTCACCATCCCAGATTCCAATCAACATTTCATCCTTTTTTATGATTTCGCTCAGCCTGATCCAGATCCAAATCCTTTCCTCACCTCCAGGTAGGCCGTCCCAGATCTCCACCCAGTCGGATTTACAGGCTTTGTACTGTGGTAGAAAGATGTCAAAGACTGATTGCAAACTGCCAGGTTCCATGCTGAAGCTGCTGAACTCCAACTCAATCTCAGAGTTCTGGGGAGCCAAGATCATGAAGGTGCAGGTAATGTTGTTGGGGTACTCCTTGGGGAAGTTCGGTGTTGTGATGATGCCCTGGGCATCCGTGAAATTTCTGGAACAATCTGGACCTAATTAGGGAAAGAAGAGACTAATGAGTGCCAAGATGAGTGAGCTATCAGGTTTAGAGGGTAGTAAGATCCATGTACGTTCAGGTAGTTTGTTGTTAACCCAGAGGGAAAGAACAGAACCATATTTGTTTTCTTGTTGTGACAATCAACAAATGAAAATGTTTGTTCACATAAGAACATCCAATCAGTTTTGAACCCTTCTGGGTGTGGAAAACTTGGCATGTTTGTTTTTCTCTAAATGTTCCCATTTATGTCCAGCCCCCATTCCTGGAATCTGAAGTGATCACAGACCATTCATGTGGATCCAAGAGCAAATACAAATGTTGGACACAGACGCAAGGTTCCTTCTTCAACAGGCAGTGTGTATGCAGACAGTGCAGTTAATGTTTTTGGGTTACTCCTTGTGGAAGCTAAGTGTTGTGATGACGCCCTGGTAGAGTTTACCCTGCTAGTATCTTGCATTGTTTCACCAAACCTTCTTTACCCAAACAGTTCTGCTGCCAAACCCAACCAAACTGTGCATTAAGACTAGAAATAACAGAGAAACTGAAACTGTTAGCAAAGTCAAGCAGAATTTAGTGATAGTTTTCTGAGCTCTGGCTTTCACCTGCTTCAACAATCTTTTTTGATGTGGACTTTTCTTTATAAGCAACTGTGGACAGAAGCTTTGTGCCAGGGAGGCTTTGAGGCAAACAGTCCGCCCACAAGGTCATTACACCTGTTTGGGTAACCTTGGAAAACACTGCCACCTAAAGTTCTTTTCATGTTCTACTAGTAGGGTGTTAGTTCGGGTTAAACATTGGCTTCAACATTGGTTCAGTTTCAATATTATGATTCTTTATCACTACTTCTACTAAACACTTACGATGTTAAAAATTTAAACCTTTTCTTCCAGGTTTGTTTTTGATATAATCCTCATGTCATAATGTAACATTTAACCTCAAAAGCTGAACCCAAACTCAAACGTCATGTGTTTGACAGTAAACTGCACAGTTTCTGTTTGTGTTGCAGATATAGCACCTGTCACACACATAAAACTATCGTTTGTGTGAAGTGTCCAACCCTGGTTTCCCTCACATGGTCTCACTCTCTGCAGCGGACATGAACTCAGACAGAAAGTCAAGGTGCAACAGGTGTGGTGGATGTTACAGAGGGAACCAACCAGTCAACACCTACCAACATCCGTCAGAGCCTCCATGAAGACCTGGCTGAGAAGGACCAGCAGCAGTCCACTGTGCGCCATCCTTAGATCGTACAGCAGGGACAGACTGATGTGGTTGTGGTGGTGGAGTCACTGGGTTCCTGCAACCTTCAGCCCAGACCTCAGTCTTGGACTCTTGGGGAACTCCTCCAGATCTTTTACCCCTTTACTTCTGCTCTCTCTCCACAGCGACCAGAAGCTGCAGCAGAGTGAACCAGTCCGTCCTGATAGGCTACAGAGTGGGCAGAGTCCACCCCCACATCTAATCTGTGCCAGAATGGTGTCATTCACTCCTTTTTCCATGAGCTGCATGTGTTGCTTCATCCCAATCGCCATATGTTGGGAAATCCACCAGAACCATGGGGCCAGAACCACCACCTCCCATCAAGCCTCGGCAATGAGAACGAGCAAACAGCAGGTGATGTGACAATATTTCCACAACACACAGAATGTCACTGTCCACACATTATACACAAATGCCCTGGACACTGTTACATATATTGGATTTGTGGGGGCGGGGGGTCATGAGCATGTTGAAGATGTGCCAGTACTATCACAGCATCTGGACCCTTTCAGGCTCTCACACTCATTTACAGCTGACGTTGTTCAAGTCAGTCAGGGTTCAGGGCCTGAGAGGTGGAAGGGAACTGGGTCCTTGTGTCCCCGGCCTGGTCCGTTACATTAATGGCTGAGTTCCAGTCTGGTCTCTTACAGACCATAGACTCTATATGACTTAGGCTCCTTCATGTGAAGTGTGTCAGTGTCCCATTGTGACATCATCAAGTCAGTTCATGTCCCCTCACTTTCAGTCAGCATCAACACTGACTTTGCTTCAGGAAATTACCCACAGCTGCTCCCGATCCTAGTTCTGGTCCTGGTACTGATCCCAGTTCGGGTTCCGGTACCGATCCTGGTTCTGGTCCCGGTACCGCTTTGGGTTCCTGTACCGGTCCCGGTTCTGGTGCTGGTTCCAGTTCTGGTCCCGGTACCGATCCCGGTTCGGGTTCCGGTACCGCTCCCGTTTCTGGTTCCGGTTCGGGTTCCGGTACCGATTCCGGTCCCGGTTCCGATTCTGGTCCCGGTACTGATTCGGGTTCCGGTACCGTCCCCGGTTCTGGTCCCGGTTCGGGTTCCGGTACCGATCCCGGTTCTGGTCTCAGTCCCGGTTCCGGTCCTGGTCCCGGTACCGGTTCGGGTCCCGGTACCGGTCCAGGTTCTGGTCCCGGTACCGGTTCGGGTTCCGGTACCGATCCCGGTTCTGGTCTCAGTCCCGGTTCCGGTCCTGGTCCCGGTACCGGTGTCGGTTCGGGTTCTGTGCCCGGTGCCGGTACCGGTTCGGGACCAGAACCGGGATCGGTACCGGGACCCGAATCGGTACCGGGACCCGAACCGGGATCGGTACCGGGACCAGAACCGGGATCGGGACCAGAACCGGGATCGGTACCGGAACCAGAACCGGAAGCGGGATCGGGAGCAGTTCTGTTCCGACACTTCCGACTACATCTTGATTTCACATCACAATGAACTGTGGGTAATTTTCTGAAGCAAAGTCAGTGCCGATGCTGACTGAAAGTGAGGGACATGAACTGACTTGATGATGTCACAATGGGACACTGACACACTTCACATGAAGGAGCCTAAGTCATATAGAGTCTATGGTCTGTAAGAGACTGGACTGGAACTCAGCCATTAACATGACGGACCAGGCCGGGGACACAAGGACCCAGTTCCCTTCCACCTCTCAGGCCCTGAACCTTGACTGACTTGAACAACGTCAGCTGTAAGTGAGAGAGTGTGAGAGCCTGAAAGGGTCCAGATCCACTACACATGATCTGATCCTGGTACCAGGATCAGATCATGTGTAGTGTGTGAGTATCCCATTGTGACATCATCAAGTCAGTTTATGTCCCCTACCAGTTCGGCTTCTAGTCCCAGTCCTGGTTCTGTTCCCGGTTCCTCCCATCAGCAAACAGCAGGCAGATGTGACTCTTAACAGTTTAACCTTACAATATTTCCACAACACACAGAATGTCACTGTCCACTAATGCAGCTGTTACAGAAGCAGGTACTTTCATTATACACAAATGCCCTAGACACTGTTACATATATTGTATTTGTGGGGGGGGGGGGGGCATGAGCATGTTTTTTTCCAAACAGTTTAATAATATGGTTATGAATGTAAGTGTCATGCCCACTGCTCCCTAGTGTGTGTGTCTGTCTCTATCTCTTTCTGGGTGGGTGTGCTTAATTGCAGATGAGGAACTGCTGTGCTGGAGGTGGGGCCTCTGCTCCACAGCTGCCACACGTCAAGTCACCAGCCTAACCTGTGCTTCTCAGCGAGTCTGTGCTGGATGATAAGAAGTTTTCAGATCACCAGCTCAGTACTGCCTACAAGCCAGTGACCTCCAGTCAGTCCTGTGTTCCTGCCAGCTACTCATCTTCAGTCTCCTACTGCCTCCGTCTACCATCAGAGGAACAATAGTCTTCCTGCATTAATCGGCTGCCTCTGAGTCCACTCACCTGGTCTAACAGTAAGTGACAATTTACCATAGTATACTGAACACTGAAAACACACTGTGGTGAGGAGGAGAGACAATGGTAAAGACGTCCAGGACAGTTCTTCCCCTCAGGCCGAGGTGGAAGCTGTGCCAGTCCTATCACAGCATCTGGACCCTCTCAGGCTCTCACACTCAGTCACTTGCAGCTGATGTTGTTCAAGTCAGTCCGGGTTAGGTGAGTTAGGTTAGGGTTAGTTCCGGTACTGGTTCCGGCCTTGGGCCCAGTACGGTTTGGGTTCCGGTACCGATCCCGGTTCTGGTCCCGGTACCAGTTCCGGTAATGGAGGTTCCGGTACCGGTCCTGGTTCTGCTCCCTGTTCTGGTAATGTTCTGGTATCGGTTCCGGTTCTGGTGGTCCTGGTGCCAGTCCTGGTCCCGTTTCTGGCACTGTCCCAGCGCCATGGTCCTGGCTATGGTCCTCATCCCGGTTCAGGTAGGGCCCTGGCTCCAGTGGGCCTGGTCCTGATCCTGTCATATTCCTGTCACAGCATCGGGACCCTCTCAGGCTCTAACAGTCTTGTTTTATGTGTTTGTGTGTTTTTGGTTTTGTATCATTCCTGTGTTTGCAGTATTTGGCTGTTTGTGTCCTAATAATAATAATAATATTCAAAGACACAACTTGATCAACTACAGGTTACGCCCCCCCCCCCCCATATAAGTTACACAATAGTCACGCTGTGAAAAAGAAAACAGCCACTAGATGTCGCCCGACACCAAAATTATGGGAAGTAATAAAGTGCAACAGGTGTGTGTCAGAGCCTCCATGAAGACCTGGCTGAGAAGGACCAGCAGCAGTCCACTGTGCGCCATCCTTAGATCGTACAGCAGGGACAGACTGATGTGGTTGTGGTGGTGGAGTCACTGGGTTCCTGTGACCTTCATCCCAGACCTCAGTCTTGGACTCTTGGGGAACTCCTCCAGATCTTTTACCCCTTTACTTCTGCTCTCTCTCCACAGCGACCTGAAGCTGCAGCAAAGTGAACCAGTCCGTCCTGATAGGCTACAGAGTGGGCAGAGTCCACCCCCACATCTGATCTGTGCCAGAATGGTGTCATTCACTCCTTTTTCCATGAGCTGCATGTGTTGCTTCATCCCAATCGCCACGTGTTGGGTAATCCACCAGAGCCATGGGGCCAGAACCATCGCCTCCCATCAAGCCTCGGGCAATGAGAACGAGCAAACAGCAGGTGGATTTGATATTTCTACAACACACAGAATGTCACTGTCCACACATTATACACAAATGCCCTAGACACTGTTACATATATTGGATTTGTGGGGGCGGGGGGTCATGAGCATGTTGAAGATGTGCCAGTACTATCACAACATCTGAACCCTTTCAGGCTCTCACACTCACTTATAGCTGACGTTGTTCAAGTCAGTCAGGGTTCAGGGCCTGAGAGGTGGAAGGGAACTGGGTCCTTGTGTCCCCGGCCTGGTCCGTCATGTTAATGGCTGAGTTCCAGTCTGGTCTCTTACAGACCATAGACTCTATATGACTTAGGCTCCTTCATGTGAAGTGTGTCAGTGTCCCATTGTGACATCATCAAGTCAGTTCATGTCCCCTCACTTTCAGTCAGCATCAACACTGACTTTGCTTCAGAAAATTACCCACAGTTCATTGTGATGTGAAATCAAGATGTAGTCGGAAGCGTCGGAACAGAACCGCTCCTGATCCTGGTTCTGGTCCTGGTACTAATCCTGGTTCGAGTTCCGGTACGGATCCCGATTCTGGTCCCGGTACCGCTTTGGGTTCCGGTACCGGTCCCGGTTCTGGTGCCGGTTCCAGTTCTGGTACCGGTAACGATCCCGGTTCGGGTCCCGGTACCGGTTCGGGTTCCGATAACGATCCCGGTTCGGGTCCCGGTACCGATCCCGTTTCTGGTACCGGTTCCGGTTCGGGTTCCGGTACCGGTTCGGGTCCCGCCACCGGTTCCGGTACCGGTCCCATTTCTGATACCGGTTCCGGTTCGGGTTCCGGTACCGATACCGATCCTGGTTCCGGTTCGAGTCCCGGTGCCGGTACCGGTTCTGGTTCTGGTTCTGGTCCCGGGATGGGGATCATGTGTAGTGTGTGAGTGTATCAGGTATCGGTACCGGGACCCGAACCGGTACCGGTACCAGAACCGGGATCGGTACCGGAACCCGAACCGGGACCGGGACCAGAACCGGGGTCGGTACCGGGACCAGAACCGGAACTGGGATCGGGAGCAGTTCTGTTCCGACGCTTCCGACTACATCTTGATTTCACATCACAATGAACTGTGGGTAATTTTCTGAAGCAAAGTCAGTGTTGATGCTGACTGAAAGTGAGGGACATAAACTGACTTGATGATGTCACAATGGGACACTGACACACTTCACATGAAGGAGCCTGAGTCATACAGAGTCTATGGTCTGTAAGAGACTGGACTGGAACTCAGCATCAATGTAACTGACAAGGCCAGGGACCGATCAACTACAGGTTGTGCCCCCCCCCCCATTTAAGTTACACAACAGTCACACTGTGAAAAAGAAAACAGCCACTAGATGTCACCTAAATTATGGGAAGTAATAAGGTGCTGCTCAAACAAACCATGGACGTAGTGAATGGATGTCAAACGTTTTTCAGTGAGATGTGACTGAAGTCAGTTAAAACTACAAAGTTTAGTTGGATGTTGAGTTTACTGTTGATACTTGATTATATTTTCCATTACTGTCATAATGTGAAGCAGTGAGGCGTTCATGTAAGTTTGTACTCAACTCTTTATTTTGAGTTTTAAAACAATATTTAATGATACAAATATAACAACAAGCATTTATGAAAACAGTCACTGAACAGAAAACAGAGGGTCGTCTGATTCTTAACCCTCAGCAATTTACTCTCATTATGAAGCCATCATCATCATCATCACCGTCGTCATCATCATCATCATCACAGATAAAAACCATGTGATGAACACAAAACGACTTGATCTCCACATGTTCTTCAGTTCAGTAAAGTCTTGATGTGAGGAAACGTCCCAGTTTATAAAGATAAGGAGCAGCTTCTGGTTTTGAAAACACAGGGCTTTTATTTTGGTGAAACCTCACTCCTCCATCTGCCAGCGTCTGCAGAGCTTCAGCCTGAGTCCTGCTGATAAACTGGCTCCTGTTCCCACATTAAATTCATGTGATGTCTTCTCCAGACACCGTCTCAGACAGTCCAACGAGACCCGCGTCCATTAAAGTGAGGCCGGTGCTGAAGGCCCCCGGGTGGAGACGTCGGGTCAGCAGGAGGAGATCTGCTGCTTGTGCATCCACCTCTTCCTCAGCTTCTCTGCTTTGGCTTTTTGCTTCGAGGCTGGAAGACCAGAGACAGGTGAGTGATAATCATGGAGTCAAAGTTCTGTTTCCATATAAGCTGACATGGATAACGACATCATCATCACCTACCATCCACATTTTAAATATCCTGCATCTGTGAGTAGCTCTACAACACCAACATGTTTAAGGTGCAGTCACTTTTCCCTCTTGGTACAATGTGTTTGATTTTCTGAACACAGCAGTCAAGACCCTTTGGAGAAAGTGGACCTGAAGTCTGGACCTGAGTCCGGACCAAGGCCTCCCCCCTCAGTCTGAGCTGGTCACAGATATCCAGGGAACAAGTCGAGGTAGGACCTGAACTAGCTTGTTAATATTTGGACCTGCAGGTGGAAACTCTCACGTCCTGTGTAGGACCTTTGATCTACAGCCTCAAAACCTACTTTGACTTTGTGTAAAGTGCAGCTTTGGGATTCGGTCTCCATGGTTCAACTGTCCTGAACTTACCCCAGTCCTTCTTGACAAACTGCACCGCTGCACTTTTATTCCTGGCCGTCTTGTTCTGGAGGGAGAGCATCTCGTTACCTGAAAGAGGGAAAAGACGTGGAGGGTAAAACACACTGAGGTGAAGATCAAGGGATTTTAAGCCAGGCTTAAAGCTGGGAATGTGTCCGTCATCGTCTGCAGGAGGAATCGCAGGAGAACGGATGCCTTCGGTGAGACGAGACGGGACGTCGCTGTAGCAAAGCTCAAATTGAGGCAGATCATGGTCTTGACAGACTACTGCCACAGAGTGTAGCCTGCAGGGTCACGGTCTGAACATCAACCACGCTCTCTTTATCATCCCATTCCTCTGATGTACGTCGTCGAGCAACAGCAGGACGTTGTTTCTATTTCAGACTATTCACACTTTTTATTAAATCCCTGTTTATAATCACAAATCCACCATCTACTGTCTGAGAAGATGCAACCGTATACTGTATGCAGAGCAGGTAGAAGGTGGTTAGAGGTCAGAGGTCGTCTATCTGCTGCGCTGTGAACGCTGCTTCTTACTCGTGGTCCTGCAGCTTCCTGGTCCGTAGAGTCGGGACTGGATGAAATCCTTGGCCGCCTGCTGCTGGAAGGACGCAGACGCTCGCTCCTCCTTCAGCGTCGACACCTTGTAGTTCCCCTTCAGACTGACAAACAGGAAGGAGTCCAGTGAGACGAAACTCGCAGCAAAGGTGGACTCGAGATTATTTTGTTTAACTACTTTTCATGCTGAGTGAGGATTTAAAATGTAAAAGTCCAAGAGCCGTTTGAATGTTTTAAAGTGATTTTACATACTTTCGAGAATGTGCCCGTTTGGTTTTCTTTTTCTTCTTCCTGCTCTCTCCTGCTTCATCATCCTGCTGCTGCTGCTCCTCCTCAGCTGGTGACGATCAGGTTGAATCAGGAGAAAAGAAAAACAAACACAGTCGGTCGCTCTGATCTGAGAGTCAAATACATGTATGGAATATGTCAGGGATCATGGGAGGTGTCTTCACCTTCGTCTTCACCACCTTCAGACTGTTTCTGTTTCCTGGAGGACAAAGAAGATTTAAATGCTCAGTGAGGAAGAGGAATCGATCTTATAAAATGTAAAACAAAAAACAAAACAATGAGCTGCAGAGTGAGTCCAGACAATAAACTGACTTTGAAGAAGCTGAGTCGATTTCCTCCAACACGTCGAGAGGTAACAGTTTTCTTTTCTGTGGGAATCAGCAGATTTAGACGATTTATTTACATCCACATTAAACAGGACAGCTGGCTATGGCAGCAAATGAGCATGTGATTGGTTTGACAGGTGTTTGATCACAAACAAATGTTGAGTTGTAAAATTTAATTTATTTGTGAATTAGACAAACAGAATAATTGTTGTACTGGTTTTTTGTCCTCAAACTTTTTCTGTTTTCAGAAATGAGAGTTAGACACTTCTGTTTCGTCACAGGTGGAAGTGACAAAAAAATCAGGACATTTAAAAATGAACATTTGTTATAAAGACGCAGAACTGAGCTGCAATAATGACTCTCTGAACAGGAAATTTATTTCATCATTTTACAAAATGATAAAATCACAAACTTCTCAAATTTATACTGATGTAGATGAACAAAAACAGTAATGACCACTGTGTGTCTGAAATCACATGTAGTGTATCATATGTATATAAACCACATGTTTCTGGTTGTAATATTGAAAAGCACAAACTTAGACAGGGATTTAAAAGTAGACACCTTTTAAACAGTTTTTAATCACAACACAGACAAACCTTCTGTTCCTGAAACAGCTCCTGTCTTTTCCTCCTCTTCTCCTTCAGCTGCTCCTTTTCTCTGCAAACATGAACAAGCTACTTAGATACTAAATATTATTGATTCGCCTTTTTATTGCATTAGCAGCAGCTCGTTGCCCTCACTGATATGAACATGTTACCCCAGAATAAATCACATTATGTGATTTATAACTCATCGTTGTGTCTTTACTCTGCTCACATACTGAGAAAATTTGTTTTGAATGGACTTTTTAGTCTCTTCCATGCTATCACATGCAGCGGTTAGCCGGTTAGCTGCTAGCTACCTTCGGGCCGTGTCCAGCGCCTGTTTCATGCTCCGCAGCGCCTGAGCCCTCGAGTCTTCAAAGGTCACCTCTTCGGGCGCCTCGTCGTCACTGGCGTCCAACGACAAAGTCATATTTTCGGCCTGGTTTTCGTCCTCAACCGTCTTTGACGGTGAAGTTTTTTCCCACGTTGCTTCTTCGCCATGTTGCTTGTGTTGTGTGATGTCATAAGACCGCGACCGACGAGTACGTCTGCCCTCTAATGGCGGGAAGGAGAACCGCAGCCAAATAATGTAAACAAAATTAAATGTTGTTATTTCTAAAGAGCAAATTAATTTAATGTTCAACTAATTCATTCAATTCAGTTTAGTATATTTGCTATTGATTATCGTTACACTGATTGTAGTGAGTACAATTTGGCTTTTATTTTGAACGTTTTAAAACGGTGTCTCTTATTTGGAAATGTATTGTGCGTTTTTTGTCAGGAGTATCAACAAACAATAATAAGTGACACATTACAAAATAAATAAATAATATTATATGACTAATAGATTATCTACAGACTGTAAATGACTGACTTCCGGGACCACGTGTGCCGTTTGTTTTATTCCTTTAGATGGTTGTGTATGATGCATTTCGAATAACTAGTTTCTTCTACATGTAATGGTAGACATAAAATATATGTTTCATTTGTGTAATGGCAAAAGTTTTTTAGCTTAATTGAATCTATGCTTTTATTGTGAAGGTCATATCCGGAAACTTCCAGGGAGCTTGTGCAGCAGGTGCAGCCCGCTATCAGGGATCATAACAACGGGACTGAGCTAACGGGACAGTCCAGGCATCATGCATCGGCTAGTGTTCGTGTTTCTGGCCGCTGCCGGGGCCTCGGTGCTCGGCCTCCCCAAGCTGAATGTCACCAAGGGGGGCGAGCCCTGCCTCGCCCCGCTGCAGTGGGAGGGCAGGTGGGTCCTGTACGACCACAGCACCGGGAGGAATAACCGGGCCGCCGTCTCCTACGACGCCCTGAACCAGAGGATCCGAGTCCTGCAGCAGCACAAGAAACACACCCCGTGTCAGAAGTAAGATCCGTCTGTCCTGAACTAACTCTGATATAAAGATGTGAGAATAACATGCTTTAATTTGTAGTTATTACATATTATTGTTCCATTATTTTCGTGTTGTCCACATCACACACATCACAGCGTCGTTGTTGTGACGCAGTGAGTGTAAATAATAAAAAAACCTACATATATTACACATGAAGTTATGAGACTCAATCAGTACAAAAACACATTATAGCTGTCTAATGAATGATAAAAGGGTGTTACATACATGTAATGATAAACACAACACTTTGTAATGATGCTGTAATTGATGATTGATTGATCTCCCCCCTGCCCCCAATGAAAGGCGTTCACCTGTCTGTCTCACCTGGCCTCAGGTTCTTTGAGTACATCTACCTGTACCAGAGCATGGTGATGTTCCAGATCGACCAGAAGACCAAGGACTGCTCCAAGATTGCGCTGACCACGGCCTGGGATCCCTTCGACATCCCAAACAACTCCACCTTCGAGGACCAGTACTTCATCGGCGGCCCTGGGGACAGCGTGGAGGTTCAGGAGTGGTCAGACAGGAAGCCGGCCCGCCAGCGTAAGTCACACCTGCAGCTGTTGTATAAAACACAGAGAACAGGTCAAGACAGAGGTTGTGGAGATGTGGAACCGGTTCGTCTTTAGCTCTGGAGAACCTCCAGCTGTTTGTTTGATTTTACATTAGTCTGAATCTGTTGTCCATGGTCTTCATCCTTCACATGACCAAGACACAAGGGTGTGCCGGAGGATCAGGGCTGTCCTCTGGTGCCTTTCCATGCAGTACCAACAACAGCCAGTAGATGGGGCCTGTGCTCTGAAGTTCATCATGAAGAGCCCTGTGAGGCCCTTGTGGTGCACACAGCCCCAGCTTCAAGCCATAAAAATAAGGTCCATGTTGTGTTAATGTGGATTTAAGGGCTATAAACTCCTGTTATACTTTACTTAAGTCTTTATTGATTGATATAAATAGTTGGGTGTGGTTTTATTGATTATAAATATTGCACCACCTGATTTAAAAAAAAACACCAAGTTGGAACGGGACAGGTAGAAAAACATCCGAGCCGATGTCGATGAGTTTCCTGATCCCACAGGAAGAAGCTCTGAACCTCGACAAAGTCGTGTCCCATATACGTTAGAGACATTGACTCCAGGTGTAAATCTGTAATTAAAATATTGAGGTGAAAATATCTCTGTGTTTGTTGTAAAAAGTGCAGGATTAACCAGTGTTAGTCTACCTTCAACACTTCCTGCAGCTCCTTCACAATAAAACAAACGCTCCAGCGAGGTTTCTTTCTCTCGTCCCAAATGCTGACTGACTGTCAGAGCAGCCGTTGGTGGAATCAAACCTGCGGTCCTTCTCTGAGCTGCCATCTTGTCTGCTCCTCCCTCCACCAGATGAGACCTGGGTGGGCGTCTACACCCTGAAGGACTGCTACCCGGTGCAGGAGACCTACACCAGGAACAGCAGCGTCACCACCTCCACCCGCTTCTTCAACCTCCAGCTGGGCATCAGCGACCCCGACGTCTTCACCCCGCCCAGCACCTGCCAATCAGCCCGGCCCGAGAGGATGGTCGAGTCTGACTGCTGAGGCCCTGCCGGCCTTCACCTTTGACCTTTGACCTCAGATATTTTACAGCACATTCAGGCTGAGTCTGAAATCACCTCCTCTGTCACTGGTTCACGACTCCCTGTAGACAGATACACAGGAGTTCACGCTGTAGTCACTGTCACTGTCACTGTCATCGTCGTCCAGCTCTTCACTACTGCAGCTTTAAACTCTGACACACGAGGAAGTGATTTCAGACGCAGCCTTTTGTCGAATTTGTTTGTTAATTTGCTGCTAATTGTTGCCAGATGCAGCTCTGAGGCTAACAAGCTCGCTCACAGACAGTAGTGGTTGTGATTACTAAATGATGAAACAAAAGTCCTTGTCACCAACTGATCATCTTCAAGCTACCGAGCTAGCTCACCGCTAATTGTTGGCTTTCAGTGAACCGCCGTGTTGGCTGATGTCTTAGCTCAGGACAGGCAGGTTGATGATGAGTCCAAATGTTCCTCGAAGATGTAAAGTGCCTCATAAACATCAAGTCATTATCACAGCTCTTATGGTTTGTGTTTCATTTGAGATCTAGTCATATTTCCTCAGACGTGCAGTGACGTGTTGGAGGTGTGACAAACAGCTGCAAACAGCTGGAGGGTAGAAACTCACCTCCAACACGTCATGACAGCTCAGATTAATAAGATCAGACTTGTAACATCAACGCCAGTAATGAAACGTGATTGTTCCTGCTGAGAAACTGCTAATTATGTTTTCAAAATGTGTTTCGATTCATTCGTCACTGGTTTCACTGGTGTGATGATGATGATGATGATGATGATGATGTATCTGATGAAATGTGCAGAATATTATTGATCCGATGGATGATGAAAAGTCCATCTCCAAGTTAACTGCAGAGTTAAATGACGGTGGATTCATGTGCTGTGGGAAGTTACAACAAGGACTTTGTTTGCTTTGTTGTTTTCAGTCTTTAGTTTTAATTTGAACTGAATCTGAAATTAAATCTGTTCAAAACTACTTGAACTGTCACACGAGTCAAAACTGTGTTAAAACTGAATCAACTGTGCAGCTGTAGTTTCCTGTTCTCATTTACTGGATTTGAATCGTAATCTATGAAACATTTCTGTCTGTTAGGAAAAACAGAAAAGCTGATGATGAAAAGTTGGAAACAAACCAAAAGATCAAAAAATAAGTTGATGGCAAATGAGACAGGAAATAAAACTCACAGGATCAAACTGCTCCTGGAACAAGTCAAACCTGATCACCTCCCTCTTCTTCCTGCTCTCAAACACACTGAGCTCCACCCTGGTCATGTGTTTCCTTGTTCCCTCCCCTTCAGATCTACAGTTTGAAGATGGGTGGAACCAACATGTGGTGCAGAGGAGGAGCTGACAGGCCCCGTTCACTGTAGAGACACATGCTGTTTAGATCAGAGCTCAAACTAGTTTCACTTCTGACCAACAGAAACTCAGACAGTCGTCGTCTGTGAGAGGTGAAATGGCACAGAAAGGAGTTCATCTGGACCAGGAGACCTTCTCTTGTTCCATCTGTCTGGATCTACTGAAGGATCCAGTGACTATTCCCTGTGGACACAGCTACTGCTTCAGCTGTATTAAAACCCACTGGGATGGAGAGGATGGGAAGAAAATCTACAGCTGTCCTCAGTGTAGGAAGAACTTCATACCAAGACCTGACCTGGTGAAAAACACCATGTTAGCAGCTTTAGTGGAGCAGCTGAAGAAGACTGGACTCCAAGCTGCTCCTGCTGATCACTGCTATGCTGGACCTGAAGATGTGGCCTGTGATGTCTGCACTGGGAGGAAACTCAAAGCTGTCAAGTCCTGTTTGACGTGTCTGGTCTCTTATTGTGAAACACACCTGCAGCCTCATTATGATGTAGCTCAGTTAAAGAAACACAAGCTGGTGGAGCCCTGCAAGAAGCTCCAGGAGAACATCTGCTCTCGTCATGATGAGGTGTTGAAGATTTTCTGTCGCACTGATCAGCAGTGTATCTGTCACCTCTGTCTTCTGGATGAACATAAAGGCCACGACACAGTCTCAGCTGCAGCAGAAAGGACTGAGAGGCAGAGAGAGCTGGAGCTGAGTCAACAACAAATCCAGCAGAGAATCCAGGACAGAGAGAAAGATGTGAAGGTGCTTCAACAGCAGGTGGAGGCCATCAATGGCTCTGCTGATAAAGCAGTGGAGGACAGTGAGAAGATCTTCACTCAGCTGATCCGTCTGATGCAGAAAACAAGCTGTGAGCTGAAGCAGCAGATCAGATCCCAGCAGGAAACTCAAGTGAGACGAGTCAAAGAGCTTGAGAAGAAGCTGCAGCAGGAGATCACTGAGCTGAAGAGGAAAGACGCTGAGCTGAAGCTGCTGTCACACACAGAGGATCACACCCAGTTTCTACACAACTACCCCTCACTGTCAGCACTCAGTCAATCTACACACTCATCCAGCATCAATATCCGTCCTCTCAGACACTTTGAGGATGTGACAGCAGCTGTGTCAGAGCTCAGAGATCAACTACAGGACCTTCTGAGAGACACATGGACAAACATCTCACTGACAGTGACTAAAGTGGATGTTTTACAGTCACCAGCAGAGCCCAGGACCAGAGCTGACTTCTTAAGATATTCACAGAAAATCACACTGGATCCAAACACAGCAAACACATGGCTGTTATTATCTGAGGGAAACAGGAAAGTAACATTTATGAGTGAAGATCAGTCTTATTCTCGTCACCCAGACAGATTCACTAAATATACTCAGGTCCTGAGTAGAGAGAGTCTGACTGGACGTTGTTACTGGGAGGTGGAGTGGAGAGGAGGAGTTGAGGTAGCAGTTGCATACAAGAATATCAGTAGAGCAGGGGGAGAAAGTTTGTTTGGATTCACTGACAAATCTTGGGCATTAAATTGCACCAACAACAGTTTCACATTTTGGTTCAACAACATTGAGACTCCAGTCTCAGGTCCTCAGTCCTCCAGAGTAGGAGTGTACCTGTATCACAGAGCAGGTATTCTGTCCTTCTACAGCGTCTCTGAAACCATGACTCTCCTCCACAGAGTCCAGACCACATTCACTCAGCCTCTACATGCTGGAGTTCGGCTCCTTGGTCATAGATCCACAGCAGAGTTGTGTATTTGAGTTGTGTAAAGTGAAATAGACAAAGATCATTGAAGGAGCAGTTGGTTAAAATCTGTATTTTACTTCATCACTTTCTTTAGTCTCCATGTTTGTTGCTAAAAGCTCATTGCTGTTGTGTCTCTGCACTGCACAGAGATCAGCTGTCAATCAAACATGATGGGCGGGACTTTGAGCTCTTGTCATGTGTTGTTGTGTTGATGTTTGAGTTTGTTGAGGTGGAGCTGGAGCCGTGGAGGAGATCACTGCTCATGATGATGTTTCTTTACCTAAACTCACATTTGTCCACATGAAAACAGAAACTTCTCTGAGCTCTAAATGTTTGTTGGATCTTTGTGTTGATGTGTTTGTGTGTTGTTGTTTATCTTACACTCAATGGACTTTTGGGATATTTTGTTCTCAGTGTGTAACAAAAAAAAAAAATCTTGAATCACATTTACATTGATGTTCAGATCAATTGTTGTAGTTTAAACCCATCTGTACATAATGTCTCTGGGGTTTTATGATAATCTTATCTTCCATATTCATTATAAACAGTGTGAATGATGTGAATGTAACTGAAGTGAATAAACAATTCTCTCTAAAAACAGACTCTTGAAACAGACTGAATAGAAACACAAACAAGTACAAGAGCGTCATGTGTAGTTTAACAGTCAGTGAGTAACACTTCAGTTGTGCTCCTTTAGTCTTCTGTAGGCGCGAGGACACAGGGTTGTTCCTGTTCAAAACTATTGAGTTTATGAAGGAAAAGCTGTTTGTGTCCAACATGACCACCAGGGGGCGACGACAACCGAAGCCCACCACCACCACCACAGACTCCGTTTCCCAGAATCCCTCGCGCCAGTCCTCGCTTTGATATGCAGCCTGAGCTTCTTCCGGTGCGAGCAGACGAAGGGGAAACAGATGAGTGTGCTGCTGTGCTGAGGTTGAGGTTGACTGAAAACATCCGAGGGCTTTTTCAGCGGAGAGGATGGCCAAGTCTGACTGCTGAGGCCCTGCCGGCCTTCACCTTTGACCTTTGACCTCAGATACTTTACAGCACGTTCAGGCTGAGTCTGAAATCACCTCCTCTGTCACTGGTTCACGACCCCCTGTAGACAGATACACAGGAGTTCACGCTGTAGTCACTGTCACTGTCACTGTCATCGTCGTCCAGCTCTTCACTGCTGCAGCTTTAAACTCTGACACACGAGGAAGTGATTTCAGACGCAGCCTTTTGTTGAATTTGTTTGTTAATTTGCTGCTAATTGTTGCCAGATGCGGCTCTGAGGCTAACAAGCTCGCTCACAGACAGTAGTGGTTGTGATTACTAAATGGTGAAACAAAAGTCTTTGTCACCAACTGATCATCTTCAAGCTACCGAGCTAGCTCACCGCTACTTGTTGGCTTTCAGTGAACCGCCGTGACCACGTGCTAACAAGCGTTGGCTGATGTCTTAGCTCAGGACAGGCAGGTTGATGATGAGTCCAAATGTTCCTCGAAGATGTGCTGTGGGAAGTTACAACAAGGACTTTGTTTGCTTTGTTGTTTTCAGTCTTTAGTTTTAATTTGAACTGAATCTGAAATTAAATCTGTTCAAAACTACTTGAACTGTCACACGAGTCAAAACTGTGTTAAAACTGAATCAACTGTGCAGCTGTAGTTTCTCTGTTCTCATTTACTGGATTTGAATCGTAATCTATGAAACATTTCTGTCTGTTAGGAAAAACAGAAAAGCTGATGATGAAAAGTTGGAAACAAACCAAAAGGTCAGAAAATAAGTTGATGACAAATGAGACAGGAAATAAAACTCACAGGATCAAACTGCTCCTGGAACAAGTCAAACCTGATCACCTCCCTCTTCTTCCTGCTCTCAAACACACTGAGCTCCACCCTGGTCATGTGTTTCCTTGTTCCCTCCCCTTCAGATCTACAGTTTGAAGATGGGTGGAACCAACATGTGGTGCAGAGGAGGAGCTGATGTTGTTTAGATCAGAGCTCAAACTAGGTTCACTTCTGAGCAACAGACACTCGGACAGTCGTCGTCTGTGAGAGGTGAAATGGCGCAGAAAGGAGTTCATCTGGACCAGGAGACCTTCTCTTGTTCCATCTGTCTGGATCTACTGAAGGATCCAGTGACTATTCCCTGTGGACACAGCTACTGCTTCAACTGTATTAAAAACCACTGGGATGAAGAGGATGGGAAGAAAATCTACAGCTGTCCTCAGTGTAGGAAGGACTTCACACCAAGACCTGACCTGGTGAAAAACATCATGTTAGCAGCTTTAGTGGAGGAGCTGAAGAAGACTGGACTCCAAGCTGCTCCTGCTGATCACTGCTATGCTGGACCTGAAGATGTGGCCTGTGATGTCTGCACTGGGAGGAAACTCAAAGCTGTCAAGTCCTGTCTGCAATGTCTGATCTCTTATTGTGAAAATCACCTGCAGCGTCATTATGATGTAGCTCAGTTAAAGAAACACAAGCTGGTGGAGCCCTGCAAGAAGCTCCAGGAGAAGATTTGCTCTCGTCATGATGAGGTGATGAAGATGTTCTGCCGCACTGATCAGCAGTGTATTTGTCACCTTTGTCTTCTGGATGAACATAAAGGCCACGACACAGTCTCAGCTGCAGCAGAAAGGACTGAGAGGCAGAGAGAGCTGGAGCTGAGTCGACAACAAATCCAGCAGAGAATCCAGGACAGAGAGAAAGATGTGAAGGTGCTTCAACAGGAGGTGGAGGCCATCAATGGCTCTGCTGATAAAGCAGTGGAGGACAGTGAGAAGATCTTCACTCAGCTGATCCGTCTGATGCAGAAAAGAAGCCGTGAGCTGAAGCAGCAGATCAGATCCCAGCAGGAAACTCAAGTGAGTGGAGTCAAAGAGCTTGAGAAGAAGCTGCAGCAGGAGATCACTGAGCTGAAGAGGAAAGACGCTGAGCTGAAGCTGCTGTCACACACAGAGGATCACACCCAGTTTCTACACAACTACCCCTCACTGTCAGCACTCAGTCAATCTACACACTCATCCAGCATCAATATCCGTCCTCTCAGACACTTTGAGGATGTGACAGCAGCTGTGTCAGAGCTCAGAGATCAACTACAGGACCTTCTGAGAGACACATGGACAAACATCTCACTGACAGTGACTCAAGTGGATGTTTTACTGTCACCAGCAGAGCCCAGGACCAGAGCTGACTTCTTAAGATATTCACAGGAAATCACACTGGATCCAAACACAGCAAACACACGTCTGTTATTATCTGAGGGAAACAGGAAAGTAACATTAATGAGTAAAGATCAGTCTTATTCTAGTCACCCAGGCAGATTCACTAACTGGTGTCAGGTCCTGAGTAGAGAGAGTCTGACTGGACGTTGTTACTGGGAGGTGGAGTGGAGAGGAAGAGGAGTTGATGTAGCAGTCGCATACAAGAATATCAGCAGATCAGGGTCAGAAAGTTCATTTGGATTCAATGACAAATCTTGGACGTTATATTGTAACAACAACAGTTTCACATTTTGCTTCAACAACATCCAGACTCCAGTCTCAGGTCCTCAGTCCTCCAGAGTAGGAGTGTACCTGGATCACAGAGCAGGTATTCTGTCCTTCTACAGCGTCTCTGAAACCATGACTCTCCTCCACAGAGTCCAGACCACATTCACTCAGCCTCTACATGCTGGACTTCGGCTTTACTGGTCCAACGGATCCACAGCAGAGTTGTGTATTTGAGTTGTGTAAAGTGAAACAGACAAAGATCATTGAAGGAGCAGTTGGTTAAAATCTGTATTTTACTTCATCACTTTCTTTAGTCTCCATGTTTGTTGCTAAAAGCTCATTGCTGTTGTGTCTCTGCACTGCACAGAGATCAGCTGTCAATCAAACATGATGGGCGGGACTTTGAGCTCTTGTCAAGTGTTGTTGTGTTGATGTTTGAGTTTGTTGAGGTGGAGCTGGAGCCGTGGAGGAGATCACTGCTCATGATGATGTTTCTTTACCTAAACTCACATTTGTCCACATGAAAACAGAAACTTCTCTGAGCTCTAAATGTTTGTTGGATCTTTGTGTTGATGTGTTTGTGTGTTGTTGTTTATGTTACTCTCAATGGGCTTTTGGGATATTTTGTTCTCAGTGTGTAACAAAAAAAAAAAAATCTTGAATCACATTTACATTGATGTTCAGATCAAATGTTGTAGTTAAACCCATCTGTACATAATGTCTCTGGGGTTTTATGATAATCTTATCTTCCATATTCATTATAAACAGTGTGAATGATGTGAATGTAACTGAAGTGAATAAACAATTCTCTCTAAAAACAGACTCTTGAAACAGACTTAATAGAAACACAAACAAGTACAAGAGCGTCATGTGTAGTTTAACAGTCAGTGAGTAACACTTCAGTTGTGCTCCTTTAGTCTTCTGTAGGCGCGAGGACACAGGGTTGTTCCTGTTCAAAACTATTGAGTTTATGAAGGAAAAGCTGTTTGTGTCCAACATGACCACCAGGGGGCGACGACAACCGAAGCCCACCACCACCACCACAGACTCCGTTTCCCAGAATCCCTCGCGCCAGTCCTCGCTTTGATATGCAGCCTGAGCTTCTTCTGGTGCGAGCAGACGAAGGGGAAACAGATGAGTGTGCCGCTGTGCTGAGGTTGAGGTTGACTGAAAACATCCGAGGGCTTTTTCAGCGGAGAGGATGGCCAAGTCTGACTGCTGAGGCCCTGCCGGCCTTCACCTTTGACCTTTGACCTCAGATACTTTACAGCACGTTCAGGCTGAGTCTGAAATCACCTCCTCTGTCACTGGTTCACGACTCCCTGTAGACAGATACACAGGAGCTCACGCTGTAGTCACTGTCACTGTCACTGTCATCGTCGTCCAGCTCTTCACTGCTGCAGCTTTAAACTCTGACACACGAGGAAGTGATTTCAGACGCAGCCTTTTGTCGAATTTGTTTGTTAATTTGCTGCTAATTGTTGCCAGATGCGGCTCTGAGGCTAACAAGCTCGCTCACAGACAGTAGTGGTTGTGATTACTAAATGGTGAAACAAAAGTCTTTGTCACCAACTGATCATCTTCAAGCTACCGAGCTGGCTCACCGCTAATTGTTGGCTTTCAGTGAACCGCCGTGTTGGCTGATGTCTTAGCTCAGGACAGGCAGGTTGATGATGAGTCCAAATGTTCCTCGAAGATGTAAAGTGCCTCATAAACATCAAGTCATAATCACAGCTCTTATGGTTTGTGTTTCATTTGAGATCTAGTCATATTTCCTCAGACGTGCAGTGACGTGTTGGAGGTGTGACAAACAGCTGCAAACAGCTGGAGGGTAGAAACTCACCTCCAACACGTCATGACAGCTCAGATTAATAAGATCAGACTTGTAACATCGATGCCAGTAATGAAATGTGATTGTTCCTGCTGAGAAACTGCTAATTATGTTTTCAAAATGTGTTTCGATTCATTCGTCACTGGTTTCACTGGTGTGATGATGATGATGATGATGATGATGTATCTGATGAAATGTGCAGAATATTATTGATCTGATGGATGATGAAAAGTCCATCTCCAAGTTAACTGCAGAGTTAAATGACGGTGGATTCATGTGCTGTGGGAAGTTACAACAAGGACTTTGTTTGCTTTGTTGTTTTCAGTCTTTAGTTTTAATTTGAACTGAATCTGAAATTAAATCTGTTCAAAACTACTTGAACTGTCACACGAGTCAAAACTGTGTTAAAACTGAATCAACTGTGCAGCTGTAGTTTCTCTGTTCTCATTTACTGGATTTGAATCGTAATCTATGAAACATTTCTGTCTGTTAGGAAAAACAGAAAAGCTGATGATGAAAAGTTGGAAACAAACCAAAAGATCAGAAAATAAGTCGATGACAAATGAGACAGGAAATAAAACTCACAGGATCAAACTGCTCCTGGAACAAGTCAAAACCTGATCACTTCCCTCTTCTTCCTGCTCTCAAACACACTGAGCTCCACCCTCTTCAGGTGTTTCTTTGTTCCCTCCCCTTCAGATCTACAGTTTGAAGATGGGTGGAACCAACATGTGGTGCAGAGGAGGAGCTGACAGGCCCCGTTCACTGCAGAGACACATGTTGTTTAGATCAGAGCTCAAACTACTTTCACTTCTGAGCAACAGAAACTCAGACAGTCGTCGTCTGTGAGAGGTGAAATGGCGCAGAAAGTAGTTCATCTGGACCAGGAGACCTTCTCTTGTTCCATCTGTCTGGATCTACTGAAGGATCCAGTGACTATTCCCTGTGGACACAGCTACTGCTTCAACTGTATTAAAACCCACTGGGATGAAGAGGATGGGAAGAAAATCTACAGCTGTCCTCAGTGTAGGAAGAACTTCACACCAAGACCTGACCTGGTGAAAAACACCATGTTAGCAGCTTTAGTGGAGGAGCTGAAGAAGACTGGACTCCAAGCTGCTCCTGCTGATCACTGCTATGCTGGACCTGAAGATGTGGCCTGTGATGTCTGCACTGGGAGGAAACTCAAAGCTGTCAAGTCCTGTCTGGTTTGTCTGGTCTCTTATTGTGAAAATCACCTGCAGCGTCATTATGATGTAGCTCAGTTAAAGAAACACAAGCTGGTGGAGCCCTGCAAGAAGCTCCAGGAGAAGATCTGCTCTCGTCACGATGAGGTGATGAAGATGTTCTGCCGCACTGATCAGAAGTGTATTTGTCACCTCTGTCTTCTGGATGATCATAAAGGCCACGACACAGTCTCAGCTGCAGCAGAAAGGACTGAGAGGCAGAGAGAGCTGGAGCTGAGTCGACAACAAATCCAGCAGAGAATCCAGGACAGAGAGAAAGATGTGAAGGTGCTTCAACAGGAGGTGGAGGCCATCAATGGCTCTGCTGATAAAGCAGTGGAGGACAGTGAGAAGATCTTCACTCAGCTGATCCGTCTGATGCAGAAAAGAAGCCGTGAGCTGAAGCAGCAGATCAGATCCCAGCAGGAAACTCAAGTGAGTGGAGTCAAAGAGCTTGAGAAGAAGCTGGAGCAGGAGATCACTGAGCTGAAGAGGAAAGACGCTGAGCTGAAGCTGCTGTCACACACAGAGGATCACACCCAGTTTCTACACAACTACCCCTCACTGTCAGCACTCAGTCAATCTACACACTCATCCAGCATCAATATCCGTCCTCTCAGACACTTTGAGGATGTGACAGCAGCTGTGTCAGAGCTCAGAGATCAACTACAGGACCTTCTGAGAGACACATGGACAAACATCTCACTGACAGTGACTCAAGTGGATGTTTTACTGTCACCAGCAGAGCCCAGGACCAGAGCTGACTTCTTAAGATATTCACAGGAAATCACACTGGATCCAAACACAGCAAACACATGTCTGTTATTATCTGAGGGAAACAGGAAAGTAACATTAATGAGTAAAGCTCAGTCTTATTCTAATCACCCAGACAGATTCACTTCATGTGATCAGGTCCTGAGTAGAGAGAGTCTGACTGGACGTTGTTACTGGGAGGTGGAGAGGAGAGGAAAAGGAGTTTATGTAGCAGTCGCATACAAGAATATCAGCAGATCAGGGTTAGAAAGTGTGTTTGGATTCAATGACAAATCTTGGTCGTTAGTTTGTACCAACAACAGTTTCACATTTTGGTTCAACAAGATCCACACTCCAGTCTCAGGTCCTCAGTCCTCCAGAGTAGGAGTGTACCTGGATCACAGAGCAGGTATTCTGTCCTTCTACAGCGTCTCTGAAACCATGACTCTCCTCCACAGAGTCCAGACCACATTCACTCAGCCTCTACATGCTGGAGTTTGTCTTTATAATGGATCCACAGCAGAGTTGTGTAAAGTGAAATAGACAAAGATCATTGAAGGAGCAGTTGGTTAAAATCTGTATTTTACTTCATCACTTTCTTTAGTCTCCATGTTTGTTGCTAAAAGCTCATTGCTGTTGTGTCTCTGCACTGCACAGAGATCAGCTGTCAATCAAACATGATGGGCGGGACTTTGAGCTCTTGTCATGTGTTGTTGTGTTGATGTTTGAGTTTGTTGAGGTGGAGCTGGAGCCGTGGAGGAGATCACTGCTCATGATGATGTTTCTTTACCTAAACTCACATTTGTCCACATGAAAACAGAAACTTCTCTGAGCTCTAAATGTTTGTTGGATCTTTGTGTTGATGTGTTTGTGTGTTGTTGTTTATCTTACACTCAATGGACTTTTGGGATATTTTGTTCTCAGTGTGTAACAAAAAAAAAAAAAAAAAAATCTTGAATCACATTTACATTGATGTTCAGATCAATTGTTGTAGTTTAAACCCATCTGTACATAATGTCTCTGGGGTTTTATGATAATCTTATCTTCCATATTCATTATAAACAGTGTGAATGATGTGAATGTAACTGAAGTGAATAAACAATTCTCTCTAAAAACAGACTCTTGAAACAGACTGAATAGAAACACAAACAAGTACAAGAGCGTCATGTGTAGTTTAACAGTCAGTGAGTAACACTTCAGTTGTGCTCCTTTAGTCTTCTGTAGGCGCGAGGACACAGGGTTGTTCCTGTTCAAAACTATTGAGTTTATGAAGGAAAAGCTGTTTGTGTCCAACATGACCACCAGGGGGCGACGACAACCGAAGCCCACCACCACCACCACAGACTCCGTTTCCCAGAATCCCTCGCGCCAGTCCTCGCTTTGATATGCAGCCTGAGCTTCTTCCGGTGCGAGCAGACGAAGGGGAAACAGATGAGTGTGCTGCTGTGCTGAGGTTGAGGTTGACTGAAAACATCCGAGGGCTTTTTCAGCGGAGAGGATGGCCAAGTCTGACTGCTGAGGCCCTGCCGGCCTTCACCTTTGACCTTTGACCTCAGATACTTTACAGCACGTTCAGGCTGAGTCTGAAATCACCTCCTCTGTCACTGGTTCACGACCCCCTGTAGACAGATACACAGGAGTTCACGCTGTAGTCACTGTCACTGTCACTGTCATCGTCGTCCAGCTCTTCACTGCTGCAGCTTTAAACTCTGACACACGAGGAAGTGATTTCAGACGCAGCCTTTTGTTGAATTTGTTTGTTAATTTGCTGCTAATTGTTGCCAGATGCGGCTCTGAGGCTAACAAGCTCGCTCACAGACAGTAGTGGTTGTGATTACTAAATGGTGAAACAAAAGTCTTTGTCACCAACTGATCATCTTCAAGCTACCGAGCTAGCTCACCGCTACTTGTTGGCTTTCAGTGAACCGCCGTGACCACGTGCTAACAAGCGTTGGCTGATGTCTTAGCTCAGGACAGGCAGGTTGATGATGAGTCCAAATGTTCCTCGAAGATGTGCTGTGGGAAGTTACAACAAGGACTTTGTTTGCTTTGTTGTTTTCAGTCTTTAGTTTTAATTTGAACTGAATCTGAAATTAAATCTGTTCAAAACTACTTGAACTGTCACACGAGTCAAAACTGTGTTAAAACTGAATCAACTGTGCAGCTGTAGTTTCTCTGTTCTCATTTACTGGATTTGAATCGTAATCTATGAAACATTTCTGTCTGTTAGGAAAAACAGAAAAGCTGATGATGAAAAGTTGGAAACAAACCAAAAGGTCAGAAAATAAGTTGATGACAAATGAGACAGGAAATAAAACTCACAGGATCAAACTGCTCCTGGAACAAGTCAAACCTGATCACCTCCCTCTTCTTCCTGCTCTCAAACACACTGAGCTCCACCCTGGTCATGTGTTTCCTTGTTCCCTCCCCTTCAGATCTACAGTTTGAAGATGGGTGGAACCAACATGTGGTGCAGAGGAGGAGCTGATGTTGTTTAGATCAGAGCTCAAACTAGGTTCACTTCTGAGCAACAGACACTCGGACAGTCGTCGTCTGTGAGAGGTGAAATGGCGCAGAAAGGAGTTCATCTGGACCAGGAGACCTTCTCTTGTTCCATCTGTCTGGATCTACTGAAGGATCCAGTGACTATTCCCTGTGGACACAGCTACTGCTTCAACTGTATTAAAAACCACTGGGATGAAGAGGATGGGAAGAAAATCTACAGCTGTCCTCAGTGTAGGAAGAACTTCACACCAAGACCTGACCTGGTGAAAAACATCATGTTAGCAGCTTTAGTGGAGGAGCTGAAGAAGACTGGACTCCAAGCTGCTCCTGCTGATCACTGCTATGCTGGACCTGAAGATGTGGCCTGTGATGTCTGCACTGGGAGGAAACTCAAAGCTGTCAAGTCCTGTCTGCAATGTCTGATCTCTTATTGTGAAAATCACCTGCAGCGTCATTATGATGTAGCTCAGTTAAAGAAACACAAGCTGGTGGAGCCCTGCAAGAAGCTCCAGGAGAAGATTTGCTCTCGTCATGATGAGGTGATGAAGATTTTCTGCCGCACTGATCAGCAGTGTATTTGTCACCTTTGTCTTCTGGATGAACATAAAGGCCACGACACAGTCTCAGCTGCAGCAGAAAGGACTGAGAGGCAGAGAGAGCTGGAGCTGAGTCGACAACAAATCCAGCAGAGAATCCAGGACAGAGAGAAAGATGTGAAGGTGCTTCAACAGGAGGTGGAGGCCATCAATGGCTCTGCTGATAAAGCAGTGGAGGACAGTGAGAAGATCTTCACTCAGCTGATCCGTCTGATGCAGAAAAGAAGCCGTGAGCTGAAGCAGCAGATCAGATCCCAGCAGGAAACTCAAGTGAGTGGAGTCAAAGAGCTTGAGAAGAAGCTGCAGCAGGAGATCACTGAGCTGAAGAGGAAAGACGCTGAGCTGAAGCTGCTGTCACACACAGAGGATCACACCCAGTTTCTACACAACTACCCCTCACTGTCAGCACTCAGTCAATCTACACACTCATCCAGCATCAATATCCGTCCTCTCAGACACTTTGAGGATGTGACAGCAGCTGTGTCAGAGCTCAGAGATCAACTACAGGACCTTCTGAGAGACACATGGACAAACATCTCACTGACAGTGACTCAAGTGGATGTTTTACTGTCACCAGCAGAGCCCAGGACCAGAGCTGACTTCTTAAGATATTCACAGGAAATCACACTGGATCCAAACACAGCAAACACACGTCTGTTATTATCTGAGGGAAACAGGAAAGTAACATTAATGAGTAAAGATCAGTCTTATTCTAGTCACCCAGGCAGATTCACTAACTGGTGTCAGGTCCTGAGTAGAGAGAGTCTGACTGGACGTTGTTACTGGGAGGTGGAGTGGAGAGGAAGAGGAGTTGATGTAGCAGTCGCATACAAGAATATCAGCAGATCAGGGTCAGAAAGTTCATTTGGATTCAATGACAAATCTTGGACGTTATATTGTAACAACAACAGTTTCACATTTTGCTTCAACAACATCCAGACTCCAGTCTCAGGTCCTCAGTCCTCCAGAGTAGGAGTGTACCTGGATCACAGAGCAGGTATTCTGTCCTTCTACAGCGTCTCTGAAACCATGACTCTCCTCCACAGAGTCCAGACCACATTCACTCAGCCTCTACATGCTGGACTTCGGCTTTACTGGTCCAACGGATCCACAGCAGAGTTGTGTATTTGAGTTGTGTAAAGTGAAACAGACAAAGATCATTGAAGGAGCAGTTGGTTAAAATCTGTATTTTACTTCATCACTTTCTTTAGTCTCCATGTTTGTTGCTAAAAGCTCATTGCTGTTGTGTCTCTGCACTGCACAGAGATCAGCTGTCAATCAAACATGATGGGCGGGACTTTGAGCTCTTGTCAAGTGTTGTTGTGTTGATGTTTGAGTTTGTTGAGGTGGAGCTGGAGCCGTGGAGGAGATCACTGCTCATGATGATGTTTCTTTACCTAAACTCACATTTGTCCACATGAAAACAGAAACTTCTCTGAGCTCTAAATGTTTGTTGGATCTTTGTGTTGATGTGTTTGTGTGTTGTTGTTTATGTTACTCTCAATGGGCTTTTGGGATATTTTGTTCTCAGTGTGTAACAAAAAAAAAAAAATCTTGAATCACATTTACATTGATGTTCAGATCAATTGTTGTAGTTTAAACCCATCTGTACATAATGTCTCTGGGGTTTTATGATAATCTTATCTTCCATATTCATTATAAACAGTGTGAATGATGTGAATGTAACTGAAGTGAATAAACAATTCTCTCTAAAAACAGACTCTTGAAACAGACTGAATAGAAACACAAACAAGTACAAGAGCATCATGTGTAGTTTAACAGTCAGTGAGTAACACTTCAGTTGTGCTCCTTTAGTCTTCTGTAGGCGCGAGGACACAGGGTTGTTCCTGTTCAAAACTATTGAGTTTATGAAGGAAAAGCTGTTTGTGTCCAACATGACCACCAGGGGGCGACGACAACCGAAGCCCACCACCACCACCACAGACTCCGTTTCCCAGAATCCCTCGCGCCAGTCCTCGCTTTGATATGCAGCCTGAGCTTCTTCTGGTGCGAGCAGACGAAGGGGAAACAGATGAGTGTGCCGCTGTGCTGAGGTTGAGGTTGACTGAAAACATCCGAGGGCTTTTTCAGCGGAGAGGATGGCCAAGTCTGACTGCTGAGGCCCTGCCGGCCTTCACCTTTGACCTTTGACCTCAGATACTTTACAGCACGTTCAGGCTGAGTCTGAAATCACCTCCTCTGTCACTGGTTCACGACTCCCTGTAGACAGATACACAGGAGCTCACGCTGTAGTCACTGTCACTGTCACTGTCATCGTCGTCCAGCTCTTCACTGCTGCAGCTTTAAACTCTGACACACGAGGAAGTGATTTCAGACGCAGCCTTTTGTCGAATTTGTTTGTTAATTTGCTGCTAATTGTTGCCAGATGCGGCTCTGAGGCTAACAAGCTCGCTCACAGACAGTAGTGGTTGTGATTACTAAATGGTGAAACAAAAGTCTTTGTCACCAACTGATCATCTTCAAGCTACCGAGCTGGCTCACCGCTAATTGTTGGCTTTCAGTGAACCGCCGTGTTGGCTGATGTCTTAGCTCAGGACAGGCAGGTTAATGATGAGTCCAAATGTTCCTCGAAGATGTAAAGTGCCTCATAAACATCAAGTCATAATCACAGCTCTTATGGTTTGTGTTTCATTTGAGATCTAGTCATATTTCCTCAGACGTGCAGTGACGTGTTGGAGGTGTGACAAACAGCTGCAAACAGCTGGAGGGTAGAAACTCACCTCCAACACGTCATGACAGCTCAGATTAATAAGATCAGACTTGTAACATCGATGCCAGTAATGAAATGTGATTGTTCCTGCTGAGAAACTGCTAATTATGTTTTCAAAATGTGTTTCGATTCATTCGTCACTGGTTTCACTGGTGTGATGATGATGATGATGATGATGATGTATCTGATGAAATGTGCAGAATATTATTGATCTGATGGATGATGAAAAGTCCATCTCCAAGTTAACTGCAGAGTTAAATGACGGTGGATTCATGTGCTGTGGGAAGTTACAACAAGGACTTTGTTTGCTTTGTTGTTTTCAGTCTTTAGTTTTAATTTGAACTGAATCTGAAATTAAATCTGTTCAAAACTACTTGAACTGTCACACGAGTCAAAACTGTGTTAAAACTGAATCAACTGTGCAGCTGTAGTTTCTCTGTTCTCATTTACTGGATTTGAATCGTAATCTATGAAACATTTCTGTCTGTTAGGAAAAACAGAAAAGCTGATGATGAAAAGTTGGAAACAAACCAAAAGATCAGAAAATAAGTCGATGACAAATGAGACAGGAAATAAAACTCACAGGATCAAACTGCTCCTGGAACAAGTCAAAACCTGATCACTTCCCTCTTCTTCCTGCTCTCAAACACACTGAGCTCCACCCTCTTCAGGTGTTTCTTTGTTCCCTCCCCTTCAGATCTACAGTTTGAAGATGGGTGGAACCAACATGTGGTGCAGAGGAGGAGCTGACAGGCCCCGTTCACTGCAGAGACACATGTTGTTTAGATCAGAGCTCAAACTACTTTCACTTCTGAGCAACAGAAACTCAGACAGTCGTCGTCTGTGAGAGGTGAAATGGCGCAGAAAGTAGTTCATCTGGACCAGGAGACCTTCTCTTGTTCCATCTGTCTGGATCTACTGAAGGATCCAGTGACTATTCCCTGTGGACACAGCTACTGCTTCAACTGTATTAAAACCCACTGGGATGAAGAGGATGGGAAGAAAATCTACAGCTGTCCTCAGTGTAGGAAGAACTTCACACCAAGACCTGACCTGGTGAAAAACACCATGTTAGCAGCTTTAGTGGAGGAGCTGAAGAAGACTGGACTCCAAGCTGCTCCTGCTGATCACTGCTATGCTGGACCTGAAGATGTGGCCTGTGATGTCTGCACTGGGAGGAAACTCAAAGCTGTCAAGTCCTGTCTGGTTTGTCTGGTCTCTTATTGTGAAAATCACCTGCAGCGTCATTATGATGTAGCTCAGTTAAAGAAACACAAGCTGGTGGAGCCCTGCAAGAAGCTCCAGGAGAAGATCTGCTCTCGTCACGATGAGGTGATGAAGATGTTCTGCCGCACTGATCAGAAGTGTATTTGTCACCTCTGTCTTCTGGATGATCATAAAGGCCACGACACAGTCTCAGCTGCAGCAGAAAGGACTGAGAGGCAGAGAGAGCTGGAGCTGAGTCGACAACAAATCCAGCAGAGAATCCAGGACAGAGAGAAAGATGTGAAGGTGCTTCAACAGGAGGTGGAGGCCATCAATGGCTCTGCTGATAAAGCAGTGGAGGACAGTGAGAAGATCTTCACTCAGCTGATCCGTCTGATGCAGAAAAGAAGCCGTGAGCTGAAGCAGCAGATCAGATCCCAGCAGGAAACTCAAGTGAGTGGAGTCAAAGAGCTTGAGAAGAAGCTGGAGCAGGAGATCACTGAGCTGAAGAGGAAAGACGCTGAGCTGAAGCTGCTGTCACACACAGAGGATCACACCCAGTTTCTACACAACTACCCCTCACTGTCAGCACTCAGTCAATCTACACACTCATCCAGCATCAATATCCGTCCTCTCAGACACTTTGAGGATGTGACAGCAGCTGTGTCAGAGCTCAGAGATCAACTACAGGACCTTCTGAGAGACACATGGACAAACATCTCACTGACAGTGACTCAAGTGGATGTTTTACTGTCACCAGCAGAGCCCAGGACCAGAGCTGACTTCTTAAGATATTCACAGGAAATCACACTGGATCCAAACACAGCAAACACATGTCTGTTATTATCTGAGGGAAACAGGAAAGTAACATTAATGAGTAAAGCTCAGTCTTATTCTAATCACCCAGACAGATTCACTTCATGTGATCAGGTCCTGAGTAGAGAGAGTCTGACTGGACGTTGTTACTGGGAGGTGGAGAGGAGAGGAAAAGGAGTTTATGTAGCAGTCGCATACAAGAATATCAGCAGATCAGGGTTAGAAAGTGTGTTTGGATTCAATGACAAATCTTGGTCGTTAGTTTGTACCAACAACAGTTTCACATTTTGGTTCAACAAGATCCACACTCCAGTCTCAGGTCCTCAGTCCTCCAGAGTAGGAGTGTACCTGGATCACAGAGCAGGTATTCTGTCCTTCTACAGCGTCTCTGAAACCATGACTCTCCTCCACAGAGTCCAGACCACATTCACTCAGCCTCTACATGCTGGAGTTTGTCTTTATAATGGATCCACAGCAGAGTTGTGTAAAGTGAAATAGACAAAGATCATTGAAGGAGCAGTTGGTTAAAATCTGTATTTTACTTCATCACTTTCTTTAGTCTCCATGTTTGTTGCTAAAAGCTCATTGCTGTTGTGTCTCTGCACTGCACAGAGATCAGCTGTCAATCAAACATGATGGGCGGGACTTTGAGCTCTTGTCATGTGTTGTTGTGTTGATGTTTGAGTTTGTTGAGGTGGAGCTGGAGCCGTGGAGGAGATCACTGCTCATGATGATGTTTCTTTACCTAAACTCACATTTGTCCACATGAAAACAGAAACTTCTCTGAGCTCTAAATGTTTGTTGGATCTTTGTGTTGATGTGTTTGTGTGTTGTTGTTTATCTTACACTCAATGGACTTTTGGGATATTTTGTTCTCAGTGTGTAACAAAAAAAAAAAAAAAAAAAATCTTGAATCACATTTACATTGATGTTCAGATCAATTGTTGTAGTTTAAACCCATCTGTACATAATGTCTCTGGGGTTTTATGATAATCTTATCTTCCATATTCATTATAAACAGTGTGAATGATGTGAATGTAACTGAAGTGAATAAACAATTCTCTCTAAAAACAGACTCTTGAAACAGACTGAATAGAAACACAAACAAGTACAAGAGCGTCATGTGTAGTTTAACAGTCAGTGAGTAACACTATTGAATTTATGAAGGAAAAGCTGTTTGTGTCCAACATGACCACCAGGGGGCGACGACAACCGAAGCCCACCACCACCACCACAGACTCCGTTTCCCAGAATCCCTCGCGTCAGCCCTCGCTTTGATATGCAGCCTGAGCTTCTTCCGGTGCGAGCAGACGAAGGGGAAACAGATGAGTGTGCCGCTGCGCTGAGGTTGAGGTTGACTGAAAACATCCGAGGGCTGTGTTTTCAGCACGTTTCATCCGCCCGGAGGAGACACTTTGACGGGGTAAGAAGAGCAGAGGAGCCGGTGTAACAACCACGGGTTGACACACGGCTGTAAGCTAACTAGCTAGCTGACTAGCTAACCAGTTTGCCGGACGATGCTCTGTGTCATCATGGCATCCTTGGACCGTGTTACAGCTGCACCGGGTTTACTTTTGCTGCCTTCGTCGTATTCCAACGTCACCACCTGCTCGGTGTTTGCTCGTGCAGCAGCACCAGGTGCAGCAGCTCAGGTGTGCTGCCGAGGAACCTGCACCTGCACGGTCCGCGGCTCGCGTTGTTATTGTTGCTGTTCGGCCTCGTCGCTTCGCCTCAGGCAGATTCCCTCTGTGTGTGTGTGTGTGTGTGTGTGTGTGTGTGTGTGTGTGTGTGTGTGTGTGTGTTTCCGTGTCCAGCCGCTCAGTTTCACCTGTCACGTCAGCTGGTGCAGGTTTTTATCGTTAACCGGTTCATCAGAGATGCTGAGGTGTGGAGCGGGCATCAGGCCTTCAGATCACATGTACGCTGCTGTGTCCCAGTTTGGGTCCCTTTGCCTGGATGTAGCGTCCCGTGACACCGGCCTCGTTAATCAGATCATAACATCACCTGGGTTTGCTTTTTACCTGCTGGGTGAAGCCAGGTGTGTGTGTGTGTGTGTGTGTGTCAGTGGCAGTCAGACCATTTATCTGTAAATGATCCGTTTGTTATCTCTGATTTATCTGGTTGTGTTTTGTGTTGTGATCCGTTCTCACATCAGTCACTGATCTTATCAGACAGTGACCACAATATATCTGTCTCAGACTTCCGCTTTCCTGTCAGCACGTAGAGCTTCTTCACACTGGGGGGGTCTTTTGTTTCCAGTTTGTCCATTGTGCTCCTGAGACTGAGCTGTCAGGACTTCCTGTGACTTTGTGATGTCACAGCAAAGCAGTCGCCCCCCTCCAAAGCCCCGCCCACCAACTGAACCCACCATCCAAGGCTCAGAGCCTCCTCCTGTCTTCTGATTGGCTGACACCGACCTGTTGTTTCCAGAGCTCCAGAGAGAAGCTGAGAGACGAGATGGAAAACTAACGCTGAGGTGGTTTTTAGATCTGTCAACCCTTCAAAATAAAACACAGGAAGTGTAAAATATATAGGCTACCGCAGCAGGTAGATCAGTTGTAGGAGTGTGTGGAGACCAAAGCAGAGGTGAAAGTGAAGTTGTGTGTTCATCATCTGCTAATTCAGCTGTAATTCATAAGCTGTTGGTTGGAGCTGATGGTCGTGCTGCTGCTGGCTTAAAGAGCCTCTGCTGCGTGACTGCACTCAGCCAGATTAGACCAGAGCTACGTTTCACTGAAATCCACTAATCTGCAAAAACAAAAACAAAAACAAAAACCTCCTGGTATTTATTTGCCATTTTCAAAAGCGCAGAAGAAGAAAATCATCATCAATGTCAAACCAGTGGGAAACTGCTGTTTTATAATTCAGTGTTTTCCAGCGTGTGTCTCCTGAGTCGATGCCTCATCATCTTCAGTACAGTTGTCCATGTGATTTTACAGTCTTTACAGTTTTGGGGAAGCTGAGTAGGAAAGAAAACTCCCATTGACTTGATTTAAAAAAAAAAAAAAAAGCTGAGTGAGAGTGTGGTGCAGATGTAGCAGCTCAGGAGGAGGAAGCTGAAAGTGGTGGAGGGTTGAGTTTCAGGGGAAATGACAGCACATGGTGTGGCTGGTGGCAGGTCGCAGTTTCTTTCCTTCATGCAAACTACAACATACGAACTGCCTCTCGCTGCCAGAGGCTTGCGGTTTGTTTACAGTCGTTAAACGGCTCATTAAATGAATAAAATCAGTGAGACGGAGCTGAATGTGAAACATGAAAGTGATGAGGTCGCCGTGCAGCTGACAGACGTTGCAGCTGTTTTGTCCGTTGGTTCAGCAGTTCACAGTTTGCTTCACTTCCTGAAACACCGACATTGCAAACAACAGGAGTGACACAGAGGTCAAAGGTCATTGCAGCCAAACAATGACAGGAAAGGGAAGTGTAATAATGATTGTTTGAAGTGGACTTCAGATCTGAGGTCAAAGGTCAGAACTTATCAAATAAAGCTCCTCCTGTGTTCTGTGGAGCAAACAATTAAAGTTCACTTCACCAGTGTCTTATTTTGAAATATTGATCCATAAAAGGAACATGTTTGTAGATTTCCAACTCCTCCCTCAGCTTCTCTCTGCAGCAGTGTCAGCCAATCAGAAGACAGGAGGCTCTGAGCCTCTCTTCTGATTGGCTGACTGTTTTCTAAAGTGACCCAATAAAAACAGAGCAGATTTCAAAATAAAACAGATCCTGCAAAGTGTTGGATGGTGGGTCCAGGTGAGGGGCGGGGCTTTGGGTGACTGTGTAGCTGTGACATCACAAAGTGACAGGAAGCTCTGACGGCTGGTGTTAATATGAAACTTAAATGTGACGTTTACTTCTTGTTGGACTAATGTTTATTTTCTGACCTTTGTGCTTCAGATGCAGTGATGTTTCTCCACTGAGTGAGTCCACTTCCTGCTCCGATGCTCCGCCTCCTCTAAGCACGAGTCCAAGTTCTGAGCATTGAGTGGCAGGCGGGAGGCCCAGCCCAGCCCAGCCCAGAGGGGGCGTGGCCAGCAATGGACAGCCGGTGCAGCAGCAGCGCCGATTCCCGGCTGACGGGCAGAGGGCTGGGGTCTATCACCACCACGCCCGTCTGTGCGAGGGTGGAGTCGTACGAAGCCGCGGAGAAGAAGTGCATCTCAGACGTGAGGAGGACCTTCTGCCTCTTCGTCACCTTTGACCTCTTGTTCATCACCTTGCTCTGGATCATAGAGCTCAATGTAAGACCTGTTTGTTTGTTTGCGTTGTCGATACGAGTCACTGAACGAATCAGGGGGTTGTAAGGGACAGTGTCAACCAATCAGGAGAGAGTAGGCTCTGAGCCTCTCCTCTGATTGGCTCACTGTTTTCTAAAGCGATCCAATAAAACAGAGCCGATTTCAGAATAAAACACTCAGAGGAACCAAATCCTGCAAAGTTGTTGGATGGTGAGTCCAGGTGAGGGCGGGGCTTGCTTTGTTGTGACATCACAAAGTCACAGGAAGTCGTGACAGCTGGTTTTATGGAGCTACCTGGAGACTGTACGTCTGCTCAGACACTTTCATGTTCACACAGTAAAAATAGAACAAACACAAAACCCAAACTTTCAGTTCCCAGTGGTTCATTTTTAAACGGAGCTGCTGAGGTGAAACTGTGTCGCAGACGTTCGTCAACGTTCATCAAACATTAACATCGCAGGTATCAGGCGATGACGGTGACTCCTCCTGCATTTATGGTGTTTTATGTAACACTCAGATAAATGAGCTGTAATATATGTGCAACTGTAGACACACACACACACACACACACACACACACACACACCAGTAACACTTTTATTGTCCAATGTGTGTTTTGCTGTTTGTTTGAATTGTGTCAAGGCCGAACAGGAGCCGAGGTCAGGCGCTGCTGTAAAACTGTGCTGAGTCCAGTCTGGGTGTGGTGCATTCTGGGAAATGTGTCGCAGTAAAAGGAAAAACCAAAAAAGAAAAGAAATCACTTCCTCATTGAGGAGTCGACCTCGACACACTGGGAAAAACACACACACACACACACACAGCATATTAAGGAGACGCTGACTCAGCATTTCCCGTCATGTTGTGGCTCAGGCAGCAGGAGGAGGAGGAGGAGGAGGAGGAGGAGGAGGAGGAGGAGGAGGAGGAGGAGGAGTGGACTGAACAGGGTCATAGACTCACTGGTCACTTTATTAGGAACACCTCAATAATACGGCCTTAACTCTGTCACTATGATGATGATGATGATGATGATGATGATGAGAATAACATTATAGTTGCTTTATATTATTATTAATGAGCTGCATTTCCCCAAGGTGATAGATAAAGTATTGATCTGTCTGTGTATTGATCAGTGATCTGTTTGTGTGTCAGGTGAACGGTGGCATTCAGCAGCAGTTGGATAAGGAGGTGCTGCACTACGACTACCACGCCTCCTTCTTCGACATCTTTGTAAGAGCTCTGTTGTTTCTGCATTCACACAAACACAGAAACACCTCCTCCTCCTATAACTCTCCTCCTCTCTCCTCCTCTAACTCTCTCCTCCTCCTCCTCCTCTAACTCTGTCCTCTTCTCTGCTCCTCCTCCTCCTCCTCTAACTCTCTCCTCCTCTCTGCTCCTCCTCTTTCTCCTCCTCCTCCTCCTCTAACTCTCTCCTCTCTCCTCCTTCAGCTCCTGGCTGTTTTCAGGTTTGCCGCTCTCATCCTGGCGTACGCCGTCTGTAAGCTCCGTCACTGGTGGGCCATCGCAGTGAGTTCATGCTTCTCTGTCTGTCTCATGATACAAACCTCACAAACAGGAAGTGAAGCTCCATCAATGAACAGACTCGTTTCTATGATAAGAAACTAATCACTGTGTGTGTGTGTGTGTGTGTGTGTGTGTAGGTCACCACTGCCGTGAGCTGTGCGTTCCTCATCGTTAAAGTCATTTTATCAAAGGTGAGAAGAAGCAGAGGTCAAAGGTCAACAACATCAGCAGGAGGCTGCTCACTAACTCCACCTGCTGGTCACCACTGATCATGAACATGTTTGATACTTTTTCTAGTTTTATCATTGTGATTTTCTGTGTGTGTGTGTGTGTGTGTGTGTGTGTGTGTGTGTGTGTAGCTGCTGTCTCAGGGGGCCTTTGGGTACCTGCTGCCCATCATCTCCTTTGTCTTGGCCTGGATAGAAACATGGCTGCTCGACTTCAAGGTTCTTCCTCAGGAGGCCGAAGATGAAAACAGTAAGTGACACAAAGCTCAGAGCTAAAGATTAACCAATGATTAACTAATGATTAACTAATGATTAACTAATGATTAACTAGTGATTAACTAATGATTAACCAATGATTAACTAATGATTAACCAATGATTAACTAATGATTAATCAATGATTAATAAACATCTAAGCCAGGAGCCACTGTTATAACTGTGAGTGCTGAAGCCTCTGATAACAAAACTACCTCTGTTACTACTACTACTACTGCTGCTGCTTATGTTAGTGTTTATGCTGCTTCTGTTTTGAAGTATTGTGACTGTAGTTTGTACTGTGTCAGATACTCTCAGTACTATTGAATACTTTACAGTCACAGCAGTATTTATCAGAGTATTACTGCTGTTTTACTGTGTTAGTGGAAGTACTACAGTAACTACTGCAGCTACTGCTCTCAGTGTTAATATTTGTATACATTTTCCAACCTCTACACCTTGTACTCGGCCTGCTGATACTAATACTACGTCTTGCAGTACTAATACTCCTCGTCCTGTGTACTTTTCAGGGTATCAGTCCTTCGTGGACGCCACAGAGCGAGCGCCTCTCATGTATCCAGGTCCGTTATCTGACGGACAGTTCTACTCTCCGCCAGAGTCTGTGGCAGGTCCGTTCACTCACCTCCACCTGGACACACGTCCTCTTCCTCTTCTACTTTTCACAATAAGAGCCCATTGTTTGCTGCATTAAGTTCAGTTATGATTTTGATAAAATTTTGGAAAAGGATGTCGACTTTATTTTGGAACAAGGGGCAAAACTGTCCTTCTCATGTACGTAGGAGTAGTTCAGTACTGCTTACAGTAACTACTTGGCTGCTCTGGTTCTGGTTCTGGTTCTGGTTCTGGTTCTGGTTCTGATGAGTTTCCATCTCGTTTTCAGACTCTGACGAGGACCTGGATGATAAACATGATCCAGAAAAAGGGCTCATTCAGCAGGTGACTTAACAGGTGTGTTGCATCACTTCCTGTATGTGGATGATTCTGACCCGAAACCACAAACCTCCTTTTGTCTGTTTTAGTTTTGTTTCTTATTTATTTTATTTCCCTCCTCCTCAGGATCTCGTCTTGTTCTCCTGCTCCGGAGGGAAAACTCTGCCTTATCCACATTCTGCCATTTTAGTTTTTATTCTTGTTAAAAGAAGAAGAAGAAGAGGCCTCTGTGCTCACATGAGCTCTTGACATCGGCCGTCTGCATGTGCACAGGTTGAAAAACGTGCTGCTTTAAAAGCAAAACTCAGTGTCATGAATTTATTATTTTGTTGTTGTTTTTTTTTAATTTTCATTTTGCACTTTGTGTCAGAAGCTTCCTGCCTGAGAAGAAACTGGTTTAAAAAGTTTCTTGGTATTTCTTCTGAGGTATTAATGTCCTGTATATTTCTGACGTCATGTTTACTTTTAATTTGTTGATCCTGTTTCACTCTCTTGGGTTTGACGACGTCACTGTAAAAGGAAAATTAGCTCCGTGTTACAGAAGGACCTGTCGGCCAGTATCGAGCTCTCGGACCACGTTTGTAGCAGATGAAACGTAAAAACGTTTTCAGTGACTTTTCAGCTCTGAAGGGAAAAAAAATAAATAAATATATAAAACCACTGAAACAACTTTGCATGGAACAATATTATAAAGATCATAAAGTCTGAACTGTATGAACTGTAAACTGCTCTCAGCTGAAGGAAAATGAATAAATAAATGAGTGTACATATCTTCATGCATGTCCTGCAAGACGGTGGATTTGTTTTTACCCAAACAAAAAAAAAAAAAAAAAGCCTGTCTGTAAAATAAGAAACATTAAAATGTGAAACTTTGTGTGTGTTTGTCCTTTTTCTCCATTTTATACGTTTTCATTCTGATATTCAACTGGTGTCAATGATGCTGAGGATAAACCTTAAAAAATATCATTTAAAAAATTCAGGTTAGTATTATTGAATCATTTCTGTTACTTTTCAAAATAAAAGTATCAGTATCTCTAAAATTGACCTGTTTTCAAAATCAGATTTTTCTTTTACAGATGATGGAGTCTTACCTGATTCGTTTCACAATGAGAGTGAAAGATATGTTTTAAATGTGACGCCACATTTCAGGATGTTTCTGTGATTAAATAAAGTTTAACTGGGAAAAAGAAATGTTTAAAAACAGAAGTCTGTGTTTAGATTTAAAGAAAATGTGACATTCACAGACACACAATGGAATCGACAAACCAACAGTTTCTGTAATACTGTTTTATTATTTTTTCACATTTTTTATGGACAGAAGTCAAGTATCCAAGTCATTTGTAAACAGTGTGTCCACAAATCTACATGTTGCCTCTATTCAGTGCGGCCTTCAGTCAAAAACAAAACTGTCCTTCTGAAATAAATACAATACTAATGAAAAAGAAAGAAACGAAAAGAAAGAAGGAGGAGGAGAGGTAACCTACATGTGTCTGCAGGAGCTCATACAGATCCAGATTCATCAGTCTTTGTGTGGGTGATCACAGTTGTTATGACGACATGAAATGACAACATAGAGGTAAAGACTTTTTTCACAGAAATTTTAAGATTTTTCCTCAAAAATTCTGACTTTTTTCTCAGAAATTCTAAGATTTTTCCTCAGAAATTCAGACTTTTTTTCCAAGAAATTCTGACTTTTTTTCTCAGAAATTCTGACTTTTTTTCTCAGAAAATCTGAGATTTTTTCTCAGAAATTCTAAGATTTTTTCTCAGAAATTTTAAGATTTTTCCTCAAAAATTCTGACTTTTTTTCTTAGAAATTCTAAGTTGTTTCCTCAGAAATTCTAAGATTTTTTGTCAGAAATTTTAAGATTTTTTGTCAGAAATTCTAAGATTTTTGTCAGAAATTTTAAGATTTTTTCTCAAAAATTCTGACTTTTTTTCTTAGAAATTCTAAGTTTTTTCCTCAGAAATTCTAAGATTTTTTGTCAGAAATTTTAAGATTTTTTCTCAGAAATTCTGACTTTTTTTCTTAGAAATTCTAAGTTTTTCCCTAGAAATTCTAAGATTTTTTGTCAGAAATTCTAAGATTTTTTGTCAGAAATTTTAAGATTTTTCCTCAAAAATTCTAACTTTTTCCTCAGAAATTCTTTTTTTTTTTCTCAGAAATTCTGACTTTTTTCCTCAGAAATTCTGACTTTTTTCTCAGAAATTCTAAGATTTTTCCTCAGAAATTCTGACTTTTTTCTCAGAAAATCTGAGATTTTTTGTCAGAAATTCTAAGTTTTTTCCTCAGAAATTCTAAGATTTTTTGTCAGAAATTTTAAGATTTTTTGTCAGAAATTCTAAGATTTTTGTCAGAAATTTAAGATTTTTTGTCAGAAATTCTAAGATTTTTGTCAGAAATTTTAAGTTTTTTTCTCAGAAATTCTGACTTTTTTTCTTAGAAATTCTAAGTTTTTCCCTAGAAATTCTAAGATTTTTTTGTCAGAAATTCTAAGATTTTTTGTCAGAAATTTTAAGATTTTTCCTCAAAAATTCTAACTTTTTCCTCAGAAATTCTTTTTTTTTTTTCTCAGAAATTCTGACTTTTTTTCTTAGAAATTCTAAGTTTTTTCTCAGAAATTCTAAGATTTTTCCTCAGAAATTCTGACTTTTTTCTCAGAAAATCTGAGATTTTTTGTCAGAAATTCTAAGAATTTTTCTTAGAAATTCTAAGATTTTTCCTCAAAAATTCTGACTTTTTTTCAAAGAAATTCTAAGATTTTTTGTCAGAAATTTTAAGATTTTTTGTCAGAAATTCTAAGATTTTTTCTCAGAAATTTTATGTTTTTTCCTCAGAAATTCTGACTTTCTTTGTAAGAAATTCTAAGATTTTTCCTCCGAAATTCTGATTCTTTTTTTCTCCGAAATTCTGACTTTTTTCTTAGAAATTCTAAGATTTTTTCTCAGAAATTGGTTGAAGAAAGAAGAAGAAATAAACAACATCACTGTTAATACTGTTGATTTTAGGGGAAAACACTGTTTTCACAGAATCAGCTTTCAGTAACGTTTGCTCCTGTTTTTAAGATTTTACTAAAATGAACTCAACTTTTCCTCCTCGTGGTTCCTGGTTCGAGGCGACGTCACAAGGCAGAGTACTTCAGGTGTCATGTAAACAATTGGAAACAGCAGTTTGTTTGTTTTTTAACAATTGCGAACTGTCGGCACAAACAGAACAAAGAGTTCCACTAACACGGTCGACACAGTTATGAAAACTGAGCTGTGGTCTGCATGATGCTGTTGTTGTTGTGGCTTTATGTAAAATAATGCTGGAATGTGTTTTTGTGTTGTTGTTGTTGTTGTTGTTGTTGCTGTGTCTCTACTCTAACATCTACTGTCTCTACTGTGTGTTGTTGAGTAGCTATTGAGAGTTTTCTTCTTCTTCGCTGCTTTTCAGGTGAACGAACCCTTAAAACATAAACACACAAGAAAAAGTTCAACATGGTGCAACAAAATTCAGATTTTAAAAAATTATGTAGTTTTTAAATCACTGAAATTCATTTTTAAAAAAGAAGCTCCAGTTTGTCTCATGTTGTTATTGTTGTTGACACAAAGTAAAAAAAAAATAAAAAAAATCTAAAGAAAACATTTCCAGAGTCTTTAACTTCACATTTATCCTGCAAAGAATGAAAAACACTGATCCAGAAACAGTCTCTAATAAAATGTTGTGATTTAAATGGAATTTTTTTAGCAGCAAACGTGTCATGTTTATTTCTGATCTCCTTTTTGATTCTCAGTCTGATGTAAAGTATCTTCGTAAGAGATTTTAAGATTGTTGATGAAAACGCTCGAAGTGTCGTCACGTCTGCTCGTCACATTAACATAATTAACAGGTTATTTATATCACATTGTTAGTAAAGGGATCAGTGTTTAGTGTGTTAAACTATGTATTTAATATTAGTATTGTGTTTAGAAATGTGAAACAGGAGGTTTGATTAACAGTTTGTCAGGTTCAGGTCCTAAAAGATGAAGATGCAGAAAGGTTTCAGATTTTTAAGTGGAGCTGAAATGATGACTCCTGTTGATTCAAATACCTGCCTCCGTTAAATTTACTGTTTCTGGATCATCAATGACATTTTCTCCATTTTATATATTAAAGTGAAACATGAGACACAAACCAACTGGTTTGTTTGTTTGTTGTTGTTTCCTGTCTCTGCGTGCTGTTCCACCTGTGACCAGCAGGTGTCCTCAGAGGACAAACCAGCACCGATGACGACCAGACAGCATCTTGTTTCTTCATAAACAGGAAACACTGAGGTCAGAGGAGTTGGAAATAAAACACACACCATGATTCACCATGAGTGTGAATAATACTGCTGCATATCAACACTGTGTTAGTCCAACAGCCGCTCACTGCGCAGAGCGAGTCGAGCGTCGCCATGAACATTAACAGAACTTGAACTGATAATTAAACCGTGAACCATTGATTTACAGCCCTGAAACACGTCACTCTGAAAAACCACCTGGTTGAGTTTTTTTTTTTTTTTTAAGTGGTGCAGTTTCAAAAACACAAAATGATGTTATTTTGAATATATATCTATATATCAATATGTTAAATATCCAAGAGTCTAATCTAATAAAAAATTCAAACAAATTCAACTTTCAACAAAAGATAAATCTGGTTCCTTTTCTCAGCAGAGATCACGACGCCTCGGTTCATCAATCAACACAAACCAACCAGTTAGTCATGTGATCCAACACAGAAAAACTCAACTGTTTTTAATGGGAACCAGAAACTAAAGTGAAACCACAGCACTTAGAAAAAAGAAACAGATGGTTTTCAAAGTAAAAGACTCCAGAGCTTTATTAAGTTCCTAATAAAATCACCAATGATCACATGATCAGTTCACGTCATCGCACCGACTGATTTCACAGTGAGATTTAAAGGTGAACTGAAACATAAAATGAAGTCTCTTCCTGTTTCCTTTCAGAGGATTTAAAGTTTTACACGTTTAATGTCCAGAGTGAAGTGTTTTGTTTGTTATTGAGTCAAATCAGCTGTTTGTTTGTTTGTTTGTTTGTTTGTTTGTTTGTCAAAGTTCATTAACGACCTTGGAAACAACAGCTGAAAACAAACAACCCAACACCTCGGCTTCTGGAGCTTTCAATCACATCACATGATCATTCGTCAGCGACACGTGTTCTCCATGGCAACTGCGCTGCTGAGGAAGATCACCTGATCAGGTCGAAAGCTCCGGTGTCAAAGGTCAATAAAAGAGAAGAAATGTTGACTTGATACGACGGAGGTTTTTTTTTTTTGTTTGTTTGTTTTTTACAGTGTAGTTATGGCTTCGGTGAAACGACGTGTGGAGACAAACGCTGAGTCAGCTGACCGGAACATGATCAATAACATCATTGATCATCGAATCGATTCATGAAACATAAACATGGAACATTTAAAACCTTCAGCGTCTCAACAGAAAAAAAAAAAAACGTGAAGGCGTCGCCTCGGGGGGGGGGACTTTTTTTTTTTTCCTTAAATCAAACAACTCATTGTTAATTTTAAAACATAATCAATAAATTTATAGATCATAATAATAAAAAAAAAACAATCATCAGCTGCAGTGATCAGAAGCCTCTTCTTCCCCCACTGTGATTGAACTGAAGTTGAAAACCTGTGGCGTGACGCGAAGACAAACTGCACAAGGTCATTACCCATAATTCACTGGTACATCAAGCCAGGGACGAACTTCCTGTCCAGGGTTCTTCTTCTTCTTCTCTCTTTTGTCCAGATGACTACACTATACGACCTCTGCACGACGGTCGGCTACTCGTCTTCCTACATGTTTAGTACAAATGTGCGATTGGCTGAAAGCTCTGTTGTCAACGGCAACACACCCCCCCCACCCCCACCCCCTAAGTCCAACCTCAATAAACTTCCCCGAGCTTGTTTTCCTTCTTCTTCTTCTTCTTCTTCTTCCAGCCATGAGGAATGTGGTCAGGAGGAATAAAAATGCAGATCCTGTTCTTTTTCAAGTTAAACCACTTATCAGGTGTGTGTGTGTGTGTGTGTGTGTGTGTGTGTGTGTGTGTGTGTGTGTATGAATGCATTGTATGGAGCTGGCAAAAGCCAAACAATCCGACTTCCAGTGGTAATACTACGTGTCATTGTGTCGGGGTGTCGGGTGGTGGTGGTGGTGGTGGTGGGTGGGGGGCTGGGGGCTGGGGGGAGGTAACAAAAGGACAGGAATGCATTCTGGGAGTGCCAAGCTGCTTCAGCCCAGTGACCTGTCGTCCAGTTGGGCTCAGTTCAAATGTTTTTAACCCTAAAAAAAAAGAAAATAAAACATCGAAAAGAACAAAAGATGGACGTTGAACTCTTCCTCTGTCTCTAACGTAGCACCATGCCATCGGCTCCCAGCTCTGCACACTGGTGACAGTGTTATCACATTTCCACAGGGTTGTTGTTGTTGCTGTTGCTGTTGCTGTTTCAGTTTTTCTTGTTTGCTGATATGTGTAAAACAAAAATGGCCGACAGGAGGGTGAAGAAGTAAAAAAAACACAAACGAAGAAGAAGAAGAAGAAGAGGCAGAGAGAGCGGAGGTGAAGCTGAGGTATCTGTTCAGGTGAGTCTCTCTCCTACAGGTGACCACAGTCTGAAGGACGTCCGGCGTGTGTGTGTGTGTGTGTGTGTGTGTGTACTGGTAACTATACATGTGAGGACCGTGGTGACAGAAGGCACGTATTGCCGAGTGTGTGTGTGTGTGGAGTTGTTGTTGCTGGTGGGGGGGGTGGGGGGGGTGGGGGGTTGGTGTTATGAGTGGTGAACTCTCCACCGTCCCGAGCGCAAAGCGAAGCCTTTGTCCTCCTGCTGCAGCGGCCGGGGGGGTGGGAGGGGGGGCAACAAAGAAAACACCTGGCCCCGGCTTTCAGCGTTTTCACCAACCAAGCAGATTCTTGGTGTCAGCGCGGGGTCTCCGGGCGGCGGCGGTGGTGATGATGGTGGCGGCGGCGACGGTGGCCCCCCCTCCATCCCACCCCACCCCCGACGCCAGTTCAGCTCGTCATCCTCCCACCTGTCGGGAGTGAATCAGGATTTCTCCAGTTAATGGTTTTGGTGGCGGCGGCGCAGCGGTTTCCCTCCACGTGACGGAATTTCACAATAAGAGTCGTCAGTGGCTCCTCCTGCCTCGTCTGGAGCTCAGACTCGCACCGACACGTGTTCCAGCGACTGGGCCGGCGCCGGCGACGCTGCTGCTGCTGCTGCAGCCGGAGGAGGAGGAGTTATTGCTTTCAGCTCGTTGCCAGGGCAACTCTGGGTGCTGACGCCACGGTTGAGGGCGCCGGCGCGTGGCGGGGCGTTGGCGGGCAGCGCATTGGGGTCGCTCCGGGGGATGTTGACGGGGCAGGAGCGGGTGCGGGCGTGGCCCTTGTGGCCGCCTGGGTGGCAGACGAGGCTGCCCACGGTGTCGGTGGGTGACAGGTGGCGCTTGAGCCAGCGCTCCACCCGCTCCTCCTTGTACTTGATGGAATACCAGGTGAGGAAGATGAAGAGGAAGCCGAGGAACTTGAGGCTGGCGGCGAGGCCGAAGTAGACGAAGCGCAGAGAGGTGACGTCGTACTCCCAGCAGGAGCCGTGGACGCCACAGTCCTGCTGCCACAGCATGCAGGTGGTGTCGATGACGGCGCCAAAGTAAATGGGTGTCGGGATGTAGGCTGCGAGGGGGGAGAGGAAAACATGGAGGAGGAGAGGAGGAAGTGAAAACAGGAAGAGCAGTGAGAGAAAAGATGAAACTCGTGAACACAAACTGAAGAATCATCTCTGTTTCCTGGAAAACAAACTATCGATCCTACGTTTCCCATAATGCAACGTTGCCCTGACAGCAGCTGTGTGAAACGACCTGTCCATCAGACCCAGCCCCCCCCCCCCCTCCTCAATCAGCAGTTACAGGACGTGTGGTGCATTTACAGTCAGCGCGTTTCTCTGACGACGCTGATCGTCCTCTGGCTGACGCAGCTTTTCTAAAACACTGACACACACCTCCTCAGACCTTCTACCTTTTTGTTTTTTTTTTGTTTTTTCAGGAACAAATTAAAAACACGTGGCGCTGAAGTGACTCGACTCACCGAGAGTCCTGAGGAGAACGAACTGCATTCCCAGAGCGAACGGCCTCTCCTGCTCCGCCACAGACCTGCAGCAGCGACACACCACAGAGCAGCTGTTAGCGACTGGTCAAACACAACCAGGCTTCATCATCATGAACAAACTGGGTGTTTCTGCACAACCTTCTTCGTTACGGAGAAAGACACGTGCGTTTAGGATTTAAAGAAGTTAAAAAATGTTTAAGTTAATAAAATCTGACCTGACAATAAAAGAGAAAGAAAAGAAATATTTCCAGGCTTGTTGTTTGGATCGATGGGAGCTCGTACCTGAGCGTGACGATGATGGCGGAGGGCTGAGCGCAGGCAGTGATGAGCGTGACGATGAAGAGGAAGATGAGGAAGGGGATGAGGGTGCTGCAGGTGCGGTCGCACTTCCCCGACACCGCGTAGCCGTTCTCGTTCAGGTAGGTCTTAACGATGACGAGCTGCAGCTGGTTGCTGCCCTGACCGCTGGACGACGGCGTGATGACCTGCCGACTCTGGACGCAGGCGCAGTCCGAGTAGTTACGGATCTGGAGGAGGAAAGACGGGAGGAGGTGATCATGAAGAAGAGTGACGGCTTCTCTCAGACTCTGCACTTTCAGTTTTAGTTCAGTGTTTTATTTTGAAGGGCCGATCCATGAGAAGATCTAAAAACCATCTATGAGAAACCAAATCCTGCAAAGTGTTGGACGGTGGCTCCCGGTGGTGGGCGGGGCTTGGTGTGACTGCTTTGTTGTGACATCACAAAGTGACAGGAAGTCCTGACGGCTGGTTTTATGGAGCATAAACACAAACCTCTACTTGTATATCATATGGAGGTTTACTGTGACCTCACCCCGGTGCTGTCGTTGGCCACGCTGCTGCAGCCGGCCAGGCAGGGGTTAAAGTAGGTGATGCCATCGGAGCCACAGACCGGAGCGTACTCGTGGATTTTGCAGCCACAGTTCACATTACAACCTCCTGTCAGGTTCCTCTGGGTCATGGTGAGAGTCGGTCTGCAACAGAGAAAGAGAAACTACACTTCACTTTTACCATCACAACTACAAAGAAACCTGATCAACATTCAGCAATTTAAAATCATCTCCATGAGAAGCTGAGGCTTATGGGTATTGTAGTTTTTTCAGCCGTGAAGAAACTGACCAGTTTAACAACAACTACTCTCACAAACAAAGCTCAAATAGTGGAAATAATAATAAATAACATCTTCTCTGTGCAACTCACACATCTGAAAACATTTCCAATATATACACTGATCATCCATTGACTGATCTTTAGTGGTTTATAGATTAGACGATTGTTTGGCTGCCCTGTAACATGTTGTGTTCACACTGATCTACATCGAGAAGAATTTGGCCTCTAGTGTTTTTTTTTTTTTTTTTTTTGGAAATGCATTAATTTTCATGCCAATCTGTGGTTGTTGAGATTTTTCAAACACTTTAAGAGACACAAACAGGCGAGCGAGCAGCCAACGCTGCCATCGCTGCAGCCAAGGCTAAAAAAAAAAAAAAAAAAAGACATTAATGAACTGGAGAAACAGCAGCGACTTTAACTGATATTGATTTGGAGAAAGTGCTTAATGGACACTGAACAAGAAACCTGGTAGGTAAGGAAGGAGGAAAAGCAGAGGGAGAGGGAAGATGACAATAATGAGGAGAGACAGAGAGGAAAAGATGGAGAAGGAGGAGAAGCAGATAATATAAAGGGAGAACAGGACACAACAGGAAAGACAGAGTAAAATCAGAAGCACAACAGAGGACAGAGAGAGACGAGGCCGTCAGCCAAGGGTCCTCTCCTCCAAGCTGTCCTTGGACATCGGCCATCGTTGCCATGTAATCGCTGCGTCCAATAGAAAACGCCTCCATTTACTGGCTCCTCGTCTCTTATCCTGCTCTGATCTCAACGCTCGCTTCCTCCCCGACGTCGGCCACAGATGGGCCGATAGAAAAAAGAACGAAAAAAAAATAACACCACCGACTCTGTCAGAGCCGGGAAATGATTTATTTAACACGACAGTCGGGAAACGGAAATGTCTGTGACTGAAACAAAAATCAAACCGTTTGGGATCAGGAGGAGGAGACCTGAGCACAGCGACCCCGGAGGAGGAGGAGGAGGAGGAAGAGGAGGTGTTTTTAAAACAGATAAGGAGAGAAAATCTCTATTTTCAGACGACAGAAATAAAGATCGATGATCAGAGACTTCTCGTTGTGTATCAGCCGTGCTCAGGCCCAGCGTCTGTCTGTGGTGGACGATGAAGGTAAAAGCTGCTTCTACATACTGACGCCGTCTGTTTAGCACGTCGCTGAGGATTAATCCACATCTGATGCTCAAATGTAGGTGGAAACCAAGTCTTTAAGGCCTGTGCCACAGATACAAGAGATCTATATGTATAGATTACATCTGCTGTGGTATCTTTAGGAAACATCAGGAAATGATTTGTGTTCGACTGTTCGACCAAGATCTTGGATTTTAAGATCCCTGTGGGTTGTGAAGCTCTGACGTGAGAGTGACAGTTGTCTCTGTAAAAGACTGTTGGAGGTTTGTAAAAACCAAACAAACACAAACTAAACAGATATAAGGAAAAGTGGGGAAAGAAGAAACTCTGACAAAGGACCAGGATCTAACACGGAGCACGGAGGAGACTGAGTGATGGATGAATGTTCCTCACAAAGACAGAAAGAAAGGACAACATGGCTGTGGAGAGAGGGGGCTTCTGGGATACCAGGCTTTTCGACCCCACCCTGGATTAGATGGATGGATGGATGGATGGATGAGTGGGGGCTCACACACCCAGCTGTGTCCAGGGTAATAATGAGTCGGGGCAGACGTCCCCCTCTTTGTTTTGGGGCTTTGACAGAGGACAGGTTGGAGGAGGAGATAACAGTCACCTCTGTGTGTGTGTGTGTGTGTGTGTGTCTTTATTTAACCCCTCCTTCACTGTCCATCTCTTTATCTCGTCTCCTTCCTTTATCCTCCACCTCTGTTTTTCTGCCTCACAGTAAAAATCACACACACGACCTCTGAGTAAATTTCCAATTCAGATCAGACACAGAACAATTCGGTGCCGTCAGCAGCGATGCGTGACGACCCCCCCCCCCCCTCCCCCTCCCCTTCCTCACCCAGTGGTGTAAGGGATGTTGATTCCTCCGAGGTTGATGCTCTCGCAGCCCACGATGAACAGCGTGGAGAAGCAGAGCAGCGACACACCGCTGCAGATCATGGCGAGCTTGGCCGACTCGCGAGCTCCCAGCTTCAACTTCTTGATGATGTAGCCGCCCAGGACGATGCCGACGCCGGCGCTGGGCACGATGATCACACCTGGAGGGAGGAGACAGGACAGATGGATCAGTAAGAATCAGCAGATTATAAATCTGAGATTATAAAAGCTCTGATGTTTCACTTCCAAGGACAAGTTGAATCTGCTTTACATCGACTTTGATGACGAGACGAACCCTAAAGAAGATGCAGCAACACTCACAACAACAGCCGCCTCCGACTGGCCCTGCACTAACAAGACAGCACATACTTCCAGTGTAGGTGGCCCCTGAGGGGAGCGGAGCCTCCAGCCCCGGCAGAGCCAGAGTCGCTGCCTTTTTTTCAGTGGGTGTTAGATAATGTTGTGTCCTGACGTGTGCAGCTTTCTGTGTCTGTGCTTCTGTAAACGCACGGCCGAGTCAGATGATTTCCCTCAGAGCGAATTCTGGAGATTCCTGTCTCCTGTCTCTGTGAGAAAAGATCCAGAGCCAGTGGAGCAGCTGCTGCTGTTCAGGGGAAATAAAACAGGAAGTCCTTTTCCTAAACAGGCAGCGACCAACCAATCTGTCTTTCCAGGAAAACTCTGACTGGGTAAAGCCTGTCTGGGAAAAACAGATGTCGGCATCTCTCCTTCACGAACTGAAGATCATGCAGAATCACACAGAGCGCGGCCTCCTGGTGCCGACACAGACTCTGAGGACGGCAACGACACAGAGTGATTCATTCTCCACCGAGGGAATACAGCCGAACACCCAGTGCCTTGCTCTACCCACTCAGCCAACCACCGGTTCCCCGGGAGTGATGTGATTTCACTCCCAGGAGGTTGGCATTGTATGGAAATATGTGCGAGTGGCAGTTTTAATCAGAGGCTCCACCACGGCGGCCCACTCCACCTACAGCTGAGACAGTTATGTAAGCGTCGACACATGCAAAAACATTTCCAAGATGGAATCTCTCTGGACTGCATCGATGTACAACATAAAACTGTATAAATGGACGTTTCTGCATTTTAAAATGAAAACTTTGAACCAATCACAGAGGTTTTTGTGTGGAAAGTTCAGGTGACTAATGCTGTCCATCAAAATCTGTCTGTTTTGTTATTAAACAGTTGAAAACTGCATTAATAAAAGTCACCGTCACTGTCATGTGTCAACTTTTTCCCAAACGGAAGCTTAATGTCATGATGCAAATGTGTCCATCAAACCCAAGAGGAGGAAAGTGATCCGTCCTGATGTGGAAATGCTCTTCTTCGCTATCAGCGGCTGCAGTTTACCAAAATAAAACCACGACCACAAGGAAATGTCATGAGGTCAGAGCGGAGCCTCTCTGCGCTCTCAGCTTATCAGACTGCGAGAGTCTCTGTCGCTTCAAGATATGCTCCAGAAGCACTGAAGGCCTCTCTCTGTGTTTGCTTCTGTGACACTGACACCAGCTCCACAAAGACCTGACCTACTCTGTAACACGGCTGTCCAACTCCTCTCATGTCAGAGCCACAGCTCTCCGACGTTTAGGACGAGGATTATCATATCAAAAAATAAAAATGTTAATGGTTGTCAGTGGATTAAGATTCCTCTCCCGACGCCTCTTTTTTGTTCTTGAGCATTTAGGAAGAACTCAGTTCTCCAGGCTAAATCATGGGTGTAACCATGCAAATCAAAAGGCCTTATCCTCTGTGTGGAGACAAGTCTGGGATGTTGCCTTGGTTCGTCAGGCTCGAGCTGCCAGAAGAACTGTTCTGGTGTAAATGTCAGATATTGCCAGAAACCTCCGGGGCCGACACGCACCTTTTTCCAGAGTTGCACTGGGAACTGAGTGCAGCCCAGTTAAAGGGACTCGAGAGACTTGTCCAGTCGTCTGACGGCCGCTCAGAAGCAGCTGGACCTCTCTCCTCCCTGTGCAACAAACGACGCTACACGATGAAACTGAACTGAGATGAGTCTAAACTCGTACAGTGTGTCTCGGCTTCATCGTGTCGCGTTGACATCCCTGCAGAATCGTTGTTCCCTTTTCCTTTGCCGACAAAAGCCTGATGTTAGCGCGCCTAAAGAGCTGACATACATTCAGTTGTTAGGTGTAATGTATTAGCCTGTGTGCTTGTTAAGCATTCATGTGTTTCAGCATGTTAGTGTGAGTGTTATAGTGCTTGCGTGTGTGCATGTGTGTGTTTCTAAATGTGTGTGTGTGTGTGCTGCACTCAGTGCTCCAGCTCAGTGTCCCAGGTGCCCCCTTCATTTGAAGACCAGCAGTGTCTTTATTATTAATGTGTGTTGGCTCGCAGCGACGGGCCGACAGACTCTGCTCTGCTCTCAGATAAAAACTGGCTGAACAGACAGAAATTAAAGTCCTGGGTGTCTCTGCTCTGTCTGCATCCTGTCTGGATTATTACATGGGAGCTCACAGGAGGAGGAGGAGGAGGAGGAGGAGGAGGAGGAGGAGTTGTGATGATCCAATACCTCCATGAAGTTCATGATTTAACGAGTGTATGAATCATGGTTACAGAGTGATGAGGTCACTTCAGGCGCTGTGCAGTGGTTCATCTCACCAGTGTAGATGCTGGCGTTGGAGGCCGGGATGCCAAACTGCGACTCGATGAATTTGGGGATGAAGGTGATGAAAGCGGTGACGATGGCGCTTTCCGCCGTGTAGGACAGGCTGACGAAGAGGAAGGTCACGTTACTGAGGATCCTCACTGCTGCTTTGGGCAGATCTGGAAGGAGGAGGAGAGAGAAGAAGAGGAGGAGGAGGAGGAGAGATGGAGTGGTCAGGCAAACGTTTATATAGTTTTGTCTACCAGACACAACACATTGAACACAGATATGGTTTCCATGACAACACACCTGAGGTTTGCCAAAGACAGCACCTTGACCTCCACAGCTCTACTGAAACTAAGATTGAATAGTTTGGGAAGGAAAAGCGGGTTCACAGGGTTCACACACTTTTTCTTGCCACTGTATAACGTCATCATCAGTGACATCATCAGCCTCAGTGCTTCCTGGTACCTTTGATGTCCTTGCCGAAGCCCATGGAGGACGTGACCGTCTGGCTCTTGCTGTTGTTGTTGCTCTTCTCCTTGAGCACGTCGTCGTCGCTCGACAGGTCGTCCAGGCTCAGCTTTTTCCTCCTCTTCTTCTTCTTGTGTCGGGGCGGCAGCTTCTTGGGGAAGGTGAACATGGGGAAGATGACCAGCAGCATGGCCACGGCGCACAGCAGGAAGCCGCTCCACCTGGACCAAAGAAACCAAACCAGAGGAGACGGGACTGAGATGAAACATTAGAAAATAAAGTTTGTTTGTGAAGGTGAGAGGAGCTCAGGTGAGTCCACCGGGTCTAGAGTTGTCGGTATTTCTTCATAAGTTTGCACGTAAATAAATAAAAATGGCTGACACTCTCATCCATCCTCCTCCTCCTCCTCCTCCTCCTCCTCCTCCTCCTGCTGCTGCCATCACCTATAATTCATGTAGGACGCTTGTGGCTGTCGGCCGCTGACTCACAGGTTATGATGTCAGTTAGAGGACGACATCACTGAGATCTGCAAATAGATGACTAAGTGCACCTCACACACACACACTCACACACACACACACACTGGTAGATTTATGAATGAAGAGCAAGACATGGATCTTTTTTTTTTTGTTGTTGGATTGTTGATTTGTTTTAACTTGAGGTTGATTCTCACACTTTTCTGCCTTTACTCATTCTTGGGGGAGGAAACGTCTCTGTTCGTGGTGTGAGATGTCAATCACCTGGAGCGACGTGATTACAGATTACAGAGGAGATAAATTAATAATATCTATATCAGCTTCACTGGCCTCTGTCTCAACCCTCAGTATCGACCTGCAGCACTTCATGCATCAACAAGTGACACTGACTGACTTTATTTTTACATTTTCAAACATGATTTTCTTTAAAATACCACCCGAGCTCAGAAACATCAGTTCCACACTCAAAACCCGTGTCTTTTAACCTTTTACATCGTGTGTATTTCTTATGGTTTTTATTGTCTGAGAGTTAGAAAGGCACCTAAAAATAACATGTTGTTATTATTATTATTAAAAATATGGCGAGCATCAAATCCCATTGATCTTATTGATCGACAGTTCTGTGTCTTTCAGCTCTAAAACACCTTCAGTTCAATTTTCTTTAACATTTAGTCCCTGCAATATCGGGACTCTTTACCAAACAAACCTTACTTAAGAGAAGAAATTGTGCATCTGTGTTGGACTATTTTTAGCGGCGGATTAATCCAGATTTGGCGCCGTAATCGGTATTTGTGTAAAAATGAACTTCAGGACCGACAATAACACACGTTACAGTGATATGATAACGTCCAAACTTCTGTAGTTAAAAACTAAAATAACACATAAACACATGGACAGATGTTTCTCACCAGTTGCCGATGAAGCGCGGGTCGCTCTGGTCGATGTTGACCACAGTCTTGGGGTCCACGTAGAAGCCGATGAGGACTCCTCCCAGTAGGTAACCTGCTGCTGGGCCCAGTGCTCCCATCACATACATGATGGCTGAAGACAGGAGGGAGAAAGACATAAAGACATAAGAATAGTGATCTAATGTTAAAGCTGCAATAATCACAAGTCTTTTAAATCCACCCAGCACACGTTAACCACCATTATCACCATTATTTAAAGTGTTAACTATGCAGGAAGAGACGTTGGCGTTAACTGACAGATCATGTGCATGGTTTCTGCATCGTCTTCTACAGACTACCTGCTATATGTCACCTTCTTATTCAGTTATCCAAACTCAGTGACACTGGCCCTAACTTTAACCCTTATGTAACTGCCTGAAAACTAATCTAGCATTAAGAGCGGGGTACAAAAGGCCATGTGTGTGTGTGTGTGTGTGTGTTTGTGGGTCATGTGTGCAGTCAGATCATATGACCCCGCCGTAAGGGGCCTGTGAATAAGATTTCTCCAATTAGAGGGAATTAACATCTTAAATTCTTTGGCTGCAGTTGAAAGGTGGCGTGACTTAAAAAACCCCACCAGGCTGGACCAGGCACTGGACCAGAGTGAACCTTATCTAACTGTCACAGCCCTGGGAACTCACTGGGAGCTTACTGGGAGCTCTGGGTTCATGTGGGCAGCTGTTGAACTGCGTTGCATCTGTCACAATAAAATCACAACCTGCTTGCGATGCATCACCAGGTATCATGGCCGACTGTGGGAACACAGCTAAAATGTTTTCTCCTGAAAGTCAGCAAGTGGAAATTTGGGTTGAACTTTTTTATTTTGCATCTGAGCAGTGAGTTGTTTTCTGACCGTTAGATCTGCTCTGTTGTTTCTTTTTCTTGTGTATAATGTGTATTTTACTTGAACCCAACAAAGACTGGAGACACACCGTGACTGACTGTGAAGCAATCAGAGAAGATCTGGACTTTTTTAGGGTAAATTTAAGTCGTTGAGCTGTTTTTCCCATTAAATCTCACATTATTTCTATATTTAATCTATTAAAGCAGCAAATTCTCACAAAAGAGTTAATCATTTGTAGAACCATATTCTGTCTGATGAAGTCCACACTGCATGTTTTGTAAAGCTCTTGTCCATTAACACATGAGGAGTCAGCATCTCTCAGACGTTTCTCAAAAACCCAGCCCCTCAGGGAAAATCTCATTTTCAGCTCCCGGTCTCCATAAACGTCGAGGCTCTTTCAGAAACGCCAGCAGCAGCAGCAGCAGCAGCTCTGCAGTTACTCATCTGCCGAGCATCTCCACAGGAGCATACTGTCCGTCGCTCCACTCGACTATTACATCACATGACTGTGGCAGCGGCCAGAGCCTGGGATGAGAGAGCATAGGGATGGGGGATTGAGGGCTTGGACCTTCCAACAGGGGACCCTGCCTGCGGCATCGCGGATAATCCCTTATCTAGCCGGAGAAGAGGGAAAACCCTCGACTGGCAGGCTGCCGTGTTATGCAACGTGATGCAGACTATCAGCAGAGGGATAAGAGATGACCAGGCGGCTGGTGGGAAGGCCAGCAACCAGGCGCCGCTGAGATACGAGGAGCCCTAAAGATACGGAGGTGGAGAACGTCCAACAATAGAAACTGCAGAAACTACCTCAAGAGGATGTGACACGACGACAGAAGCAATCTGAGCAATAACTTGGTGATTAAAGTTGTTTTTTTGTTGTTTGCTGAAAGTATAAGTGTTGTGTTGTGAAGGTGATGACGAACATAAACCACTGACACTAACACTGTTTTTCTCTAGGACGTCGTCTCTACGTGAAACCAGACAGGTCGTAGTTCACCTGCAAAGTCTGAAGTCCACAAAAGCCTTCACGCTGGTTCTTACTCACTGATACTGCGAATCAACCAGGACCTACTCTGAATATTTCGACTTCAGCTAAGGTGAATTGTGATCATGCAGATAAAACAAAGAATAAATCAGTGGATTTTCCAGTTTGGCGATCGCTTTCTTTTTCCTCGGTGACATGCACAGCTGGGATTTTACAAAGTGACCCTTTTTAACAACAACAACAACAACAACATAACAGCAGTGTTTCCTTGTCCTTGCTCCAATGTGATGAAGTTACACAGTGTTCTTGCTATGGAGCAGGTGGTGCAGATACAGCCGAGCAGTCTGATCTGGTCAGATCTGGTTTGTCTGAACGGAGCTGTGAGTCATGTTTCACTGGCTGCAACATCAGCGCTTGTAGTGAGCAGGTAGATAATTATCCATCTTCCATTTTGCACATCTCCTCCTTTTTTTTTCTTTAATCCTTGCACACAATGGAGAGGCAACTTCCTGTTGTGCTCATGTGCGACTAGCTGCCGTTGACGGTGTACTAACACTCCAGTATGTCATAATAGCCTCAGCAGGGGCCTTCTTTGCAGTGGTTACGAGCACTGTGGTGATGCCAAGGTGTTGCATCACTGTCACACACGTAATGAGAGCACACAGCGGCCTCCGCTGCATCATGTTGCATCTGTAGTCTGGATCACTACTCCCCTGAATACATGAGTGTTGGACCTGCTGGGCCAGCGACACACACAACACCACACAACACAGCAGCTGTAAATCAGAGGAGGAGAAGCTGTGCGACAGCCACCGCCGGCAAAACACTGTTAATAAATGTAAAACCTAATTTTCTCGATTCCTCGATCGACAAGTAAAAGCCTCGCAAGCTCTCGGTGCGTAAATCAGAACAGAGGTTGCCAGGTTTGAGTGGAAGTTTCATTAGAGCTTCGCCGGGTGATTGATGGGTTTATCTGTGATGTGCAGCAGAGACTGTAAAGATGACAAAACTGCAGATGGATGTTTTTGTTTGTTTTTGGTCGCACCTCGGTAAATACTGATCGACACGCCGCCTGATGTAGTGTTGGGAGGGACGGAGCCGAAGCCAGGTCAGGTTGGACTGCAGCGAGATGGAGAGAGGACAGGAGGGGAGGGGAGGGGAGGGAAGCGTTTGACGACACAATGAAATGTTACGGGATGCGAGCGATGTCATGGCAACCTGCTGACAAAGCACTGTCTGGTTACAACTTCCCAACGAGCTGCCAGCACCGACATCAGACGCCCTGCCTCCATGAAAGCTGTGCTCACACTCCCTGCACTTTTCCACCATGGAGTATTTTCACGGCGCTCAGCCGGTCCGTATTGATCGGCGCCGCTGTGGTCACTGCTGCTTTCAACTACTGAAACCACTGAGTGATTTTAAAGGTGGGGGGGGGGGGGGTCCTCCAGAGATTTAGTATCACAAATCCAATCCTTTATACCCCTTCACTTACCCCTATCTCTTGCACTAGAGTGGAGAGGCAGGGGTAGAAACATCCCCCCACCAAATGAGACACTACGACTTGTGCAGCCATCTTGGTTTATCCAGTGTATTCTGGGTAATGTGTCATATCCCTTTGTTTGTAGCATGGTCCTCAGAGGAGAATCGTGACACCCCTACTGGGGACGTGGAAGCGAGAGGGTTCAGAGGTGGAAATGGGACCAGGCACTGGATCCCACACTTCCCAGTTAAGCCCTCGTCTTCATCGGATACTCAGCCTGCTAAATGACACGGCCTCGTCAGTTAAAAAATATGCAGCCCTCTAGTCAGGGGTTATTATCATTCAAGAGTCACAGAGGGGACATTGTGCTGAGACGCAGTCACCATGACGGGTAAACTGGAATTCCCCGATAAATATGTACAGTAGTTTTTTACTGACATCGAATGGAAATAATCCAGACCAGGGTGTCCGGGGGCCACTGGAGGATCAGAAGGGAGGGGGCAACAAATCACATGGTCAACAGCCCAGTCATTGTGAACAAAATGTGATTATATATATGTTTTTAAAATGTCTTAAAATGACATGTTGGCTGCAGGGTACTGAACCTGGAAAAAGACAACAACCGTTCCCGTACTGCTGTCATTACCATGGCAGAATGGACGCAGCTCTCCACAGGTCTGAGCTCACACGCACAGAGCAGCTACGTGACGAACACGTCCAAACACCGCAGCCCTGTTAAACCCGCTGAGGACCATATTGCATCTCTGAGCTGGCACATTAAAATTTCAAGTGGTTGCGGCGTGGCCCGCTGCCTCGCATGGGAGCCAAACAGAGCATCACTTATTGGGGTTACAAAGCAATATTGTGCTGAATTATTCTAATGGATGTCTGTCGAGCCTTTGGGCATGATCTCATATGTAGGCTAATGCAAACGAGGGCCAAAATGGACCAGAATGTTTGTTCTGCCGCAGACAGCAAGTGTGCTGCACCCATATTGGCACACCATGATGAAGTCCTGGCTCTGCTTCAGGACCTTCTCTTCTCATTTGGTTTATATCTGTGCCAGAGTTAAAAATACAGCTGATGCATCGTGGTCAATCCACCGGCTTTGTAAAGGGTCTTTTCATGTTTTACACCAGGGGTCTGCAACCAATCGATCGTGATCTAGTGGTGGATCTTTAAGACTTTCCCAGTAAATGAACGAGGATATGCACCACAGGTAGCTGCAGACTTTTTACTACATGAGGAAAAAATGTGTTTGTTACCGCTGAGAAAGACAGTAAAAAAAAAAAGGAGGGACGGGGCTTTAGTCCTATCATTCAAGCTGCAGTTCCACGTTCCACCACAGTGTTGGTCTCAATGGCAGAGTGGTGCTGTTTGTGTTTTCACTGGTCGACTACACAGGGAGACAAAGAAGCAGAAAAGTAAGTCAATGCTCCTCAAACCAATAAACAAGTACAGCCTGGCAAACGTGACAAAGACTCCTCACTTCTCTGTTACAGTGCTGAAAAACAATCAGTATAATCACAATCTGTAACTTTACGAGCGTCAGAAAAGAAACAGAGCGGTCAGTATGATCAGTTAATATGATCTGCTCAGTGCAAAACAAAGTGTTAAATCACAGCAGGTGAAAGTTTTTCTCCAGAAGCACCTTCCTGGACACGACTGTCACCATCAGCACTAAGGCTTATAACAACAGTGCTGATAACAGTGCCTCTGGTTACTATGGTTATTAGCAGTATTGGAAAACACCAAGTGACTCCATGTGAACTTGCATCAGTTGGATTCCTCCTTAATAACAAAATCCCATCTTTGTCCCAGTGAGACATTCCTCTGAGGCCACGGGCCGGAGCCTCGAAGATGTTGTAGTGTGTTACTGCTGGGTTGGCCCTGTTCACACTGGGCCTGGCCATCGCACTCAGGATCCACTAAAAGGTTTAAATCTCCCTCCCTGTCGGCCTTTCATCTCCATTAACAGCCGAGAGAAACCTGTTTGATCCGACGAGGGATCACAAGACAAATAGTTACTGACTTGATTTCTGTTTGCATTTACCACGAAGGGGGCCGTGCCAGGAAATTCCCCCTTTGCTCCTGTAAGTCTTCAATCAATCTGTGTGTGTTTTTTAAGGTGTCTGCAGAGATACGGTGGTGAGCTAAATGAATACAGAGGTGGTCTATCTTATGTGGCATTCCAGCTGAGTCCTCAGTACGGCTGCAGATTTACTAAAGGCATCATCTGTCTCCGCTCATCTCATGTTTTGCCACTAACATAATAACCTAAGTAGGCTAAGTAGTATAAGAGGCCTATCTTTGCACAGTCAGCCCTTTGTGCACTGTTCATGGTCAATATCAGACACACTGCTCCAATCTGCAAATGAATGCTCTAATTTACTTAGTGTTGTGCATTTTAACCTTCTGATATATTACATTTATCACCATTCAATGCATCTGTTAGAGGAATGTTAGCTCTTCCTCATCCTCAAACTTATTTTATATGAGGCTACTGAGGTGAAAACTCCAAATACCTTGCAATGTTACAACCTTATGTCTGGATTTCTATCTCAACTTCATAAAAAGTTCATAAAAACACGTGGATGAAATGATGGAGCCTCTGTTTTAGCAGCGAGTGGACGTCAAGGTCAATTTGATTTGTGACATTTCTGATATCCAGGATGTGAGCTGGTTGCCATGAACATCCACTGATGTGCCGAAATATGATATTATGAGAAGACAAAGACACGTCCCAGCTTTTATCGCAAGAAATATTGTGGGAAAACTACCCTCCTCCAAATGACAGCTGCCTACTTTGGAAAATGAAAGCAACATTTACCAGAGTACAACAGGCCAGACGGAGCTGTTTTGTGTTTTTCATACTCGACTAGATAAAAAAAAAAAAAAAATCAAAAACAGAGCGTGTCCTCATTCCAGCGGCTGGAGAAGAAGCTGTCAGCTGCCATTAAACCACCCGACTACACCGACATGTTCCTGCAGCCAAACAGCAGAATCTGCTCCGTGTTGACTGGGACACCCCGCTCTGCTGCTCTGTCCTGCCGTTACTCGCCGTAAACTGGAGACAAACGTTTTCATTCAGCTTCCACAAAAGCAGCCGAATGCCAAAGCTTACTGGTCAAGTGGGACAAGACAAACACTTACTGGACACTGGCCAAAATGGCTGGTGGAGCTGAGCTACAACAGCCTGGCTACGGGTCACCGTTGGAAACATTAAACTTACTGATGAAAAATCACAGAAAAAGAATTGGTGCTGGTTTTTACTTATCATTTCTTCTTTGCATTGAAATGAGAACAAGCATCTGCAAACTGAGGTTAATTTCCCTTTAAACTACAGCTGGTAAAGTGTCCAGTCACATTGCAGGTGATATGGTACCACCAACCGGCTGCTGCACTGATCAAAGCTCACCTCTTGTCCTATTAAAACAGAAAAAAACGAAGGGCTTGTACCAGAGCTGAGCCTCTGTGGCCCTTTTACCCCCCACCACCACTCACCCCCACTCACCCCCGACTCACCCCACCAACGACAGGAATGCACATAAGTCCTTCCCTCCACTTCCCCAACTCTCTTTCATAACACAGCTCTCATTTGTTGGTTTAATTCGGCTTTACCTTGTTTGAGGCTACTGGGGCGAGAACTTCTGGGGAAGCATGTGAAAGGGAAAGGGAGCGAAGTGGTGGGGGTGGGGGGCAGTTTCAAGGTCACATAGTCGATTTGGCCGCAGAACTTTCTGGAGCAAGATTGAGTCGTAGGCGTAGGCGGCGGTAGTGGTGGTGGTGGTGGTGGTGGCAAATGTGGGAATGACTGAAAGTGTGTGTCAGTGGTTTAGACTTGGGGCTGAACTGGCAGCAGTTCTGATGAATGATCAATAATTAAATCATCAAGTGTCTCAACAAATGAGAATTTCCTGTCATTGCTTTTAAGTTTCGCACTTTCTGCTTCTTTCTGCGTCTGAGTGACTGATTCAACAGCATTGAGAACTTATTCTAAACCTCCACACTTCACATCATCAACTCAGGGCTGAAAGTCACGGGCCTGGACAATATGGCTGACTGTAACAGAGAGAAGGCCCATGATGTGTTGGACCTCAGACAAAAATCTGCGATGGTCTTGGCACAGAGGCCAAAGGTCATCTTAGCTTTGGTTAGACGGTCCGTTGACTGTCTGCAGGCCGAGACGCTGCAGAAACTTGTTGCTGGTTTGCGTGATTAGTTCTGTTTTTTTTTAGTTCCTTTAAAAGTAACCAAGGGTTTAAAGGTAAGTCACATGACCTCAGTGGTGGCTCGTTTACTGCAGAGTAATCCTGACTTTGTGGAGTTTAGCTAACACTAAATCCCTGTCTTCCTCTTCTTCTCTTCTCTGGAATAAGTCTGAATATGAACATCAATGAGCTGATGAGGAACCACATCCAGCTGCTCCTATCAACAGCAGGAAGTATTTTCAGGTGCCGTAACATGCCGGATGGACCCTCGCACAATTGCACGTCACATGCAGCCAAGACACTTAATGTTTTACATTCATACCAGCTACTGTGCTGATGGTATACCAGCATGTAAACCCAGCTGGAGAGACCGTCGGCGCTGAAGGCCAACAGGAAACAAATGCGTTTACTCGTCTTACCTAGATACAGAGAGGCGTTCTCCTTCTTGACGTTGTCATCCAGGTAGGTGGGTCCCAGCGTGTAGATGGGCGTGGATCCCATGCCGACCAGGATCTGAGCGATGATGAACAGCGCCACGTACAGGTTGTGTTCGTTGCCTTCCTGGTCTCTGGGACAGGAAGTGATGTCGACACGATCCCTGCCGCTGGCGTTGCTGTTCATGCATAGGCCCTCATTGCCGGAGGACGAGTTGACCTCCTGGATCTGGTAGGCCGGCGAGATGAAGTGAGGTAAGGAGAACAGGGCGGCACCCACGGCGATGAAAACCCCGCCTACCGCCAGCCAGCGAGGCCTCTGGCCCCGCCCGCCAAAGTAGCTGATGAAGACGACCACCAGGAGGCTCCCGATGTCGAAACAGCTGACTAGGAGGCCAGACTCGGAGCTCCTGAGGCTGTACCTCTTCTCTATGGTGGTGATGACGCTGCTGAGGTAGCCCGACACCATGAGCGACTGGATGAACGTCAGGTAGCACATGCAGAAGAGGAAGCAGCGAGAGTCCTGTAAGATAATGCTCAGGTACTTCCTACTGGGCAGGCGAACCTGTGCTAGCCTGGAGGCAAAAAACCCCGGGGGCTTCCTCCTCGCCATGCTTTTACTCCTACGGATCTCCGTGTTCTCCATGTATGAGCTCGGCCTGTTCAGTGCCGACTTCCCTGGCTTGGGCAGGTAGTTTGTCCTGGTTGGGGACTCTGCCTCGAAGGACTCGGTTTTGGCCGGGAGCTGGATGAACTCTGCGCTCTCCTCCGCTGTTATGGACATTCGCACAGAACTAGCTAGTAAGGTTTCCTTCTGAGGCGCTGCTTCATTTAAAATAGGCATACTTTTAGATTTGAAGTTTGTACCTGGCTCCTCCGGCTCACTGGAAAACCCATCCTCCTTCTGAAGGGACTCGGACAACTCTGCTTCTTCGTGATCAGCCATTATGTTCAATCAAACCCACCTTTTGTTTTTTTTTTTTTTTAGGGGTCAGAAAAAATAAACCAGCCCAGTTTCAAGATTACATTTACAGTTCAGGGGCTGCTGCCCATTACATCTATTATTAACAGGTACATCTACTCCCACAAATAGAGTCTGTGGTACCTACAGAGCCCCAGAAAAGGGAAAAATGACAACAAACGTCAAAGTAGACTCACAGCTTCTGCTTATCTGCAGCACAGGCAGGACCACCTCTGGGTTTGTTTATCTTGTCATGCACACTTGCCTTGTGCCACCATCTAATCCGGAGGTGGAGACCGCTCAGGCCTCCTCAGCTTGACCAGCAGAGCTCCAGGGCCACGGCTCCCTGCAGATGCCCAGCATTTCCTCAGTCTCAGCAGGACGCTGCTGCTGCTGCTGCTGCTGCTGCTGCTCCTCGTCCGGCAGGGATGAAATGAACTTGCAGAGGCTGCGCCGCATCCCTGGCGCCCCTGCCAACGAAGATCACACACTCACAATGTCACTACTTTCCTACATTACATGATGGTGCTCCCCTTCTCCGCCTAACTCCTCCTCCCCAAGTCAAGGGCATCCCCCCCCCCCCCCGCTCTGCACTCGCCTCCGATGTTATCACCGCACCAGCTGTCTTCCCTGTGGGCGACAGAGGCTGTCATGTAGTGGTTGTATTTCTGTGCGGGTCTCTATTGGTCTGTATGAGGAGAGGTTTTAGGGAAGAAGAGGAGCCGTCGAGGAAAGCGAGTGGGCAGCCGGAGAGGTCCGGGCAGTCTGGTGACGGAGTGGTCCGCTAACAGCGCTGCTCCGAAACACTGCAGTGGCTCTCAGCTGTTTTCAAGCTCAGGACTACTGAGCCGAGCAAAACGGAAACAGGACGAGTGCACTTCAAAATAAAGGCGTACAGCTGCATGTAGAATAACAATAATAACACTAACGCATATTCACAAATCACTTCACATATAATCAACAATGTACAATAACGACTATTGAAAACTACGCATACGAGTCTTCAAATGACAAACAAATGGATAAAATGGCACTTCAATCCCGTTGAAAAAGAAATGTCAGGCTTTTTTTTCTCCTGATAATATTTATTTAAAAATAAATTTCTGATCAACCGATGTAAAAATACTGAATTATTATTAGGCCTACCTACAGGTTGATTTGGCTGAGTAATTTACATTAACACTGACTCAAACGGGTTATATCCCACAGCCAATTAACAAATAAAGTAAACTATCAAGTTAGCAGCGTTAGCCAACGATTCAAAAGCTATTAGCTATTAAAAAAATTAAAAAAAAAAAAAAAGAGAGAGAAAAAGTATATGTGAAAATGCCATATTAAGTGACATTTGCGTTTACAGCCATCATTGTGTGATTTTATGTTGAAAAGAACAACCAGAAGTCCCTTTAGCCCTTAGCCTGATTCAGCTAGCTCCGCAGCTAGCGGCTAAACACAAAACAACAACAATGGCGACACTACGCTTCACTAACCTGAAAATCCGAAGCGACGACCTGGTATTAAAACCTCCATACTAGCCTCATAACACAGTCTTCGGAGACAGCCGGAGGTTAAAACCCGACAAAAGCAGCGATTATATTAAAACCGAGTCCTTTAAAAAAAAAAAAAAAACATATTTGATGAGCGACGTCAAAGCGCAGAGAGTTAGCTACGTAAACACCGGAAACAACATTTGCCTTCAGAGTAAAAGCCGACTCTCAGCGATTTTGTTTTATTTTATTCGTTAGCTTATTCGTTTAGTGTTTCGTATGTATAAAATATACACAGGTGTTTTAAGTGTATAATAAAACATAAAATGAGATTAAATGGGACGAATAAAAACAGAACATTATGGCAGGAGTAGCATTAGAAAAGCAGAAAATATACCGACAGTAAAAACAAGAAAACTGAAATCAATGTTCATGATAAATCATCATTGTTTTATTCATAGAGACAGTGAGCAAGTATGGATCATCTGGGAGGCCTGCAAGTCTCATAAAGTATAGAATAGATATGTACATAGATATATATTTTGAACCTATGCTATAAGAAAAGCAGTAAGTTTACCAGAATAAAATAAAGCAGTTCACTAAATCAACTACTCCTGTATTTTTGCAATGAAGTGTATCATATTTCAGTGTCCAGTTCTCATCATATCAGTGATTTCAGTTTTTCAGTATTGAGACAAAGGTGTCTTCACATGGCAGCATAAATGAGAACAACCTTATCACACACACTAATACACACACGTCCAAATGACATAATCAATCTAGCACAGGAAAAAGCATTATTTCTGAATCATTTTGACACTTTACCACCACTGACCATGATATATGACAACATATGAATATGAATATGTTGTGTGTACACAGTCAGTTCAGGAGCTTTAACATTCAACACCTCCCTGGTCGACAGGAGGAGGGCGCCCTCTTGTGTTGTGCACCAGTTTTCACATTTTAGTTGTTCACCTGCTGTGATAGTCACTGCAGGAAGGTGAGGAAAAACTTCACTCAGCTGCTCCTTCAATGATCTTTGAGTTTACAGAACTCAGCTGTGTCTCCGTTGAACCAGTAAATCCGAATTCCAGCATGTAGAGGCTGAGTGAATGTGGTCTGGACTCTTTGGAGGAGAATCATGGTTTTAGAGACGCTGTAGAAGGACAGAATACCTGCACTGTGATCCACGTACACTCCTATTCTGGAGGACTGAGGACCTGGGACTGGAGTCTGGATCTTGTTGTACGAAAATGAGAAACAGGTGTGGTCACTGCGTAGTACCCAAGATTTGTCATTTCCTCCAAACCAACTGTCATCTCCTGATCTGCTGATATTCTTGTATGAGACTGCTACAAAAACTCCTCCTCCTCTCCACTCCACCTCCCAGTAACAACGTCCAGTCAGACTCTCTCTACTCAGGACCTGAGTATAATAAGTGAATCTGTCTGGGTGATCAGGATAAGATGCTTTTATAAGTTGATATGTTACTTTCCTGTTTCCCTCAGATAATAACAGTTCTCTGTTTGCTGTGTTTGGATCCAGTGTGATTTCCTGTGAATATCTTAAGAAGTCAGCTCTGGTCCTGGGCTCTGCTGGTGACAGTAAAACATCCACTTGAGTCTCTGTCAGTGAGATGTTTGTCCATGTGTCTCTCAGAAGGTCCTGTAGTTGATCTCTGAGCTCTGACACAGCTGCTGTCACATCCTCAAAGTGTCTGAGAGGACGGATATTGATGCTGGATGAGTGTGTAGATTGACTGAGTGCTGACAGTGAGGGGTAGTTGTGTAGAAACTGGGTGTGATCCTCTGTGTGTGACAGCAGCTTCAGCTCAGCGTCTTTCCTCTTCAGCTCAGTGATCTCCTGCTGCAGCTTCTTCTCAAGCTCTTTGACTCCACTCACTTGAGTTTCCTGCTGGGATCTGATCTGCTGCTTCAGCTCACGGCTTCTTTTCTGCATGAGACGGATCAGCTGAGTGAAGATCTTCTCACTGTCCTCCACTGCTTTATCAGCAGAGCCATTGATGGCCTCCACCTCCTGTTGAAGCACCTTCACATCTTTCTCTCTGTCCTGGATTCTCTGCTGGATTTGTTGTCGACTCAGCTCCAGCTCTCTCTGCCTCTCAGTCCTTTCTGCTGCAGCTGAGACTGTGTCGTGGCCTTTATGATCCTCCACAGAGCAGAGATAACAGATACACTGCTGATCAGTGCGGCAGAACATCTTCATCACCTCATTGTGACGAGAGCAGATCTTCTCCTGGAGCTTCTTGCAGGGCTCCACCAGCTTGTGATTTTTAAATGTAGGTGATTGAAAATGAGGCTGCAAGTGTTTCTCACAGTAGGAGGCCAAACAAACCAGACAGGACTTGACAGCTTTGAGTTTCCTCCCAGTGCAGACATCACAGGCCACATCTTCAGGTCCAGCAAAGCAGTGATCAGCAGGAGCAGCTTGGAGTCCAGTCTTCTTCAGCTCCTCCACTAAAGCTGCTAACATGGTGTTTTTCATCAGGAGAGGCCTCCATGTGAAGTTCTTCCTACACTGAGGACAGCTGTAGATTTTCTTCCCATCCTCTCCATCCCAGTGGGTTTTAATACAGTTGAAGCAGTAGCTGTGTCCACAGGGAATAGTCACTGGATCCTTCAGTAGATCCAGACAGATGGAACAAGAGAAAGTCTCCTGGTCCAGATGAACTCCTTTCTGCGCCATTTCTCCTCTCACAAGTCGCGTTTCCACTGCAGGAGTTCCTGGTAAAAAGAGGGGGGTAGGAACTTCACAGGAACCGTCCTCTCACTCGGCCGTGTCTCCACTGCAGACCAGGTCCCGGTCGTGTAGTAACGCTGGGTTTCATAAAATGCTTCTTAAATGCTTTCGGCGCTTCCTCTTGGCGTCACGTCCGCTTTTACTCTGCCCAATCAGCACCGAGTAAATTTTAAGCCCCGCCCGGAAATTTTTCAGGGCCGATCCGAGTACCCTTCGGGAGGGCGGTTCCTGCGGTGGAGACACACACCAACGGCCCCGGCCCTGTAAAATTACCCCCGAAGTTCCTGCAGTGGAAACGCGCCTAGAGACGACGACTGTCTGAGTTTCTGTTGCCCGGAAGTGAAACTAGTTTGAGCTCTGATCTAAACAACATGTGTCTCTGCAGTGAACGGGGCCTGTCAGCTCCTCCTCTGCACCACATGTTGGTTCCACCCATCTTCAAACTGTAGATCTGAAGGGGAGGGAACAAGGAAACACATGATCAGGGTGGAGCTCAGTGGCCCATTGTGGCCACACTGGCTCAGTGTGTGTGTGTGTGTGTGTGTGTGTGTGTGTAGTCCCGCGTTAACTCCGTGTTTGCAATGGCTCCACATTAGCATGGCTTAGCGCACACAATTCATGTACCCGCGTTAGCGTTAGCTCCGTGCTAGCGGGGCTTAGCACATATTAATGTAGTGTACTTATATATAGATGTGTGATTGACGGTCTCCGGCCACGAGCCGACATGACAGGCATTTCTTGGGCATCTACCCTTTTCTCCCGAACTTGTACAAACCCTTCTGTTTTCCGACCAACAGCCAATCACGATTGCTATACAGCGTGACATCATCAGTAAGCGCAGGACCCCGAGTCGATATGGCAGCCCGAGCACATCCAGTACTTACCATGGATCTAGACATCCATGGTACTTACAGTGTGTAAAAAAAACAACAACGGTACATAAAGAAACGTAGGCAGAGAGAAGAAAGAAGTTTACTGTCACTATGAACTCTGCTCATCACAACTGTGTGTAGTTTGTGATTATTGATCATCTTCTGCGTCACCTGGACATGCAGTTTGATTGACGTTTTTATTGATACAATACAATAGATTGAATATTGATAGAGTAATCTAAATGCAGGGAGTTAGCTACACAAACATGTGTATTTTCAGAGTTAAACCTGTGTCTCCATGTAATTCTGTCTTTATTCATGTCAAGTTTATCTGCCTAGTATCTTTGTATTTATAAAATATAGACCTGTGCTTTAAGTGTAAACCAAAACAAGTAACGAGTTGGAACAAAAAAGAATTTAAATTCACAATGTTGTGAGAAAAAGAAAGAAGAAAAAACAATTCATTTCCTTTTTTGCTTTTCTAACAACTGTAAAGGTGATTAAGTTGTGACTTTTGGTGTGTGTGATTAATGGATATTTAAAGTGGGGGTTGTAATGGAAATTTCAGTGTTTTTGTGTTTCAATCACTTGAGATGTCCCCACACCCTGCTTTTCCACCAACATATCAGGCCTCCTTTTGTATTTTAACCATTTGTGAATTGTGATGTCTAGATACAATGGAATACCCCAAGTGTGAAACACACCCTTGGGGGGGGGTTTCCTTGCAGCAGCCCAAAAGATGTGAAACACACCCATGGGTCGTTCCTCATGTAAATGTTTATGTCTCCCCATGCCCATCACCATCACCACTTATGCAGTATGCGGTTTCACTGAAACGCGTCTTCATCTGAACGGGGCCAGAGTCTTGAATCCTTTGTTCTCTCTCCAGGCACTGCTCTGCTACAGTATGTTAATGACGTCATGACCTGCAGTCCAACCAAAGAGAAGCCAACACAGTTAAACTCCTGAAACATGGTCACAAATCCAACTTGTCCAAACTTCAATTTGTCCAGGGAAATGTTGTTTTCTGAGGTCATGTCATTACTTCTGAAGGGAAGACTCTTTCACCAAAAAGAGCAGATGCAATTCAGAATCTTCCAAAACCCATCGCAAAAAACAACAACAACAACAACAGATGATGTAATTTCTTGGCATGCGCTCTTATTGTAGACAGTTCATTTCAAACTATGCCATTCTTGAAGTTCCACTGACCTCCCTCATTTATAGAAAAGGTCTACAGTCATAAGATAAGACCACAAGGACTCCTGAAGCAGAGCAATCTTTCACTGAACTGAAGCTTGTCTTACACACCGCTCCAACTTTGGGACGACCTGACCCTACCAGGCCTCTCACTCAAACAGTGGATGAGAAAAATGGATGTATGACCTCTGTTTTGTTGCAGGATCACCGAAATAAACTATGCCCTGTAGCTTACTTTTCTTCAAACCTGGATGCCGTGGCTGCAGGCCTCCCAAGATATCTCAGAGCTCTGGCTCCTGCTAAAAAGGCAATTATGGCTTCCAGAGACATTGTGGTTCTACATGCTGTGTCCGTGACTTTACTTAAACAAAAAAAACTCTCCACAGCACGATGGCTAAGATAAGATACAACACCATACTTTTAGAAATGCCTAACATCACCGTCAAAAGATGCAATGATTGAAACCCTGCCCCTCTCTTTCTCCCACCAGATGATGGAGAAGAACTGTATTTTGTCCTCCAGCAGGTTTACTCCTCAGGACTGGACCTACAAGAATCACGGTTAACTAACCCTGATTTGGCATCTGCTTCACGACACTCACAAACTGGTTGCAACAGAGTTGGATTTGCTGTTGTCGCTAATCATAAAACTCTTGCCTTAAGTTCACTCTTCTCTCACTTTGGTAATGTGACACATTAGAAGTTGACAGACCTCCTTCAGGACATGTACGACTACCAAGAGATCAGAGGATTGGTGCAAGCACCAATAACACCCAAGCAGTACACCCGAGTGGATTAAACCAAAGTTCTACTGCACACCAAGAGACAAACAACCTCAACTCATGAACCATAGCCCTCAACAGCCAAAACCCACTAACTGTCATGTGTGCAGAAGGACCCCTATCACTCTGTGACCCTTGCCAAACTTCAGCTCCATCCATGAACATTCTGCTTGCCACAGTTGAGAAGCTGTGCCCAACCTGAACTATGGTCAGGCACTGTTCCATGTTTCCACCACTTGGTGGAGAAAAACAACAACAATTCTCTTTGCCCCTTTCTGCTCCCTTTTCTCTCTTCCACTTGTTTCTGAAAAACACCTGGACAAGATTTGTTGGAGCCCTTGTTCCAAATAATCACATCAGCACCAGAATAGGCAACTGAAGATCTTGCAAACTCTACTGCAGAAGGCACGTGTCTTCCTTCACAAGCAGTGACTGCAATAAAGTCTGCAAGATTTTACAGAATCATGTTGCACACGACTACCTGCTGGCCACATCAGGAAACTTGACTGTCATCACTGGGACTGAATATTGCATTTTTATTCAAGTTTAATGGTGTTAACCCACATGAACTAGCAAAGCATGTGACATGTGACCATATTGCAATAACTCAGACACCACAGGTTTGTTTGGCTGGTTGACAGGAAAATCTAGGGTCGGTAGGTTATTGAACATTTGAATCTGTACAACTTGGTTTTGTCATCACTTGTTTTATCAGTGTCCTGATCTTGTGCTTGTGAACCACTACTAAGATCACCTTCTACTTGGACCCTCCATACCCCTCCAAGTGTGAAGACTTGTTTAGAACATGTTTAGATTTTGCATCATCAGAGTAAAAGCCGACTCTCAGCGATTTTGTTTTATTTTATTCGTTAGCTTATTCGTTTAGCGTTTTGTATGTATAAAATATACACAGGTGTTTTAAGTGTAAAATGAAACATAAAATGATATTAAATGGGACGAATAAAAACAGAACATTATGGTAGGAGTACCATTAGAAAAGCAGAATGTACCGACAGTAAAAACAAGAAAACTGAACTCAGTGTTCATGATAAATCATCGTTTTATTCATAGAGGCAGTGAGCAAGTATGGATCATCTGGGAGGCCTGCAAGTCTCATAAAGTATAGAATAGATATGTACATAGATATATATTTTGAACCTATGCTATAAGCAAAAGCAGTAAGTTTACCAGAATAAAATAAAGCAGTTCACTCAATCAACTACTCCTTCCAAATGACATAATCAATCTAGCACAGGAAAAAGCATTATTTCTGAATCATTTTGACTGTCAACAGTTTAGCACCGTAATATAACTTAACTTGGCTGCATCTTCAATGATCTTTGTCTATTTGAGTTTACAGAACTCAGCTGTGTCTCCACTGGTCCAGTAAAGCCGAACTCCAGCATGTAGAGGCTGAGTGAATGTGGTCTGGACTCTGTGGAGGAGAGTCATGGTTTCAGAGACGCTGTAGAAGGACAGAATACCTGCACTGTGATCCAGGTACACTCCTACTCTGGAGGACGGAGGACCTGACACTGGAGTCTGGATCTTGTTGAACCAAAATGAGAAACCATCGTCACAACGTAACGCCCAAGATTTTACATTTCCTCCAAACCAACTTTTCCTCCCTGCTCTGCTGACATTCTTGTATGCGACTGCTATAATAACTCCTCCTCCTCTCCACTTCACCTCCCAGTAACAACGTCCAGTCAGACTCTCTCTACTCAGGACCTGCCAACATGTAGTGAATCTGTTTGGGTGTCTAGAATAAGGCCGATCTTTACTCAAATATGTTACTCTCCTGTATCCCTTAGATAATAACAGACGTGTGTTTGCTGTGTTGTGATTCAGTCTGATTTCCTGTGAATATCTTAAGAAGTCAGCTCTGGTCCTGGGCTCTGCTGGTGACTGTACAACATCTACTTGAGTTTCTGTCAGTGAGATGTTTGTCCTTGTGTCTCTCAGAAGGTCCTGTAGTTGATCTCTGAGCTCTGACACAGCTGCTGTCACATCCTCAAAGTGTCTGAGAGGACGGATATTGATGCTGGATGAGTGTGTAGATTGACTGAGTGCTGACAGTGAGGGGTAGTTGTGTAGAAACTGGGTGTGATCCTCTGTGTGTGACAGCAGCTTCAGCTCAGCGTCTTTCCTCTTCAGCTCAGTGATCTCCTGCTGCAGCTTCTTCTCAAGCTCTTTGACTCCACTCACTTGAGTTTCCTGCTGGGATCTGATCTGCTGCTTCAGCTCACAGCTTCTTTCCTCCATCAGACGGATCAGCTGAGTGAAGATCTTCTCACTGTCCTCCACTGCTTTATCAGCAGAGCCATTGATGGCCTCCACCTGCTGTTGAAGCACCTTCACATCTTTCTCTCTGTCCTGGATTCTCTGCTGGATTTGTTGTCGACTCAGCTCCAGCTCTCTCTGCCTCTCAGTCATTTCTGCAGCAGCGGAGACTGTGTCGTGGCCTTTATGTTCATCCACAGGGCAGAGATAACAGATACACTGCTGATCAGTGCGGCAGAACATATTCATCACCTCACCATGACGAGAGCAGATGTTCTCCTGGAGCTTCTTGCAGGGCTCCACCAATTTATGTTTCTTAAATGAAGGAGATTCATAGTGAGGCTGGAGATGATTCTCACAGTAGGAGGCCAAACAAACCAGACAGGACTTGACAGCTTTGAGTTTCCTCCCAGTGCAGACATCACAGGCCACATCTTCAGGTCCAGCATAGCAGTGATCAGCAGAAGCAGCTTGGAGTCCAGTCTTCTTCAGCTGCTCCACTAAATCTGCTAACATGATGTTTTTCACCAGGCCAGGCCTCCATGTGAAGTGCTTCATACACTGAGGACAGCTGTAGATTTTCTTCCCATCTTCTCCATCCCAGTGGCTTTTAATGCAGTTGAAGCAGTAGCTGTGTCCACAGGGAATAGTCACTGGATCCTTCAGCAGCTCCAGACAGATGGAACAAGAGAAGGTCTCCTCGTCCAGATGAACTCCTTTCTGCGCCATTTCTCCTCTCACAAGTCGCGTTTCCACTGCAGGAGTTCCTGGTAAAAAGAGGGGGGTGGGAACTTCACAGGAACCGTCCTCTCACTCAGCCGTGTCTCCACTGCAGACCAGGTCCCGGTCGTGTAGTAATGCTGGGTTTCAAAACATGCTCCTTAAATACTTTCGAGCTTTCTCTCATGTGCTTTTACTATGCCCAATCAGCACCCAGTAAACCTTGAGCCCCACCCAGGAGTTTTTTCAGGGCCGATCTGAGTACCCTTCGGGGGGCGGGTCCTGCAGTGGAGACACATCTAAAGAGGAGAAAGAATTGAAATTTACAATGTTGTGAGAGTTAATTTAGTAAAATGCAGAATATGTATAGTATAGTATAGTATAGTATAGTGCAATAAATCCTGTCCATGTTTGTACTTGTATACATTTTGTCTTACATATTTTTTATATATATATTTTATTTTTATTTAGATTTATATTTCCTAGTGTACCTTCTTGGTTTGAACACTTTTTTGCTCTTTTATCTTGCACACTTGAGCTGCATGTTGGTGTAACGAAAAACAATTTCCCCTTGGGGATTAATAAAGTATTCTGATTCTGATTCTGATGTATTGACAGTAAGTTTTGTGGTATTTTGGTGCAAATACATTAATGCAACAAAAGAAAAAGGCAAAGAAAGAAGAAAAAAGAATTCCTTTTGCTTTTCTAACAACTGTAATGGTGATTAAGTTGTGACTTTCAGTGTGTGTGATTAATGGATAATCAAAGGGGGGGGGGGGTTCAATTTCAATGTTTTTGTGTTTCAATCACTTGAGGTGTCCCCACACCCTGCTTTTCCACCAAGATATCAGGCCTCCTTTTGTATTTTAACCATTTGTGAATTGTGATGTCTAGACCTCTCAACTTCCCACCTAGATTCAATAGAATACCCCAAGTGTGAAACACACCCTGGGGGGGGATTCCCTGCAGCAGCCCAAAAGGTGTGAAACACACCCATGGGTCATTCCTCAGGTCTGAATGCTTATGTCTTTCCTTCACCATCACCGCTCGGATGAGGACTGACCTTTCCTTGCAAGGAAACAAAAACTTGTCAGCTGGCAGAAGTCTCTACTTCATGGGGCGCCCCGGTTCAAATCCCGCGTTGGCTGGCCCTTTACTGCATGTCATTCCCCATCTCTCTGCCTCCCCATTTCCTGTCTCTCTCATACTGTGCTATCAAATAAAGGCAAAAAAGCCCAAAAAGAAGTCTCTATTTCACTATTCACCAACAACAAGCAACAAAGAATTTCTACAACAATGTTCATGATAAATCATCATTGTTTTATTCATAGAGGCAGTGAGCAAGTATGGATCATCTGGGAGGCCTGCAAGTCTCACAAAGTAGAGAATAGATATATATTTTGAACCTATGCTATAAGCAAAAGCAGTAAGTTTACCAGAATAAAATAAAGCAGTTCACTAAATCAACTACTCCTGTATTTTTGCAATGAAGTGTATCATATTTCAGTGTCCAGTTCTCATCATATCAGTGATTTCAGTTTTTCAGTATTGAGACAAAAGTGTCTTCACATGGCAGCATAAATGAGAGAACAACCTTATCACATACACACCAATACACACACTTCCAAATGACATAATCAATCTAGCACAGGAAAAAGCATTATTTCTGAATCATTTTGACACTTTACCACCACTGACCATGATATATGACAACATATGAATATGAATGTGTTGTGTGTACACAGTCATTTCAGGAGCTTTAACATTCAACACCTCCCTGGTCGACAGGAGGATGGCGCCCTCTTGTGTTGTGCACCAGTTTTCACATTTTAGTTGTTCACCTGCTGTGATGGTCACTGCAGGAAGGTGAGGAAAAACTTCCCTCAGCTGCTACTTCAATGATCTTTGTCTATTTCAGTTTACACAACTCTGCTGTGGATCCATCATAATAAAGCCGAACTCCAGCATGTAGAGGCTGAGTGAATGTGGTCTGGACTCTGTGGAGGAGAGTCATGGTTTCAGAGATGCTGTAGAAGGACAGAATACCTGCTCTGTGATCCAGGTACACTCCTACTCTGGAGGACTGAGGACCTGAGACTGGAGTCTTGATGTTGTTGAACCAAAATGTGAAACCACTGTCACAATGTAACACCCAAGATTTGTCATTTCCTCCAAACCAACTGTCTCCCCCTTCTCTGCTGATATTCTTGTATGAGACTGCTACAGAAACTCCTCCTCTCCACTCCACCTCCCAGTAACAACGTCCAGTCAGACGCTCTCTACTCAGGACCTGAGGGTATCATTAAACTGTCTTTAATACAGCAACCAAAGTGTTTAATAACTTTATTTGAATTTGTTGGTGAAAAAACTGTCAAACACACTCACTGTTCAAAAGTATGTCCAAGCCAAAAACATTATAGCTGTATGTGATGGCTGATATTAACACATACCACAGGGACAAAAGTACATGGACACCTGGAAATGAATTTACATCCATATGTGATTCCAAACTTAAGCTATGAAGCTGGTAGCACACCACTGTTGAAGCATCAGTGTGCTAAAACATTAACATTTCTTTTCATTTTATCAGAACTCATAGGCTTATACTGTGAATAAGCCTAAAACTGAAAAGTGCAGTTTACTGTCCAACAGCAAAAACCTAAAGGAGCATGTACAGAGTACAATCTAGTGGAGATTCTTTGTATCTGTACATATTTGTCAAACAAGAGAGAGACAGACGATTACATTTGAGTGGAAACCAGAATTGACACTGAACTAATGACCATTAGGATTTAACAATAAAGCTAAAGATAAAAACAGCCAAACATATTTACATGAGTAGTGAGCTCAAATTTAAATAAACCTTACATTGGAGCAAGTTTAATGTTTTAGATTTTATATGATTATAAAATTAGCAGATTACACTTTTAATACCCCATCAGTACATTAAGTTCATTTCATATATGAAGGGCATTTTTATTTGTATAGCCTGTTTTTACAAATTAGCAATTAAAATACAATAATTCAATGCCTCACTGTAGCCAAAGCCTAAATTAATGTTTACTTTACTTTCACATTTCAAGTGTAAAAATATACAAATAGAATTTGAAACAGAACTTTTAATCAAAAGTGTTGGATGATTCTGATCATGCATGTGTTTTTGTATTTTTGCACATTTTTTCCTGACTCATCATTGATTTAATCCACTGAAAAATTAAACTTGTGTTAAATATTGTTTTGAAGTTTAAGCAATTCTGTAAAATCTATTCTATATTTCTTGTTCATGATGTGTACTAAACCAAAAGTGCCAACTACTCTTTCACTGAGACATAAAAATATTAAAACCCCTACAAGGAACTTTTAAATGGATATGCAAAAGTCTCTGGTTCCTGCTGATGTCTCTGTGTGACCTACAACAGCCAATGAAAATATTGGTGGGAAGATCAGCTGTTTCTAAATAGTGTAACTCTTTATCTTCAGGAGGCAGTGGACGGGTCGGTCCATCGGACGATGAAATGATGTACATCACTTAGACCAGAGGAGATGGCACAGTTGATGAGGCTATAAATTACCATTGTGTTGTTGCTATGCTAGCGAATAAAAACTGAGCTCAATTTCATCACTATATTTTCATCATGGGTGATATTGGGACAGGATCCACAAAGAGATCCTACCGTTTTTGTCCACAGGGGGCGCCAAAATCAACACAAAATGAAAGTTCATTGTAGGAGCTTTGAGAATCACCCATCTACTCAAGTTCACACAGCTCAACAGTGTTTCCAGCAGGACCAAAGAGATATACTCCAGCATGTAGAGGCTGAGTGAATGTGGTCTGGACTCTGTGGAGGAGAGTCATGGTTTCAGAGACGCTGTAGAAGGACAGAATACCTGCTCTGTGATCCAGGTACACTCCTACTCTGGAGGACTGAGGACCTGGGACTGGAGTCTGGGTTTTACCATATCTGAATTCATATCGATTTTTGAAAACTTCGAACACCCAAGACTTGTTATTATCTCCAAATTTTTCATCAACACAGTCATTGTATGCAACCACCACCGAAACCCCTCCCACACCTTTTTGCACTTCCCAGTAACAACGTCCAGTCAGACTCTCTCTACTCAGGACCTGAGGATAATCAGTGAATCTGTCTGGGTGATCAGGATAAAACAGATCTTCACTCATTAATGTTACTTTCCTGTTTCCCTCAGATAATAACAGACGTCTGTATGCTGTGTTTGGATCCAGTGTGATTTTCCGTGAATATCTTAAGAAGTCAGCTCTGGTCACTGTCAGTGAGATGTTTGTCCATGTGTCTCTCAGAAGGTCCTGTAGTTGATCTCTGAGCTCTGACACAGCTGCTGTCACATCCTCAAAGTGTGTGAGAGGACGGATATTGATGCTGGATGATTGACTGAGTGCTGACAGTGAGGGGTAGTTGTGTAGAAACTGGTTGTGATCCTCTGTGTGTGACAGCAGCTTCAGCTCAGCGTCTTTCCTCTTCAGCTCAGTGATCTCCTGCTCCAGCTTCTTCTCAAGCTCTTTGACTCCACTCACTTTAGTTTCCTGCTGGGATCTGATCTGCTGCTTCAGCTCACAGCTTCTTTCCTCCATCAGACGGATCAGCTGAGTGAAGATCTTCTCACTGTCCTCCACTGCTTTATCAGCAGAGCCATTGATGGCCTCCACCTCCTGTTGAAGCACCTTCACATCTTTCTCTCTGTCCTGGATTCTCTGCTGGATTTGTTGTCGACTCAGCTCCAGCTCTCTCTGCCTCTCAGTCCTTTCTGCTGCAGCTGAGACTGTGTCATGGCCTTTATGTTCATCCAGAAGACAGACAAGACAAATACACTGCTGATCAGTGCGACAGAAAATCTTTATTACCTCATCATGACGAGAGCAGATGTTCTCCTGGAGCTTCTTGGAGGGCTCCACCAGCTTGTGTTTCTTTAACTGAGCTACATCATAATGAGGCTGCAGGTGTGTTTCACAATAAGAGACCAGACATTGCAGGCAGGACTTGAGAGCTTTGAGTTTCCTCCCAGTGCAGACATCACAGGCCACATCTTCAGGTCCAGCATAGCAGTGATCAGCAGGAGCAGCTTGGAGTCCAGTCTTCTTCAGCTGCTCCACTAAAGCTGAAAACATGATGTTTTTCACCAGGTCAGGTCTTGGTATGAAGTTCTTCCTACACTGAGGACAGCTGTAGATTTTCCTCCCATCTTCTCCATCCCAGTGGGTTTTAATACAGTTGAAGCAGTAGCTGTGTCCACAGGGAATAGTCACTGGATCCTTCAGTAGATCCAGACAGATGGAACAAGAGAAAGTCTCCTGGTCCAGATGAACTCCTTTCTGCGCCATTTCACCTCTCACAGACGACGACTGTCTGAGTTTCTGTTGCTCAGAAGTGAAACTAGTTTGAGCTCTGATCTAAACAACATGTGTCTCTGCAGTGAACGGGGCCTGTCAGCTCCTCCTCTGCACCACATGTTGGTTCCACCCATCTTCAAACTGTAGATCTGAAGGGGAGGGAACAAGGAAGCACATGATCAGGGTGGAGCTCAGTGTGTTTGAGAGCAGGAAGAAGAGGGAGGTGATCAGGCTTGACTTGTTCCAGGAGGAGGAGCAGTTTGATCCTGTGAGTTTAACCTTTTATTTACACTCCTGCTCATTAGAAAAGATCGATCATCTCTGCATTTAGGTGATAAACTCTTTTTGAAATCTCTCGGTTTAGATTTCTTTTCACAATCATCTTCTGCATCACCTGAAAATGCAGGTTCATTCAAGTTTTTATTGCCTTTCATGGATCAAACACAATAGATTAAATATTGATAGAGTAATCTAAGCAGCAGGGAGTTAGCGACAGAAACATGTTTATTTCCAGAGTAAAAGCTGAGTCTCAATATAACTCTTTATTCATGTCGAGTTTATTTGTCTAGTATCTTTGTACATATAAAATATAGACATGTGCTTTAAGTGCAGGTTTGTATTATTTTAGTGAAAAAAAAGAAAGAAAGAATTCAATGTTTATTAACAACTGTAATTGATTTAGTCATAGAGACAGTGAGCAGGTTTGTACCATCTGAGAGGTCTAGAAGAACCTATATTCATATAGAATAGAAACATATTTTTAACCTATGTTGCTGCAGCTGAGACTGTGTCGTGGCCTTTATGTTGAAGCAGTAGCTGTGTCCACAGGGAATAGTCACTGGATCCTTCAGTAGATCCAGACAGATGGAACAAAAGAATTGACTGCTTGTCCAGCTGATTTCTTTGTTGTGTCATTTCACCTCCCTGAAGTGAACTTCCCATATAGTGACTAAAGTTGTACCAATATCTCTTGCTATAGCCTCTCAGCTTTTCCACTTCTACATTTGAGGTTTACTTACATTAAATGTCAGCGAATATCTGGAAGACGTAAACACTGTAGTGTTTCTGATCAGCATAAAAAAGGAGGTGCTTACCTGCCTTACTTCTTTCCAGGATTAGGAGCGGTGTGATACGTTCAGGGAAAGTTTGTTCCCCATTCCTCACACAACAACGTGCCAAATCACTGTCATACGGGCTGACTTCTGTATCCTGACACAGCAATATTAGGTGACGGTTCTGCAAACCACAAACAGACAGATCGGGTCAACACCCAAAAAACACGTGGCCCAGTCAAAATATGTAAAAATATTTTCCTGAAATGAATAAATACATAAGTAGGGTGTCTTAAAATGTAAAAAGGTTCAAATATACAGTTCACAATGGGTGATAAAAATGCCATGCATATCGGTAATGGATGAAAATGTAAAAAACAAGAAAAAAGAAAAAAGAAAGAAAAATGCCAAAGTGATGTATTTTATTTCTTATTTCTTTTGATATAATTGTAATTTTGATGTATCTTTGTGGAGAAGTGTAAGTGGGAACCATATATACTGTATCATTAGCTGTGGCTCCTTAATTGACATGTTGTGCAGATGGGGGACAGTGGTTGAGGAGAAACAGGAGGGGAGGAGGGAAATGAGTGAACGAGGCTGGCGGTTTGAACACCTGAAGTTAAGCCGACGAAGTGTGTGTCCACTTACATCTTCGACTGTCGGCCAGTTAATCTAAAGTAGAAAGTAAAAGTGTCGAACGCATAGAGAACTTCTGCTCGTTAGTTGTAACCTGTTTGGACCGTTCGTTAGACCAGCGAGCAGCGACTTAGCAAAGTGGTCGGATTTTAGCTGCCGCTGCTACCACTACTAGTTACTTACTTGGAGCAGCTGTCTGGACCATAGGACTGCTCCTAACCGGAAGAGGAGGGACTTAGCCCGGATAGCGCGGGAGTTCCCTTGACAACGCTGGATAAAATCGAAGCCCGCGAACGTATCCCAGTTGATGGCAGACCATGGATCCATTATAAGAACTGGAAACGGCGCCGCCCCTCAGCCGACACGCCGATTTTTCCCAGTGGCCACTCATGGTATTGCAATAAAAAATCCCCATGGGCCCAAAAAGCATTTTTCCCATAAACCGCAATAGTAAAAGAGACGGCTGTCAAACTGTTCACAGGACACCTCCAACTGTAACCACCGTTAATTACTGATCTTTCTATTGAATATTTTTAAGTCATGGACTTTTCATCCATCAAAAAGTTTTCAAAAGGCCAGAAAAGCCCCAGAAAAGTCTCTTTTCCCATGGTGACGTCACAGCTGTGTGCGGGCACTCCCAAAGCGCGGTCGTATATTGTCTCAGGAACGAGGATGGCTGAAACAGCCATACACATACACACGCTACGCAGACCAGGAAGCAGAGGTGCGGGGGGAGCTGGCCATAGCCGGTGGTCGCCCCGTAGACTAAGGGCAGATCTGACCACGCCGGCCACGAACGGAGACACTCAGCCACACAGCGTGACCAGCGTGGTGTACCGCCACCGCACCGCCAGCCCGGACAGACAGAGAGACTCAGCGAACACGTACACGTCACACACAGGGCAGGCAGCCCCCTCGCGGTGACCAGGAAGCGAGGGGCGGGGGCAGCTGTCCATAGCCGCTGGTCGCGGTTAGTAGCAGGCCAGCGGTGGACAGAGAGAGAGGCTCAGGCACCCACTCCCATTCATTCATTCACATACACGTCACACACAGGGCAGGCAGCCCCCTCGCGGTGACCAGGAAGCGAGGGGCGGGGGCAGCTCCCATTCATGGTCGCGGTAGCCTAAGGGCAGATCTGACCGGCTCTGAACAGAGACACTCAGCCACACAAAAACAAACCACATGTGGCTGAGTTTATAACACCACCACCTGCATCCTGTAGATACAACTGTAGATCTGTGCAGCAAAGAAATTTTGTGTAGGGTAAATATACTCTTCAATATTAAAAGGTAAGAGAGTAAAGCCCTCGTGATAACATGATCTGAGGTGTTCTGAGCTAATCTGTCATGTTTAACATTCATTTCTCATTAAAAATGCACAAAAGACAGTTGATTGTAATTTATTGCCCATTGTGATTTACGCTCTACAGGTTCGAATCAACTCGTTTTCAGTGTAACATCGCAGATAAATAAATAATCAGAACGAGTTAACGATCATATCAACGATCATAATCAACCTACAATCTCACCGTCTTACTTTTTCAACCATTATCTTTGTTTTCCAACCCGTGTGAGTCTTGTAAAAGTCTTAAAACTCGTTCTTTAAATCCACTATCATAGCATCATGAACACGCAGCGCCAAAACCAGAACGCCGATTGCACATTCTCATTGCCCAGAGGCATGATGGGAGGGGCCCAAAGCATCATGGGGGGTGACGCTACTGCGCATATTCAGTGGGCCCATAACGCGGAAGTAAACCCGGAAGCCAGAAACTTTTTCGGCGTATGCGCCAGGCGAGCAACTCCAATTGAAATCAACGGCGGCCATTTTCGAATCGGCATCCAGTTCATATAATACATCCATGTGGCAGACCCCGCACACGGACTGACATCTTGGGACCAGTAACCTCTCAGGAGGACCGCATGAGTTTGATACAAGGTTCTGCCGTGTTTTTTTGTTTGTTGGCCGACTTGGAGTGAAGTCCCTACATTAATGAGCACCGACACAGTCATGCAGTCTTTTATGTTGTTTAGACTGGTTATTGGTGTATGCACATCATATTTTTGGGTTACTGAAGTAAATTGAAGGCAAAAGCTTGGAGGAAATAATTGGTTGGGATTAAAACTAATAATAAAAAGGTAAAATGTACTTAATGGTTTGGGTAGAGGAAACTGTGACGTAACACTTTCTGTGACTAAGGAAGACAAAAGAGAGCACCCTTAAAGTTTGTTTTGTTGTTTGATTTTGCTTTATAATGTTAAGTGTTTACTTGTTTTAACTTAGTAAAGGTTCCTGGGTGTATTGATTATTTCAGGTTGAAGGTAAAAGGATCTGTATATCAGTTACTCTACAGTATACAGCAGAGTTTCTATATGGTGTTACACTGCAAATACACACAATAATTCATTACTTGATAAACTGTCTTCAACAAATACTTAATTTATTCCTGGAGGTAAGATAAAGTGTAGAGAGACTCAAGATAATAACCATTTATAAATCAGAGTTTATGGAAGCTGGGAGCTCAGGAGCTTATCTACAGGGTAGACATGTTACAAACAGCACTTGTATGTCATCAGATCTTGGACATATCTATGTGGTCTATATTGTCTGAAATGAAGCCCTTTTTGTAGTAGAAATGCAGTGACCTCTGACCTCTAGCATCAGTTAGACATTTTCTTTGAGCAAATTGCTGTTCACTGGTTATGATTCTATTGTTTGCACAATTATCTGTAAACACTAGAGACAGTATGTGTGTGAAAACATTACGGTTTGTGGTATTGTGGTGCAAATACATTCATGCAAATAAAAAGAAGAAACACCAAACTGATTTCAGTGTTCATGATCAATCATCACTGTTTTATTCATGGAGACAGTCAGTGAACAAGTTTGGGCCATTTGACAGGTCTGGAAGTTTCATAAAGGACCTATAGAAGAGTAATGTATAAACAAACCAGTATCTAAGTTTACTAAAATAAAATAAAGCAGTTCACTCAATGATCTAAAAAAACAGGGATCACACTTCTGTGTCCAGTTCCCATCACATCAGTGACTTAAGTTTTGCAGCAAAAAGATCCAACAAACATTTAGAGCTCAGAGAAGTTTCTGTTTTCATGTGGACAAATGTGAGTTTAGGTAAAGAAACATCATCATGAGCAGTGATCTCCTCCACGGCTCCAGCTCCACCTCAACAAACTCAAACAAGAGCTCAAAGTCCCTCCCATCATGTTTGATTGACAGCTGATCTCTGTGCAGTGCAGAGACACAACAGCAATGAGCTTTTAGCAACAAACATGGAGACTAAAGAAAGTGATGAAGTAAAATACAGATTTTAACCAACTGCTCCTTCAATGATCTTTGTCTATTTCACTTTACACAACTCTGCTGTGGATCCATTGGACCAGTAAAGACAAAGTCCAGCATGTAGAGGCTGAGTGAATGTGGTCTGGACTCTGTGGAGGAGAGTCATGGTTTCAGAGACGCTGTAGAAGGACAGAATACCTGCTCTGTGATCCAGGTACACTCCTACTCTGGAGGACCGAGGACCTGAGACTGGAGTCTGGATCTTGTTGAACCTAAATGAGAAACTGTTGTTCTTACACTCTAACGCCCAAGATTTGTCATTGTATCCAAACAAACTTTCATCTCCTGCTCTGCTGATATTCTTGTATGCGACTGCTACAAAAACTCCTCCTCCTCTCCTCTCCACCTCCCAGTAACAACGTCCAGTCAGACTCTCTCTACTCAGGACCTGACACCAGTCAGTGAATCTGTCTGGGTGACTAGAATAAGACTGAGCTTTACTCATCATTGTTACTTTCCTGTTTCCCTCAGATAATAACAGCCGTGTGTTTGCTGTGTTTGGATCCAGTGTGATTTCCTGTGAATATCTTAAGAAGTCAGCTCTGGTCCTGGGCTCTGCTGGTGACAGTAAAACATCCACTTGAGTCACTGTCAGTGAGATGTTTGTCCATGTGTCTCTCAGAAGGTCCTGTAGTTGATCTCTGAGCTCTGACACAGCTGCTGTCACATCCTCAAAGTGTCTGAGAGGACGGATATTGATGCTGGATGAGTGTGTAGATTGACTGAGTGCTGACAGTGAGGGGTAGTCGTGTAGAAACTGGGTGTGATCCTCTGTGTGTGACAGCAGCTTCAGCTCAGCATCTTTCCTCTTCAGCTCAGTGATCTCCTGCTCCAGCTTCTTCTCAAGCTCTTTGACTCGTCTAACTTCAGTTTCCTGCTGGGATCTGATCTGCTGCTTCAGCTCACAGCTTCTTTCCTCCATCAGACGGATCAGCTGAGTGAAGATCTTCTCACTGTCCTCCACTGCTTTATCAGCAGAGCCACTGATGGCCCCCACCTCCTGTTGAAGCACCTTCACATCTTTCTGTCTGTCCTGGATTCTCTGCTGGATTTGTTGTCGACTCAGCTCCAGCTCTCTCTGCCTCTCAGTCCTTTCTGCTGCAGCTGAGACTGTGTCGTGGCCTTTATGTTCATCCACAGGGCAGAGATAACAGATACACTGCTGATCAGTGCGGCAGAACATCTTCATCACCTCATCATGACGAGAGCAGATGTTCTCCTGGAGCTTCTTGCAGGGCTCCACCAGCTTGTGTTTTTTAAATGTAGATGATTGAAAATGAGGCTGGAGGTGTTTCTCACAGTAGGAGGCCAAACAAACCAGACAGGACTTGACAGCTTTGAGTTTCCTCCCAGTGCAGACATCACAGGCCACATCTTCAGGTCCAGCATAGCAGTGATCAGCAGGAGCAGCTTGGAGTCCAGTCTTCTTCAGCTCCTCCACTAAAGCTGCTAACATGGTGTTTTTCACCAGGTCAGGTCTTTGTATGAAGTTCTTCCTACACTGAGGACAGCTGTAGATTTTCTTCCCATCCTCTTCATCCCAGTGGGTTTTAATACAGTTGAAGCAGTAGCTGTGTCCACAGGGAATAGTCACTGGATCCTTCAGTAGATCCAGACAGATGGAACAAGAGAAGGTCTCCTGGTCCAGATGAACTCCTTTCTGCGCCATTTCACCTCTCACAGACGACGACTGTCTGAGTTTCTGTTGCTCAGAAGTGAAAGTAGTTTGAGCTCTGATCCAAACAACATGTGTCTCTGCAGTGAACGGGGCCTGTCAGCTCCTCCTCTGCACCACATGCTGGTTCCACCCATCTTCAAACTGTAGATCTGAAGGGGAGGGAACAAGGAAACACATGAACAGGGTGCAGCTCAGTGTGTTTGAGAGCAGGAAAAAGAGGGAGGTGATCAGGTTTGACTTTGTTCCAGGAGGAGGAGCAGTTTGATCCTGTGTCGTAGCCTTTTATTACAGCCCTGTTCATTTCATTTGAAAAGACTGATCATTTCAACAATTACGTGATAAACTGTTTTTGTGATCTCTGTGTTTACAAAGGGCGAAAATACAATTTCATTAAACTTTTTATTGCTTTTCATGGATCAAACACAATGGATGAAACATTGATAAAGCAATTACTGCTGTAGAAGCAAATACATGTTTAAATATTGTTTTGACAGTTTCACAAAGTTCTTTAGGGTTAAGGTGAGGGTTAGTATTTTCAATAAACAAGCTGAATTCAGAATAAGACCTTGACTCCCACAGAACATACATTCACTATCCATATGAAGGTGGTTACATGTAAAGCTCATCTTAAGCTCATGTATGTTCCACTTAGTTTTTCTGATTTCTATGTCAAACTTTGATGAGAATAATTTGATTCCTCTCTGCATTAAACTGTCTGTAATACAGCAACCAAAGTGTTGAATAACTTTATTTGAATTTGTTGGTGAAAAAACTGTCAAACACACTCACTGTTCAAAAGTATGTCCGAGCCAAAAACATTATACCTGTATGTGATGGCTGATATTAACACATACCACAGGGACAAAAGTGTATAGACACCTGAAAATGACTTTACATCTATATGTGATTCCAAACTGAAGCTATGAAGCTGGTAGCACACCACTGCTGTGGTGTCCTAAAACATTAACATTTCTGTTCATTTTATCAGAACTCATAGGCTTATACTGTGAATAAGCCTAAAACTGAAAAGTGCAAAAAGCAGTTGGGAGAAGTGCGTCCACATACAGTTGGCAATGCAATTTACTGTATTGTATGACAGCACTGGGCAAAAACCTAAAGGAGCATGTACAGAGTACAATCTAGTGGAGATTCTTTGTATCTGTACATATTTGTCAAACAAGAGAAAGACAGATGATTACATTTAAGTGGAAACCAGATTTGACACTGAACTAATGACCATTACATAAAGACAAAAAAAAAAAAGCCAAATATATTAAGTTCTGAGTTCAAACAAGCTTTATATTGGAGCAAGGTTAGTATTTCAGATGAATATAAAATTTGCAGTTTACAGTTTTAATACACCATCAGTACATTAAGTTCATGTCAGCTATACAGTATTTAAAATGCAACAATTTAATGCATCACCGTAGCAAACAAAAAAAAAAGAGTACTTTCATGTCTTAACTGTAAAAATATACAAATAATATTAGAAATAGAACTTTTAGTGAAGTGTTTTGGATGATTCTGATTTTCATTTAAGACTTTTGGTATTTCCCCACAATTGCTCCTCTTGTTGACAGGTCACGGATATAATACTCTGTACAATATCTTATATTTCTTGTTTGTGTTGCATAAACCAAAAGACAACATGGCAAAGAAAAAAAAGGCATAATTAAAATGAAATGGTTTGATAAAATGTTTAGAAAGAAGTAACTCTCACCTAGTCAAGTTCACACATCACAACAGTGTTTCCAACAGGACCATAGAGATGAAAAGCAGCATGTAGAGGCTGAGTGAATGTGGTCTGGACTCTGTGGAGGAGAGTCATGGTTTCAGAGACGCTGTAGAAAGACAGAATACCTGCACTGTGATCCAGGTACACTCCTACTCTGGAGGACTGAGGACCTGAGACTAGAGTTGTGATATTGTTATGTCTAAATTCATAACGGCATTTGTAAAAATCTAAAGCCCAAGATTTGTCATTATTTCCAAATTTTTCCTTTATAGTGGTATTGTCTTTGTATGCAACCACAACTGCAACTCCCCCCCCACTCTTTTCCACCTCCCAGTAACGACGTCCAGTTAGACTCTTTTTACTCAGGACCTGAACCTTGTCAGTACATCTGTCTGGATGATTGTGATTTGGATAACTTTGTTCACTAGTTGTGAATGTTACTTTTCTGTTTCCCTCAGACAATAACAGACGTTTGTGTGCTGTGTTTGGATCCAGTGTGATTTGACGCCAGTATGTTAAGAAGTCAGCTCTGGTCTCAGGCTCTTTTGAAAGTAAAAAGTCCACTTGAGTCACTGTCAGTGAGATGTTTGTCCATGTGTCTCTCAGAAGGTCCTGTAGTTGATCTCTGAGCTCTGACACAGCTGCTGTCACTTCATTAAAGCGCTGTAGCCGAAACAGCTGGACTTCTGGAAGGCACACTGATTCACTGAGGCATGTAAGCAAAGAGTAATTTTGTAGAAATTGGGTGTGATCCTCTGTGTGTGACAGCAGCTTCAGCTCAGCGTCTTTCCTCTTCAGCTCAGTGATCTCCTGCTGCAGCTTCTTCTCAAGCTCTTTGACTCCACTCACTTGAGTTTCCTGCTGGGATCTGATCTGCTGCTTCAGCTCACGGCTTCTTTTCTGCATGAGACGGATCAGCTGAGTGAAGATCTTCTCACTGTCCTCCACTGCTTTATCAGCAGAGCCATTGATGGCCTCCACCTCCTGTTGAAGCACCTTCACATCTTTCTCTCTGCCCTGGATTCTCTGCTGGATTTGTTGTCGACTCAGCTCCAGCTCTCTCTGCCTCTCAGTCCTTTCTGCTGCAGCTGAGACTGTGTCGTGGCCTTTATGTTCATCCACAGGGCAGAGATAACAGATACACTGCTGATCAGTGCGGCAGAACATCTTCATCACCTCATCATGACGAGAGCAGATGTTCTCCTGGAGCTTCTTGCAGGGCTCCACCAACTTATGTTTCTTAAATGAAGGAGATTCATAGTGAGGCTGGAGATGATTCTCACAGTAGGAGGCCAAACAAACCAGACAGGACTTGACAGCTTTGAGTTTCCTCCCAGTGCAGACATCACAGGCCACATCTTCAGGTCCAGCATAGCAGTGATCAGCAGGAGCAGCTTGGAGTCCAGTCTTCTTCAGCTGCTCCACTAAAGCTGCTAACATGGTGTTTTTCACCAGGCCAGGCCTCCATGTGAAGTGCTTCCTACACTGAGGACAGCTGTAGATTTTCTTCCCATCCTCTTCATCCCAGTGGCTTTTAATACAGTTGAAGCAGTAGCTGTGTCCACAGGGAATAGTCACTGGATCCTTCAGCAGCTCCAGACAGATGGAACAAGAGAAGGTCTCCTCGTCCAGATGAACTCCTTTCTGCGCCATTTCACCTCTCACAAGTCGCGTTTCCACTGCAGGAGTTCCTGGTAAAAAGAGGGGGGTGGGAACTTCACAGGAACCGTCCTCTCACTCAGCTGTGTCTCCACTGCAGACCAGGTCCCGGTCGTGTAGTAATGCTGGGTTTCAAAACATGCTCCTTAAATACTTTCGAGCTTTCTCTCATGTGCTTTTACTATGCCCAATCAGCACCCAGTAAACCTTGAGCCCCACCCAGGAGTTTTTTCAGGGCCGATCTGAGTACCCTTCGGGGGGCGGGTCCTGCAGTGGAGACACATCTAAAGAGGAGAAAGAATTGAAATTTACAATGTTGTGAGAGTTAATTTAGTAAAATGCAGAATATGTATAGTATAGTATAGTATAGTATAGTGCAATAACTCCTGTCCATGTTTGTACTTGTATACATTTTGTCTTACATATTTTTATATACAGTCATGGAAAAAATTATTAGACCACCCTTGTTTTCTTCAATTTCTTGTTAATTTTAATGCCTGGCTCAACTAAAGGTACATTTGTTTGGACAATTATAATGATAACAACAAAAATAGCTCATGAGAGTTTAATTCAAGAACTAAGAACTATTCATTTTCCATGGTTTTCTTGATAATAACCAAAATTACTGAAATTCTTACATCAATAGCTATGGCATTGTACCGCCAAAAACACTACTTTTAAGCATTCCATGTTTTCTTTTCTGTTTGCTTTAAACACATGATACACACAAGAGTTAATACTTGATTGCATAACCATTGTTTTTGATGACTGCAGCCATGCGTCTTGGCATGCTCTCCACCAGCTTCTGACATTGTTCTGCTGTCACAGCAGCCCATTCCTGTTGGACAAATTCAAACAAATTTCTTTGTTTTTGGGCTTGTGGTTCTCCATCTTGAGTTTGATGATTTTCCACAGCTTTTCAATTGGATTAAGATCTGGTGATTGAGCAGGCCAAGGCATGGTGCGAATGTTGTGGTTCTCCATCCAGGCTTTAACTGACCTTGCCGTGTGGCAAGGGGCATTGTCTTGTTGGAAAATCCAGTCATTCGAGGCAGGAAAGAGTTTTCCAGCTGATGGAAGAAGACTGTTTTCAAGGGTAGTCCTGTACATGACCTGGTTCATTCGGCCTTCACACAATTGCATTTGCCCTGTTCCACTCAGACTGAAACAACCCCAGATCATGACTGATCCACCCCCATGTTTTACTGTAGGGGCAAGACAGTCTGGGTTGTAAGCTTCTCCAGGCTTCCTCCTAACCAGTAAGTTGGCTGGAGTGGGCATCAATTCAAAATTGGATTCATCACTGAAGAGAACCTTAGCCCAATCATCAACAGTCCAATCCTTGTGGTCTCGAGCAAAGAGTAACCGGGCCTTCCTCTGCCTTTCATTGATGAAGGGCTTCTTGCGTGCTCTGTGTGACTTCAAACCAGCTTCAACAAGTCGGTTTCGAACTGTCCTTGCCGAACAGGTCACATTTCTCGACAGTGCCCACTCATTTTTAAGGTCCCTGGAGGGCTGACGACGATTCCTGACACAGGAACGGATGAGTGCACGGTCATCTCGTGGGGTAGAAAGACGTTTCCTGCCACGGCCAGGTAGCACTTTGGTAGTGCCATGTTCAGCTTGTTTTTTTTTGTTGTAATGAACGGCTGTCTTGGAGATCTTCAGTTTTTTCGCTACCTGTCTCTCACTCATGCCAATTTCCAGCAGTGCCAAGATGGCTGCCTTTGTGGCTTCACATAATTCTTTTGTTTTAGGCATTATGTGAGAGCTGACAACTTCTGAGTTGTGCTACAGATTGAATGTAAGCAGGAAACCACTCTAGGCCTTTGCATGTGCAGTGCTGCTTGTGACATGAAATGGCCTCTTATATACCCTGGGAATCAATTAAGCTTAAGAATGTCAAATAGGACATAAAGTATTATGTGACCAGCTGCATTTTTTGTTGTGTTCATTGTATTATACGTTTAGTGGTACCAGATATTAGAATGAACAAGAAATTGAAGAAAACAAGGGTGGTCTAATAATTTTTTCCATGACTGTATATATTTTATTTTTATTTAGATTTATATTTCCTAGTGTACCTTCTTGGTTTGAACACTTTTTTGCTCTTTTATCTTGCACACTTGAGCTGCATGTTGGTGTAACGAAAAACAATTTCCCCTTGGGGATTAATAAAGTATTCTGATTCTGATTCTGATGTATTGACAGTAAGTTTTGTGGTATTTTGGTGCAAATACATTAATGCAACAAAAGAAAAAGGCAAAGAAAGAAGAAAAAAGAATTCCTTTTGCTTTTCTAACAATTGTAATGGTGATTAAGTTGTGACTTTCAGTGTGTGTGATTAATGGATAATCAAAGGGGGGGGGGGGGGTTCAATTTCAATGTTTTTGTGTTTCAATCACTTGAGGTGTCCCCACACCCTGCTTTTCCACCAAGATATCAGGTCCCCTTTTGTATTTTAACCATTTGTGAATTGTGATGTCTAGACCTCTCAACTTCCCACCTAGATTCAATAGAATACCCAAGTGTGAAACACACCCTGGGGGGGGGGATTCCCTGCAGCAGCCCAAAAGGTGTGAAACACACCCATGGGTCATTCCTCAGGTCTGAATGCTTATGTCTTTCCTTCACCATCACCGCTTGGATGAGGACTGACCTTTCCTTGCAAGGAAGCAAAAACTTGTTGGCCGGCAGAAGTCTCTACTTCATGGGGCGCCCCGGTTCAAATCCCGCGTTGGCTGGCCCTTTACTGCATGTCATTCCCCATCTCTCTGCCTCCTCATTTCCTGTCTCTCTCATACTGTGCTATCAAATAAAGGCAAAAAAAAACCCAAAAGAAGTCTCTATTTCACTATTCACCAACAACAAGCAACAAAGAATTTCTACAACAATGTTCATGATAAATCATCATTGTTTTATTCATAGAGACAGTGAGCAAGTATGGATCATCTGGGAGGCCTGCAAGTCTCACAAAGTAGAGAATAGATATGTACATAGATATATATTTTGAACCTATGCTATAAGCAAAAGCAGTAAGTTTACCAGAATAAAATAAAGCAGTTCACTCAATCAACAAGTCCTGTATTTTTGCAATGAAGTGTATCATATTTCAGTGTCCAGTTCTCATCATATCAGTGATTTCAGTTTTTCAGTATTGAGACAAAAGTGTCTTCACATGGCAGCATAAATGAGAACAACCTTATCACATACACACTAATACACACACTTCCAAATGACATAATCAATCTGGCACAGGAAAAAGCATTATTTCTGAATCATTTTGACACTTTACCACCACTGACCATGATATATGACAACATATGAATATGAATATGTTGTGTGTACACAGTCAGTTCAGGAGATTTAACATTCAACACCTCCCTGGTCGACAGGAGGACGGCGCCCTCTTGTGTTGTGCACCAGTTTTCACATTTTAGTTGTTCACCTGCTGTGATGGTCACTGCAGGAAGGTGAGGAAAAACTTCACTCAGCTGCTCCTTCAATGATCTTTGTCTATTTCACTTTACACAACTCTGCTGTGGATCCATCATAATAAAGCCGAACTCCAGCATGTAGAGGCTGAGTGAATGTGATCTGGACTCTGTGGAGGAGAGTCATGGTTTCAGAGACGCTGAAACCAAGTAAAGAGTACAATCTAGTGGAGATTCTTTGTATCTGTACATATTTGTCAAACAAGAGAGAGACAGACGATTACATTTGAGTGGAAACCAGAATTGACACTGAACTAATGACCATTAGGATTTAACAATAAAGCTAAAGGTAAAAATAGCCAAACATATTTACATGAGTAGTGAGCTCAAATTTAAATAAACCTTACATTGGAGCAAGTTTAATGTTTTAGATTTTATATGATTATAAAATTAGCAGATTACACTTTTAATACCCCATCAGTACATTAAGTTCATTTCATATATGAAGGGCATTTTTATTTGTATAGCCTGTTTTTACAAATTAGCAATTAAAATACAATAATTCAATGCCTCACTGTAGCCAAAGCCTAAATTAATGTTTACTTTACTTTCACATTTCAAGTGTAAAAATATACAAATAGAATTTGAAACAGAACTTTTAATCAAAAGTGTTGGATGATTCTGATCATGCATGTGTTTTTGTATTTTTGCACATTTTTTCCTGACTCATCATTGATTTAATCCACTGAAAAATTAAACTTGTGTTAAATATTGTTTTGAAGTTTAAGCAATTCTGTAAAATCTATTCTATATTTCTTGTTCATGATGTGTACTAAACCAAAAGTGCCAACTACTCTTTCACTGAGACATAAAAATATTAAAACCCCTACAAGGAACTTTTAAATGGATATGCAAAAGTCTCTGGTTCCTGCTGATGTCTCTGTGTGACCTACAACAGCCAATGAAAATATTGGTGGGAAGATCAGCTGTTTCTAAATAGTGTAACTCTTTATCTTCAGGAGGCAGTGGACGGGTCGGTCCATCGGACGATGAAATGATGTACATCACTTAGACCAGAGGAGATGGCACAGTTGATGAGGCTATAAATTACCATTGTGTTGTTGCTATGCTAGCGAATAAAAACTGAGCTCAATTTCATCACTATATTTTCATCATGGGTGATATTGGGACAGGATCCACAAAGAGAATCCTACCATTTTTGTCCACAGGGGCGCCAAAATCAACACAAAATGAAAGTTCATTGTAGGAGCTTTGAGAATCACCCATCTACTCAAGTTCACACAGCTCAACAGTGTTTCCAGCAGGACCAAAGAGATATACTCCAGCATGTAAAGGCTGAGTGAATGTGGTCTGGACTCTGTGGAGGAGAGTCATGGTTTCAGAGACGCTGTAGAAGGACAGAATACCTGCTCTGTGATCCAGGTACACTCCTACTCTGGAGGACTGAGGACCTGGGACTGGAGTCTGGGTTTTACCATATCTGAATTCATATCGATTTTTGAAAACTTCAAACACCCAAGACTTGTTATTATCTCCAAATTTTTCATCAACACAGTCATTGTATGCAACCACCACCGAAACCCCTCCCACACCTTTTTGCACTTCCCAGTAACAACGTCCAGTCAGACTCTCTCTACTCAGGACCTGAGGATAATCAGTGAATCTGTCTGGGTGATCAGGATAAAACAGATCTTCACTCATTAATGTTACTTTCCTGTTTCCCTCAGATAATAACAGACGTCTGTATGCTGTGTTTGGATCCAGTGTGATTTTCCGTGAATATCTTAAGAAGTCAGCTCTGGTCACTGTCAGTGAGATGTTTGTCCATGTGTCTCTCAGAAGGTCCTGTAGTTGATCTCTGAGCTCTGACACAGCTGCTGTCACATCCTCAAAGTGTCTGAGAGGACGGATATTGATGCTGGATGATTGACTGAGTGCTGACAGTGAGGGGTAGTTGTGTAGAAACTGGGTGTGATCCTCTGTGTGTGACAGCAGCTTCAGCTCAGCGTCTTTCCTCTTCAGCTCAGTGATCTCCTGCTCCAGCTTCTTCTCAAGCTCTTTGACTCGTCTCACTTCAGTTTCCTGCTGGGATCTGATCTGCTGCTTCAGCTCACAGCTTCTTTCCTCCATCAGACGGATCAGCTGAGTGAAGATCTTCTCACTGTCCTCCACTGCTTTATCAGCAGAGCCATTGATGGCCTCCACCTCCTGTTGAAGCACCTTCACATCTTTCTCTCTGTCCTGGATTCTCTGCTGGATTTGTTGTCGACTCAGCTCCAGCTCTCTCTGCCTCTCAGTCCTTTCTGCTGCAGCTGAGACTGTGTCATGGCCTTTATGTTCATCCAGAAGACAGACAAGACAAATACACTTCTGATCAGTGCGACAGAAAATCTTTATTACCTCATCATGACGAGAGCAGATGTTCTCCTGGAGCTTCTTGGAGGGCTCCACCAGCTTGTGTTTCTTTAACTGAGCTACATCATAATGAGGCTGCAGGTGTGTTTCACAATAAGAGACCAGACATTGCAGGCAGGACTTGAGAGCTTGGAGTTTCCTCCCAGTGCAGACATCACAGGCCACATCTTCAGGTCCAGCATAGCAGTGATCAGCAGGAGCAGCTTGGAGTCCAGTCTTCTTCAGCTGCTCCACTAAAGCTGAAAACATGATGTTTTTCACCAGGTCAGGTCTTGGTGTGAAGTTCTTCCTACACTGAGGACAGCTGTAGATTTTCTTCCCATCTTCTCCATCCCAGTGGGTTTTAATACAGTTGAAGCAGTAGCTGTGTCCACAGGGAATAGTCACTGGATCCTTCAGCAGCTCCAGACAGATGGAACAAGAGAAGGTCTCCTCGTCCAGATGAACTCCTTTCTGCGCCATTTCTCCTCTCACAGACGACGACTGTCTGAGTTTCTGTTGCTCAGAAGTGAAACTAGTTTGAGCTCTGATCTAAACAACATGTGTCTCTGCAGTGAACGGGGCCTGTCAGCTCCTCCTCTGCACCACATGTTGGTTCCACCCATCTTCAAACTGTAGATCTGAAGGGGACGGAACAAGGAAGCACATGATCAGGGTGGAGCTCAGTGTGTTTGAGAGCAGGAAGAAGAGGGAGGTGATCAGGTTTGACTTGTTCCAGGAGGAGGAGCAGTTTGATCCTGTGAGTTTAACCTTTTATTTACACTCCTGCTCATTAGAAAAGATCGATCATCTCCGCATTTAGGTGATAAACTCTTTTTGAAATCTCTCGGTTTAGATTTCTTTTCACAATCATCTTCTGCATCACCTGAAAATGCAGGTTCATTCAAGTTTTTATTGCCTTTCATGGATCAAACACAATAGATTAAATATTGATAGAGTAATCTAAGCAGCAGGGAGTTAGCGACAGAAACATGTTTATTTCCAGAGTAAAAGCTGAGTCTCAATATAACTCTTTATTCATGTCGAGTTTATTTGTCTAGTATCTTTGTACATATAAAATATAGACATGTGCTTTAAGTGCAGGTTTGTATTATTTTAGTGAAAAAAAAGAAAGAAAGAATTCAATGTTTATTAACAACTGTAATTGATTTAGTCATAGAGACAGTGAGCAGGTTTGTACCATCTGAGAGGTCTGGAAGAACCTACAGTCATGGAAAAAATTATTAGACCACCCTTGTTTTCTTCAATTTCTTGTTCATTCTAATATCTGGTACCACTAAACGTATAATACAATGAACACAACAAAAAATGCAGCTGGTCACATAATACTTTATGTCCTATTTGACATTCTTAAGCTTAATTGATTCCCAGGGTATATAAGAGGCCATTTCATGTCACAAGCAGCACTGCACATGCAAAGGCCTAGAGTGGTTTCCTGCTTACATTCAATCTGTAGCACAACTCAGAAGTTGTCAGCTCTCACATAATGCCTAAAACAAAAGAATTATGTGAAGCCACAAAGGCAGCCATCTTGGCACTGCTGGAAATTGGCATGAGTGAGAGACAGGTAGCGAAAAAACTGAAGATCTCCAAGACAGCCGTTCATTACAACAAAAAAAAACAAGCTGAACATGGCACTACCAAAGTGCTACCTGGCCGTGGCAGGAAACGTCTTTCTACCCCACGAGATGACCGTGCACTCATCCGTTCCTGTGTCAGGAATCATCGTCAGACCTCCAGGGACCTTAAAAATGAGTGGGCACTGTCGAGAAATGTGACCTGTTCGGCAAGGACAGTTCGAAACCGACTTGTTGAAGCTGGTTTGAAGTCACACAGAGCACGCAAGAAGCCCTTCATCAATGAAAGGCAGAGGAAGGCCCGGTTACTCTTTGCTCGAGACCACAAGGATTGGACTGTTGATGATTGGGCTAAGGTTCTCTTCAGTGATGAATCCAATTTTGAATTGATGCCCACTCCAGCCAACTTACTGGTTAGGAGGAAGCCTGGAGAAGCTTACAACCCAGACTGTCTTGCCCCTACAGTAAAACATTGGGGTGGATCAGTCATGATCTGGGGTTGTTTCAGTCTGAGTGGAACAGGGCAAATGCAATTGTGTGAAGGCCGAATGAACCAGGTCATGTACAGGACTACCCTTGAAAACAGTCTTCTTCCATCAGCTGGAAAACTCTTTCCTGCCTCGAATGACTGGATTTTCCAACAAGACAATGCCCCTTGCCACACGGCAAGGTCAGTTAAAGCCTGGATGGAGACCCACAACATTCGCACCATGCCTTGGCCTGCTCAATCACCAGATCTTAATCCAATTGAAAAGCTGTGGAAAATCATCAAACTCAAGATGGAGAACCACAAGCCCAAAAACAAAGAAAATTTGTTTGAATTTGTCCAACAGGAATGGGCTGCTGTGACAGCAGAACAATGTCAGAAGCTGGTGGAGAGCATGCCAAGACGCATGGCTGCAGTCATCAAAAACAATGGTTATGCAATCAAGTATTAACTCTTGTGTGTATCATGTGTTTAAAGCAAACAGAAAAGAAAACATGGAATGCTTAAAAGTAGTGTTTTTGGCGGTACAATGCCATAGCTATTGATGTAAGAATTTCAGTAATTTGGTTATTATCAAGAAAACCATGGAAAATGAATAGTTCTTAGTTCTTGAATTAAACTCTCATGAGCTAATTTTGTTGTTATCATTATAATTGTCCAAACAAATGTACCTTTAGTTGAGCCAGGCATTAAAATTAACAAGAAATTGAAGAAAACAAGGGTGGTCTAATAATTTTTTCCATGACTGTATATTCATATAGAATAGAAACATATTTTTAACCTATGTTGCTGCAGCTGAGACTGTGTTGTGGCCTTTATGTTGAAGCAGTAGCTGTGTCCACAGGGAATAGTCACTGGATCCTTCAGTAGATCCAGACAGATGGAACAAAAGAATTGACTGCTTGTCCAGCTGATTTCTTTGTTGTGTCATTTCACCTCCCTGAAGTGAACTTCCCATATAGTGACTAAAGTTGTACCAATATCTCTTGCTATAGCCTCTCAGCTTTTCCACTTCTACATTTGAGGTTTACTTACATTAAATGTCAGCGAATATCTGGAAGACGTAAACACTGTAGTGTTTCTGATCAGCATAAAAAAGGAGGTGCTTACCTGCCTTACTTCTTTCCAGGATTAGGAGCGGTGTGATACGTTCAGGGAAAGTTTGTTCCCCATTCCTCACACAACAACGTGCCAAATCACTGTCATACGGGCTGACGTCTGTATCCTGACACAGCAATATTAGGTGACGGTTCTGCAAACCACAAAGAGACAGATCGGGTCAACACCCAAAGAACACGTGGTCCAGTCAAAACATGTAAAAATATTTTCCTGAAATGAATAAATACATAAGTAGGGTGTCTTAAAATGTAAAAAGGTTCAAATATACAGTTCGCAATGGTTGATAAAAATGCCATGCATGTCTGTAATGGATGAAAATGTAAAAAAAATTTAAAAAAAATAAAGAAAAATGCCAAAGTGATGTATTTTATTTCTTATTTCTTTTGATATAATTGTTATTTTGATGTATCTTTGTGGAGAAGTGTAAGTGGGAACCATATATACTGCATCACTAGCTGTGGCTCCTTAATTGACATGTTGTGCAGATGGGGGACAGTGGTTGAGGAGAAACAGGAGGGGAGGAGGGAAATGAGTGAACGAGGCTGGCGGTTTGAACACCTGAAGTTAAGCCGACGAAGTGTGTGTCCACTTACATCTTCGACTGTCGGCCAGTTAATCTAAAGTAGAAAGTAAAAGTGTCGAACGCATAGAGAACTTCTGCTCGTTAGTTGTAACCTGTTTGGACCGTTCGTTAGACCAGCGAGCAGCGACTTAGCAAAGTGGTCGGATTTTAGCTGCCGCTGCTACCACTACTAGTTACTTACTTGGAGCAGCTGTCTGGACCGTAGGACTGCTCCTAACCGGAAGAGGAGGGACTTAGCCCGGATAGCGCGGGAGTTCCCCTGACAACGCTGGATAAAATCGAAGCCCGCGAACGTATCCCAGTTGATGGCAGACCATGGATCTATTATAAGAACTGGATACGGCGCCGCCCCTCAGCCGAAACGCCGATTTTTCCCAGTGGCCGCTCGTGGTATTGCAATAAAAAATCAGCATGGGCCCAAAAAGCATTTTTCCCATAAACCGCAATAGTAAAAGAGACGGCTGTCAAACTGTTCACAGGACACCTCCAGCTGTAACCACCGTTAATTACTGATCTTTCTATTGAATATTTTTAAGTCATGGACTTTTCAACCATCAAAAAGTTTTCAAAAGGCCAGAAGAGCCCCATAAAAGTATCTTTTCCCATGGTGACGTCACAGCTGTGTGCGGGCACTCCCAAAGCGCGGTCGTATATTGTCTCAGGAACGAGGATGGCTGAAACAGCCATACACATACACACGCTACGGAGACCAGGAAGCAGAGGTGCGGGGGGAGCTGGCCATAGCCGGTGGTCGCCCCGTAGACTAAGGGCAGATTTGATCACGGCGGCCACGAACGGAGACACTCAGACACACAGCGTGACCAGCGTGGTGTACCGCCACCGCACCGCCAGCCCGGACAGACAGAGAGACTCAGCGAACACATACACGTCACACACGGTGAGGGCAGGCAGCCCCCTCGCGGTGACCAGGAAGCGAGGGGGCCGAAGCCGCTGGCCGCGGTTAGAGCCAGCTGAGCAGTGGACAGGCAGACTCGGGCAGCCACTCCCATTCATTCACCCACATACACGTCACACACGGTGAGGGCAGGCAGCCCCCTCGCGGTGACCAGGAAGCGAGGGGGCCGAAGCCGCTGGCCGCGGTTAGAGCCAGCTGAGCAGTGGACAGACAGACTCGGGCAGCCACTCCCATTCATTCACCCACATACACGTCACACACGGTGAGGGCAGGCAGCCCCCTCGCGGTGACCAGGAAGCGAGGGGGCCGAAGCCGCTGGCCGCGGTTAGAGCCAGCTGAGCAGTGGACAGGCAGACTCGGGCAGCCACTCCCATTCATTCACCCACATACACGTCACACACGGTGAGGGCAGGCAGCCCCCTCGCGGTGACCAGGAAGCGAGGGGGCCGAAGCCGCTGGCCGCGGTTAGAGCCAGCTGAGCAGTGGACAGGCAGACTCGGGCAGCCACTCCCATTCATTCACCCACATACACGTCACACACGGTGAGGGCAGGCAGCCCCCTCGCGGTGACCAGGAAGCGAGGGGCCGAAGCCGCTGGCCGCGGTTAGAGCCAGCTGAGCAGTGGACAGGCAGACTCGGGCAGCCACTCCCATTCATTCACCCACATACACGTCACACACGGTGAGGGCAGGCAGCCCCCTCGCGGTGACCAGGAAGCGAGGGGGCCGAAGCCGCTGGCCGCGGTTAGAGCCAGCTGAGCAGTGGACAGGCAGACTCGGGCAGCCACTCCCATTCATTCACCCACATACACGTCACACACGGTGAGGGCAGGCAGCCCCCTCGCGGTGACCAGGAAGCGAGGGGGCCGAAGCCGCTGGCCGCGGTTAGAGCCAGCTGAGCAGTGGACAGGCAGACTCGGGCAGCCACTCCCATTCATTCACCCACATACACGTCACACACGGTGAGGGCAGGCAGCCCCCTCGCGGTGACCAGGAAGCGAGGGGGCCGAAGCCGCTGGCCGCGGTTAGAGCCAGCTGAGCAGTGGACAGGCAGACTCGGGCAGCCACTCCCATTCATTCACCCACATACACGTCACACACGGTGAGGGCAGGCAGCCCCCTCGCGGTGACCAGGAAGCGAGGGGGCCGAAGCCGCTGGCCGCGGTTAGAGCCAGCTGAGCAGTGGACAGGCAGACTCGGGCAGCCACTCCCATTCATTCACCCACATACACGTCACACACGGTGAGGGCAGGCAGCCCCCTCGCGGTGACCAGGAAGCGAGGGGGCCGAAGCCGCTGGCCGCGGTTAGAGCCAGCTGAGCAGTGGACAGGCAGACTCGGGCAGCCACTCCCATTCATTCACCCACATACACGTCACACACGGTGAGGGCAGGCAGCCCCCTCGCGGTGACCAGGAAGCGAGGGGGCCGAAGCCGCTGGCCGCGGTTAGAGCCAGCTGAGCAGTGGACAGGCAGACTCGGGCAGCCACTCCCATTCATTCACCCACATACACGTCACACACGGTGAGGGCAGGCAGCCCCCTCGCGGTGACCAGGAAGCGAGGGGGCCGAAGCCGCTGGCCGCGGTTAGAGCCAGCTGAGCAGTGGACAGGCAGACTCGGGCAGCCACTCCCATTCATTCACCCACATACACGTCACACACGGTGAGGGCAGGCAGCCCCCTCGCGGTGACCAGGAAGCGAGGGGGCCGAAGCCGCTGGCCGCGGTTAGAGCCAGCTGAGCAGTGGACAGGCAGACTCGGGCAGCCACTCCCATTCATTCACCCACATACACGTCACACACGGTGAGGGCAGGCAGCCCCCTCGCGGTGACCAGGAAGCGAGGGGGCCGAAGCCGCTGGCCGCGGTTAGAGCCAGCTGAGCAGTGGACAGGCAGACTCGGGCAGCCACTCCCATTCATTCACCCACATACACGTCACACACGGTGAGGGCAGGCAGCCCCCTCGCGGTGACCAGGAAGCGAGGGGGCCGAAGCCGCTGGCCGCGGTTAGAGCCAGCTGAGCAGTGGACAGGCAGACTCGGGCAGCCACTCCCATTCATTCACCCACATACACGTCACACACGGTGAGGGCAGGCAGCCCCCTCGCGGTGACCAGGAAGCGAGGGGGCCGAAGCCGCTGGCCGCGGTTAGAGCCAGCTGAGCAGTGGACAGGCAGACTCGGGCAGCCACTCCCATTCATTCACCCACATACACGTCACACACGGTGAGGGCAGGCAGCCCCCTCGCGGTGACCAGGAAGCGAGGGGGCCGAAGCCGCTGGCCGCGGTTAGAGCCAGCTGAGCAGTGGACAGGCAGACTCGGGCAGCCACTCCCATTCATTCACCCACATACACGTCACACACGGTGAGGGCAGGCAGCCCCCTCGCGGTGACCAGGAAGCGAGGGGGCCGAAGCCGCTGGCCGCGGTTAGAGCCAGCTGAGCAGTGGACAGGCAGACTCGGGCAGCCACTCCCATTCATTCACCCACATACACGTCACACACGGTGAGGGCAGGCAGCCCCCTCGCGGTGACCAGGAAGCGAGGGGGCCGAAGCCGCTGGCCGCGGTTAGAGCCAGCTGAGCAGTGGACAGGCAGACTCGGGCAGCCACTCCCATTCATTCACCCACATACACGTCACACACGGTGAGGGCAGGCAGCCCCCTCGCGGTGACCAGGAAGCGAGGGGGCCGAAGCCGCTGGCCGCGGTTAGAGCCAGCTGAGCAGTGGACAGGCAGACTCGGGCAGCCACTCCCATTCATTCACCCACATACACGTCACACACGGTGAGGGCAGGCAGCCCCCTCGCGGTGACCAGGAAGCGAGGGGGCCGAAGCCGCTGGCCGCGGTTAGAGCCAGCTGAGCAGTGGACAGGCAGACTCGGGCAGCCACTCCCATTCATTCACCCACATACACGTCACACACGGTGAGGGCAGGCAGCCCCCTCGCGGTGACCAGGAAGCGAGGGGGCCGAAGCCGCTGGCCGCGGTTAGAGCCAGCTGAGCAGTGGACAGGCAGACTCGGGCAGCCACTCCCATTCATTCACCCACATACACGTCACACACGGTGAGGGCAGGCAGCCCCCTCGCGGTGACCAGGAAGCGAGGGGGCCGAAGCCGCTGGCCGCGGTTAGAGCCAGCTGAGCAGTGGACAGGCAGACTCGGGCAGCCACTCCCATTCATTCACCCACATACACGTCACACACGGTGAGGGCAGGCAGCCCCCTCGCGGTGACCAGGAAGCGAGGGGGCCGAAGCCGCTGGCCGCGGTTAGAGCCAGCTGAGCAGTGGACAGGCAGACTCGGGCAGCCACTCCCATTCATTCACCCACATACACGTCACACACGGTGAGGGCAGGCAGCCCCCTCGCGGTGACCAGGAAGCGAGGGGGCCGAAGCCGCTGGCCGCGGTTAGAGCCAGCTGAGCAGTGGACAGGCAGACTCGGGCAGCCACTCCCATTCATTCACCCACATACACGTCACACACGGTGAGGGCAGGCAGCCCCCTCGCGGTGACCAGGAAGCGAGGGGGCCGAAGCCGCTGGCCGCGGTTAGAGCCAGCTGAGCAGTGGACAGGCAGACTCGGGCAGCCACTCCCATTCATTCACCCACATACACGTCACACACGGTGAGGGCAGGCAGCCCCCTCGCGGTGACCAGGAAGCGAGGGGGCCGAAGCCGCTGGCCGCGGTTAGAGCCAGCTGAGCAGTGGACAGGCAGACTCGGGCAGCCACTCCCATTCATTCACCCACATACACGTCACACACGGTGAGGGCAGGCAGCCCCCTCGCGGTGACCAGGAAGCGAGGGGGCCGAAGCCGCTGGCCGCGGTTAGAGCCAGCTGAGCAGTGGACAGGCAGACTCGGGCAGCCACTCCCATTCATTCACCCACATACACGTCACACACGGTGAGGGCAGGCAGCCCCCTCGCGGTGACCAGGAAGCGAGGGGGCCGAAGCCGCTGGCCGCGGTTAGAGCCAGCTGAGCAGTGGACAGGCAGACTCGGGCAGCCACTCCCATTCATTCACCCACATACACGTCACACACGGTGAGGGCAGGCAGCCCCCTCGCGGTGACCAGGAAGCGAGGGGGCCGAAGCCGCTGGCCGCGGTTAGAGCCAGCTGAGCAGTGGACAGGCAGACTCGGGCAGCCACTCCCATTCATTCACCCACATACACGTCACACACGGTGAGGGCAGGCAGCCCCCTCGCGGTGACCAGGAAGCGAGGGGGCCGAAGCCGCTGGCCGCGGTTAGAGCCAGCTGAGCAGTGGACAGGCAGACTCGGGCAGCCACTCCCATTCATTCACCCACATACACGTCACACACGGTGAGGGCAGGCAGCCCCCTCGCGGTGACCAGGAAGCGAGGGGGCCGAAGCCGCTGGCCGCGGTTAGAGCCAGCTGAGCAGTGGACAGGCAGACTCGGGCAGCCACTCCCATTCATTCACCCACATACACGTCACACACGGTGAGGGCAGGCAGCCCCCTCGCGGTGACCAGGAAGCGAGGGGGCCGAAGCCGCTGGCCGCGGTTAGAGCCAGCTGAGCAGTGGACAGGCAGACTCGGGCAGCCACTCCCATTCATTCACCCACATACACGTCACACACGGTGAGGGCAGGCAGCCCCCTCGCGGTGACCAGGAAGCGAGGGGGCCGAAGCCGCTGGCCGCGGTTAGAGCCAGCTGAGCAGTGGACAGGCAGACTCGGGCAGCCACTCCCATTCATTCACCCACATACACGTCACACACGGTGAGGGCAGGCAGCCCCCTCGCGGTGACCAGGAAGCGAGGGGGCCGAAGCCGCTGGCCGCGGTTAGAGCCAGCTGAGCAGTGGACAGACAGACTCGGGCAGCCACTCCCATTCATTCACCCACATACACGTCACACACGGTGAGGGCAGGCAGCCCCCTCGCGGTGACCAGGAAGCGAGGGGGCCGAAGCCGCTGGCCGCGGTTAGAGCCAGCTGAGCAGTGGACAGACAGACTCGGGCAGCCACTCCCATTCATTCACCCACATACACGTCACACACGGTGAGGGCAGGCAGCCCCCTCGCGGTGACCAGGAAGCGAGGGGGCCGAAGCCGCTGGCCGCGGTTAGAGCCAGCTGAGCAGTGGACAGACAGACTCGGGCAGCCACTCCCATTCATTCACCCACATACACGTCACACACGGTGAGGGCAGGCAGCCCCCTCGCGGTGACCAGGAAGCGAGGGGGCCGAAGCCGCTGGCCGCGGTTAGAGCCAGCTGAGCAGTGGACAGACAGACTCGGGCAGCCACTCCCATTCATTCACCCACATACACGTCACACACGGTGAGGGCAGGCAGCCCCCTCGCGGTGACCAGGAAGCGAGGGGGCCGAAGCCGCTGGCCGCGGTTAGAGCCAGCTGAGCAGTGGACAGACAGACTCGGGCAGCCACTCCCATTCATTCACCCACATACACGTCACACACGGTGAGGGCAGGCAGCCCCCTCGCGGTGACCAGGAAGCGAGGGGGCCGAAGCCGCTGGCCGCGGTTAGAGCCAGCTGAGCAGTGGACAGACAGACTCGGGCAGCCACTCCCATTCATTCACCCACATACACGTCACACACGGTGAGGGCAGGCAGCCCCCTCGCGGTGACCAGGAAGCGAGGGGGCCGAAGCCGCTGGCCGCGGTTAGAGCCAGCTGAGCAGTGGACAGACAGACTCGGGCAGCCACTCCCATTCATTCACCCACATACACGTCACACACGGTGAGGGCAGGCAGCCCCCTCGCGGTGACCAGGAAGCGAGGGGGCCGAAGCCGCTGGCCGCGGTTAGAGCCAGCTGAGCAGTGGACAGACAGACTCGGGCAGCCACTCCCATTCATTCACCCACATACACGTCACACACGGTGAGGGCAGGCAGCCCCCTCGCGGTGACCAGGAAGCGAGGGGGCCGAAGCCGCTGGCCGCGGTTAGAGCCAGCTGAGCAGTGGACAGACAGACTCGGGCAGCCACTCCCATTCATTCACCCACATACACGTCACACACGGTGAGGGCAGGCAGCCCCCTCGCGGTGACCAGGAAGCGAGGGGGCCGAAGCCGCTGGCCGCGGTTAGAGCCAGCTGAGCAGTGGACAGACAGACTCGGGCAGCCACTCCCATTCATTCACCCACATACACGTCACACACGGTGAGGGCAGGCAGCCCCCTCGCGGTGACCAGGAAGCGAGGGGGCCGAAGCCGCTGGCCGCGGTTAGAGCCAGCTGAGCAGTGGACAGACAGACTCGGGCAGCCACTCCCATTCATTCACCCACATACACGTCACACACGGTGAGGGCAGGCAGCCCCCTCGCGGTGACCAGGAAGCGAGGGGGCCGAAGCCGCTGGCCGCGGTTAGAGCCAGCTGAGCAGTGGACAGACAGACTCGGGCAGCCACTCCCATTCATTCACCCACATACACGTCACACACGGTGAGGGCAGGCAGCCCCCTCGCGGTGACCAGGAAGCGAGGGGGCCGAAGCCGCTGGCCGCGGTTAGAGCCAGCTGAGCAGTGGACAGACAGACTCGGGCAGCCACTCCCATTCATTCACCCACATACACGTCACACACGGTGAGGGCAGGCAGCCCCCTCGCGGTGACCAGGAAGCGAGGGGGCCGAAGCCGCTGGCCGCGGTTAGAGCCAGCTGAGCAGTGGACAGACAGACTCGGGCAGCCACTCCCATTCATTCACCCACATACACGTCACACACGGTGAGGGCAGGCAGCCCCCTCGCGGTGACCAGGAAGCGAGGGGGCCGAAGCCGCTGGCCGCGGTTAGAGCCAGCTGAGCAGTGGACAGACAGACTCGGGCAGCCACTCCCATTCATTCACCCACATACACGTCACACACGGTGAGGGCAGGCAGCCCCCTCGCGGTGACCAGGAAGCGAGGGGGCCGAAGCCGCTGGCCGCGGTTAGAGCCAGCTGAGCAGTGGACAGACAGACTCGGGCAGCCACTCCCATTCATTCACCCACATACACGTCACACACGGTGAGGGCAGGCAGCCCCCTCGCGGTGACCAGGAAGCGAGGGGGCCGAAGCCGCTGGCCGCGGTTAGAGCCAGCTGAGCAGTGGACAGACAGACTCGGGCAGCCACTCCCATTCATTCACCCACATACACGTCACACACGGTGAGGGCAGGCAGCCCCCTCGCGGTGACCAGGAAGCGAGGGGGCCGAAGCCGCTGGCCGCGGTTAGAGCCAGCTGAGCAGTGGACAGACAGACTCGGGCAGCCACTCCCATTCATTCACCCACATACACGTCACACACGGTGAGGGCAGGCAGCCCCCTCGCGGTGACCAGGAAGCGAGGGGGCCGAAGCCGCTGGCCGCGGTTAGAGCCAGCTGAGCAGTGGACAGACAGACTCGGGCAGCCACTCCCATTCATTCACCCACATACACGTCACACACGGTGAGGGCAGGCAGCCCCCTCGCGGTGACCAGGAAGCGAGGGGGCCGAAGCCGCTGGCCGCGGTTAGAGCCAGCTGAGCAGTGGACAGACAGACTCGGGCAGCCACTCCCATTCATTCACCCACATACACGTCACACACGGTGAGGGCAGGCAGCCCCCTCGCGGTGACCAGGAAGCGAGGGGGCCGAAGCCGCTGGCCGCGGTTAGAGCCAGCTGAGCAGTGGACAGACAGACTCGGGCAGCCACTCCCATTCATTCACCCACATACACGTCACACACGGTGAGGGCAGGCAGCCCCCTCGCGGTGACCAGGAAGCGAGGGGGCCGAAGCCGCTGGCCGCGGTTAGAGCCAGCTGAGCAGTGGACAGACAGACTCGGGCAGCCACTCCCATTCATTCACCCACATACACGTCACACACGGTGAGGGCAGGCAGCCCCCTCGCGGTGACCAGGAAGCGAGGGGGCCGAAGCCGCTGGCCGCGGTTAGAGCCAGCTGAGCAGTGGACAGACAGACTCGGGCAGCCACTCCCATTCATTCACCCACATACACGTCACACACGGTGAGGGCAGGCAGCCCCCTCGCGGTGACCAGGAAGCGAGGGGGCCGAAGCCGCTGGCCGCGGTTAGAGCCAGCTGAGCAGTGGACAGACAGACTCGGGCAGCCACTCCCATTCATTCACCCACATACACGTCACACACGGTGAGGGCAGGCAGCCCCCTCGCGGTGACCAGGAAGCGAGGGGGCCGAAGCCGCTGGCCGCGGTTAGAGCCAGCTGAGCAGTGGACAGACAGACTCGGGCAGCCACTCCCATTCATTCACCCACATACACGTCACACACGGTGAGGGCAGGCAGCCCCCTCGCGGTGACCAGGAAGCGAGGGGGCCGAAGCCGCTGGCCGCGGTTAGAGCCAGCTGAGCAGTGGACAGACAGACTCGGGCAGCCACTCCCATTCATTCACCCACATACACGTCACACACGGTGAGGGCAGGCAGCCCCCTCGCGGTGACCAGGAAGCGAGGGGGCCGAAGCCGCTGGCCGCGGTTAGAGCCAGCTGAGCAGTGGACAGACAGACTCGGGCAGCCACTCCCATTCATTCACCCACATACACGTCACACACGGTGAGGGCAGGCAGCCCCCTCGCGGTGACCAGGAAGCGAGGGGGCCGAAGCCGCTGGCCGCGGTTAGAGCCAGCTGAGCAGTGGACAGACAGACTCGGGCAGCCACTCCCATTCATTCACCCACATACACGTCACACACGGTGAGGGCAGGCAGCCCCCTCGCGGTGACCAGGAAGCGAGGGGGCCGAAGCCGCTGGCCGCGGTTAGAGCCAGCTGAGCAGTGGACAGACAGACTCGGGCAGCCACTCCCATTCATTCACCCACATACACGTCACACACGGTGAGGGCAGGCAGCCCCCTCGCGGTGACCAGGAAGCGAGGGGGCCGAAGCCGCTGGCCGCGGTTAGAGCCAGCTGAGCAGTGGACAGACAGACTCGGGCAGCCACTCCCATTCATTCACCCACATACACGTCACACACGGTGAGGGCAGGCAGCCCCCTCGCGGTGACCAGGAAGCGAGGGGGCCGAAGCCGCTGGCCGCGGTTAGAGCCAGCTGAGCAGTGGACAGACAGACTCGGGCAGCCACTCCCATTCATTCACCCACATACACGTCACACACGGTGAGGGCAGGCAGCCCCCTCGCGGTGACCAGGAAGCGAGGGGGCCGAAGCCGCTGGCCGCGGTTAGAGCCAGCTGAGCAGTGGACAGACAGACTCGGGCAGCCACTCCCATTCATTCACCCACATACACGTCACACACGGTGAGGGCAGGCAGCCCCCTCGCGGTGACCAGGAAGCGAGGGGGCCGAAGCCGCTGGCCGCGGTTAGAGCCAGCTGAGCAGTGGACAGACAGACTCGGGCAGCCACTCCCATTCATTCACCCACATACACGTCACACACGGTGAGGGCAGGCAGCCCCCTCGCGGTGACCAGGAAGCGAGGGGGCCGAAGCCGCTGGCCGCGGTTAGAGCCAGCTGAGCAGTGGACAGACAGACTCGGGCAGCCACTCCCATTCATTCACCCACATACACGTCACACACGGTGAGGGCAGGCAGCCCCCTCGCGGTGACCAGGAAGCGAGGGGGCCGAAGCCGCTGGCCGCGGTTAGAGCCAGCTGAGCAGTGGACAGACAGACTCGGGCAGCCACTCCCATTCATTCACCCACATACACGTCACACACGGTGAGGGCAGGCAGCCCCCTCGCGGTGACCAGGAAGCGAGGGGGCCGAAGCCGCTGGCCGCGGTTAGAGCCAGCTGAGCAGTGGACAGACAGACTCGGGCAGCCACTCCCATTCATTCACCCACATACACGTCACACACGGTGAGGGCAGGCAGCCCCCTCGCGGTGACCAGGAAGCGAGGGGGCCGAAGCCGCTGGCCGCGGTTAGAGCCAGCTGAGCAGTGGACAGACAGACTCGGGCAGCCACTCCCATTCATTCACCCACATACACGTCACACACGGTGAGGGCAGGCAGCCCCCTCGCGGTGACCAGGAAGCGAGGGGGCCGAAGCCGCTGGCCGCGGTTAGAGCCAGCTGAGCAGTGGACAGACAGACTCGGGCAGCCACTCCCATTCATTCACCCACATACACGTCACACACGGTGAGGGCAGGCAGCCCCCTCGCGGTGACCAGGAAGCGAGGGGGCCGAAGCCGCTGGCCGCGGTTAGAGCCAGCTGAGCAGTGGACAGACAGACTCGGGCAGCCACTCCCATTCATTCACCCACATACACGTCACACACGGTGAGGGCAGGCAGCCCCCTCGCGGTGACCAGGAAGCGAGGGGGCCGAAGCCGCTGGCCGCGGTTAGAGCCAGCTGAGCAGTGGACAGACAGACTCGGGCAGCCACTCCCATTCATTCACCCACATACACGTCACACACGGTGAGGGCAGGCAGCCCCCTCGCGGTGACCAGGAAGCGAGGGGGCCGAAGCCGCTGGCCGCGGTTAGAGCCAGCTGAGCAGTGGACAGACAGACTCGGGCAGCCACTCCCATTCATTCACCCACATACACGTCACACACGGTGAGGGCAGGCAGCCCCCTCGCGGTGACCAGGAAGCGAGGGGGCCGAAGCCGCTGGCCGCGGTTAGAGCCAGCTGAGCAGTGGACAGACAGACTCGGGCAGCCACTCCCATTCATTCACCCACATACACGTCACACACGGTGAGGGCAGGCAGCCCCCTCGCGGTGACCAGGAAGCGAGGGGGCCGAAGCCGCTGGCCGCGGTTAGAGCCAGCTGAGCAGTGGACAGACAGACTCGGGCAGCCACTCCCATTCATTCACCCACATACACGTCACACACGGTGAGGGCAGGCAGCCCCCTCGCGGTGACCAGGAAGCGAGGGGGCCGAAGCCGCTGGCCGCGGTTAGAGCCAGCTGAGCAGTGGACAGACAGACTCGGGCAGCCACTCCCATTCATTCACCCACATACACGTCACACACGGTGAGGGCAGGCAGCCCCCTCGCGGTGACCAGGAAGCGAGGGGGCCGAAGCCGCTGGCCGCGGTTAGAGCCAGCTGAGCAGTGGACAGACAGACTCGGGCAGCCACTCCCATTCATTCACCCACATACACGTCACACACGGTGAGGGCAGGCAGCCCCCTCGCGGTGACCAGGAAGCGAGGGGGCCGAAGCCGCTGGCCGCGGTTAGAGCCAGCTGAGCAGTGGACAGACAGACTCGGGCAGCCACTCCCATTCATTCACCCACATACACGTCACACACGGTGAGGGCAGGCAGCCCCCTCGCGGTGACCAGGAAGCGAGGGGGCCGAAGCCGCTGGCCGCGGTTAGAGCCAGCTGAGCAGTGGACAGACAGACTCGGGCAGCCACTCCCATTCATTCACCCACATACACGTCACACACGGTGAGGGCAGGCAGCCCCCTCGCGGTGACCAGGAAGCGAGGGGGCCGAAGCCGCTGGCCGCGGTTAGAGCCAGCTGAGCAGTGGACAGACAGACTCGGGCAGCCACTCCCATTCATTCACCCACATACACGTCACACACGGTGAGGGCAGGCAGCCCCCTCGCGGTGACCAGGAAGCGAGGGGGCCGAAGCCGCTGGCCGCGGTTAGAGCCAGCTGAGCAGTGGACAGACAGACTCGGGCAGCCACTCCCATTCATTCACCCACATACACGTCACACACGGTGAGGGCAGGCAGCCCCCTCGCGGTGACCAGGAAGCGAGGGGGCCGAAGCCGCTGGCCGCGGTTAGAGCCAGCTGAGCAGTGGACAGACAGACTCGGGCAGCCACTCCCATTCATTCACCCACATACACGTCACACACGGTGAGGGCAGGCAGCCCCCTCGCGGTGACCAGGAAGCGAGGGGGCCGAAGCCGCTGGCCGCGGTTAGAGCCAGCTGAGCAGTGGACAGACAGACTCGGGCAGCCACTCCCATTCATTCACCCACATACACGTCACACACGGTGAGGGCAGGCAGCCCCCTCGCGGTGACCAGGAAGCGAGGGGGCCGAAGCCGCTGGCCGCGGTTAGAGCCAGCTGAGCAGTGGACAGACAGACTCGGGCAGCCACTCCCATTCATTCACCCACATACACGTCACACACGGTGAGGGCAGGCAGCCCCCTCGCGGTGACCAGGAAGCGAGGGGGCCGAAGCCGCTGGCCGCGGTTAGAGCCAGCTGAGCAGTGGACAGACAGACTCGGGCAGCCACTCCCATTCATTCACCCACATACACGTCACACACGGTGAGGGCAGGCAGCCCCCTCGCGGTGACCAGGAAGCGAGGGGGCCGAAGCCGCTGGCCGCGGTTAGAGCCAGCTGAGCAGTGGACAGACAGACTCGGGCAGCCACTCCCATTCATTCACCCACATACACGTCACACACGGTGAGGGCAGGCAGCCCCCTCGCGGTGACCAGGAAGCGAGGGGGCCGAAGCCGCTGGCCGCGGTTAGAGCCAGCTGAGCAGTGGACAGACAGACTCGGGCAGCCACTCCCATTCATTCACCCACATACACGTCACACACGGTGAGGGCAGGCAGCCCCCTCGCGGTGACCAGGAAGCGAGGGGGCCGAAGCCGCTGGCCGCGGTTAGAGCCAGCTGAGCAGTGGACAGACAGACTCGGGCAGCCACTCCCATTCATTCACCCACATACACGTCACACACGGTGAGGGCAGGCAGCCCCCTCGCGGTGACCAGGAAGCGAGGGGGCCGAAGCCGCTGGCCGCGGTTAGAGCCAGCTGAGCAGTGGACAGACAGACTCGGGCAGCCACTCCCATTCATTCACCCACATACACGTCACACACGGTGAGGGCAGGCAGCCCCCTCGCGGTGACCAGGAAGCGAGGGGGCCGAAGCCGCTGGCCGCGGTTAGAGCCAGCTGAGCAGTGGACAGACAGACTCGGGCAGCCACTCCCATTCATTCACCCACATACACGTCACACACGGTGAGGGCAGGCAGCCCCCTCGCGGTGACCAGGAAGCGAGGGGGCCGAAGCCGCTGGCCGCGGTTAGAGCCAGCTGAGCAGTGGACAGACAGACTCGGGCAGCCACTCCCATTCATTCACCCACATACACGTCACACACGGTGAGGGCAGGCAGCCCCCTCGCGGTGACCAGGAAGCGAGGGGGCCGAAGCCGCTGGCCGCGGTTAGAGCCAGCTGAGCAGTGGACAGACAGACTCGGGCAGCCACTCCCATTCATTCACCCACATACACGTCACACACGGTGAGGGCAGGCAGCCCCCTCGCGGTGACCAGGAAGCGAGGGGCCGAAGCCGCTGGCCGCGGTTAGAGCCAGCTGAGCAGTGGACAGACAGACTCGGGCAGCCACTCCCATTCATTCACCCACATACACGTCACACACGGTGAGGGCAGGCAGCCCCCTCGCGGTGACCAGGAAGCGAGGGGGCCGAAGCCGCTGGCCGCGGTTAGAGCCAGCTGAGCAGTGGACAGACAGACTCGGGCAGCCACTCCCATTCATTCACCCACATACACGTCACACACGGTGAGGGCAGGCAGCCCCCTCGCGGTGACCAGGAAGCGAGGGGGCCGAAGCCGCTGGCCGCGGTTAGAGCCAGCTGAGCAGTGGACAGACAGACTCGGGCAGCCACTCCCATTCATTCACCCACATACACGTCACACACGGTGAGGGCAGGCAGCCCCCTCGCGGTGACCAGGAAGCGAGGGGGCCGAAGCCGCTGGCCGCGGTTAGAGCCAGCTGAGCAGTGGACAGACAGACTCGGGCAGCCACTCCCATTCATTCACCCACATACACGTCACACACGGTGAGGGCAGGCAGCCCCCTCGCGGTGACCAGGAAGCGAGGGGGCCGAAGCCGCTGGCCGCGGTTAGAGCCAGCTGAGCAGTGGACAGACAGACTCGGGCAGCCACTCCCATTCATTCACCCACATACACGTCACACACGGTGAGGGCAGGCAGCCCCCTCGCGGTGACCAGGAAGCGAGGGGGCCGAAGCCGCTGGCCGCGGTTAGAGCCAGCTGAGCAGTGGACAGACAGACTCGGGCAGCCACTCCCATTCATTCACCCACATACACGTCACACACGGTGAGGGCAGGCAGCCCCCTCGCGGTGACCAGGAAGCGAGGGGGCCGAAGCCGCTGGCCGCGGTTAGAGCCAGCTGAGCAGTGGACAGACAGACTCGGGCAGCCACTCCCATTCATTCACCCACATACACGTCACACACGGTGAGGGCAGGCAGCCCCCTCGCGGTGACCAGGAAGCGAGGGGGCCGAAGCCGCTGGCCGCGGTTAGAGCCAGCTGAGCAGTGGACAGACAGACTCGGGCAGCCACTCCCATTCATTCACCCACATACACGTCACACACGGTGAGGGCAGGCAGCCCCCTCGCGGTGACCAGGAAGCGAGGGGGCCGAAGCCGCTGGCCGCGGTTAGAGCCAGCTGAGCAGTGGACAGACAGACTCGGGCAGCCACTCCCATTCATTCACCCACATACACGTCACACACGGTGAGGGCAGGCAGCCCCCTCGCGGTGACCAGGAAGCGAGGGGGCCGAAGCCGCTGGCCGCGGTTAGAGCCAGCTGAGCAGTGGACAGACAGACTCGGGCAGCCACTCCCATTCATTCACCCACATACACGTCACACACGGTGAGGGCAGGCAGCCCCCTCGCGGTGACCAGGAAGCGAGGGGGCCGAAGCCGCTGGCCGCGGTTAGAGCCAGCTGAGCAGTGGACAGACAGACTCGGGCAGCCACTCCCATTCATTCACCCACATACACGTCACACACGGTGAGGGCAGGCAGCCCCCTCGCGGTGACCAGGAAGCGAGGGGGCCGAAGCCGCTGGCCGCGGTTAGAGCCAGCTGAGCAGTGGACAGACAGACTCGGGCAGCCACTCCCATTCATTCACCCACATACACGTCACACACGGTGAGGGCAGGCAGCCCCCTCGCGGTGACCAGGAAGCGAGGGGGCCGAAGCCGCTGGCCGCGGTTAGAGCCAGCTGAGCAGTGGACAGACAGACTCGGGCAGCCACTCCCATTCATTCACCCACATACACGTCACACACGGTGAGGGCAGGCAGCCCCCTCGCGGTGACCAGGAAGCGAGGGGGCCGAAGCCGCTGGCCGCGGTTAGAGCCAGCTGAGCAGTGGACAGACAGACTCGGGCAGCCACTCCCATTCATTCACCCACATACACGTCACACACGGTGAGGGCAGGCAGCCCCCTCGCGGTGACCAGGAAGCGAGGGGGCCGAAGCCGCTGGCCGCGGTTAGAGCCAGCTGAGCAGTGGACAGACAGACTCGGGCAGCCACTCCCATTCATTCACCCACATACACGTCACACACGGTGAGGGCAGGCAGCCCCCTCGCGGTGACCAGGAAGCGAGGGGGCCGAAGCCGCTGGCCGCGGTTAGAGCCAGCTGAGCAGTGGACAGACAGACTCGGGCAGCCACTCCCATTCATTCACCCACATACACGTCACACACGGTGAGGGCAGGCAGCCCCCTCGCGGTGACCAGGAAGCGAGGGGGCCGAAGCCGCTGGCCGCGGTTAGAGCCAGCTGAGCAGTGGACAGACAGACTCGGGCAGCCACTCCCATTCATTCACCCACATACACGTCACACACGGTGAGGGCAGGCAGCCCCCTCGCGGTGACCAGGAAGCGAGGGGGCCGAAGCCGCTGGCCGCGGTTAGAGCCAGCTGAGCAGTGGACAGACAGACTCGGGCAGCCACTCCCATTCATTCACCCACATACACGTCACACACGGTGAGGGCAGGCAGCCCCCTCGCGGTGACCAGGAAGCGAGGGGGCCGAAGCCGCTGGCCGCGGTTAGAGCCAGCTGAGCAGTGGACAGACAGACTCGGGCAGCCACTCCCATTCATTCACCCACATACACGTCACACACGGTGAGGGCAGGCAGCCCCCTCGCGGTGACCAGGAAGCGAGGGGGCCGAAGCCGCTGGCCGCGGTTAGAGCCAGCTGAGCAGTGGACAGACAGACTCGGGCAGCCACTCCCATTCATTCACCCACATACACGTCACACACGGTGAGGGCAGGCAGCCCCCTCGCGGTGACCAGGAAGCGAGGGGGCCGAAGCCGCTGGCCGCGGTTAGAGCCAGCTGAGCAGTGGACAGACAGACTCGGGCAGCCACTCCCATTCATTCACCCACATACACGTCACACACGGTGAGGGCAGGCAGCCCCCTCGCGGTGACCAGGAAGCGAGGGGGCCGAAGCCGCTGGCCGCGGTTAGAGCCAGCTGAGCAGTGGACAGACAGACTCGGGCAGCCACTCCCATTCATTCACCCACATACACGTCACACACGGTGAGGGCAGGCAGCCCCCTCGCGGTGACCAGGAAGCGAGGGGGCCGAAGCCGCTGGCCGCGGTTAGAGCCAGCTGAGCAGTGGACAGACAGACTCGGGCAGCCACTCCCATTCATTCACCCACATACACGTCACACACGGTGAGGGCAGGCAGCCCCCTCGCGGTGACCAGGAAGCGAGGGGGCCGAAGCCGCTGGCCGCGGTTAGAGCCAGCTGAGCAGTGGACAGACAGACTCGGGCAGCCACTCCCATTCATTCACCCACATACACGTCACACACGGTGAGGGCAGGCAGCCCCCTCGCGGTGACCAGGAAGCGAGGGGGCCGAAGCCGCTGGCCGCGGTTAGAGCCAGCTGAGCAGTGGACAGACAGACTCGGGCAGCCACTCCCATTCATTCACCCACATACACGTCACACACGGTGAGGGCAGGCAGCCCCCTCGCGGTGACCAGGAAGCGAGGGGGCCGAAGCCGCTGGCCGCGGTTAGAGCCAGCTGAGCAGTGGACAGACAGACTCGGGCAGCCACTCCCATTCATTCACCCACATACACGTCACACACGGTGAGGGCAGGCAGCCCCCTCGCGGTGACCAGGAAGCGAGGGGGCCGAAGCCGCTGGCCGCGGTTAGAGCCAGCTGAGCAGTGGACAGACAGACTCGGGCAGCCACTCCCATTCATTCACCCACATACACGTCACACACGGTGAGGGCAGGCAGCCCCCTCGCGGTGACCAGGAAGCGAGGGGGCCGAAGCCGCTGGCCGCGGTTAGAGCCAGCTGAGCAGTGGACAGACAGACTCGGGCAGCCACTCCCATTCATTCACCCACATACACGTCACACACGGTGAGGGCAGGCAGCCCCCTCGCGGTGACCAGGAAGCGAGGGGGCCGAAGCCGCTGGCCGCGGTTAGAGCCAGCTGAGCAGTGGACAGACAGACTCGGGCAGCCACTCCCATTCATTCACCCACATACACGTCACACACGGTGAGGGCAGGCAGCCCCCTCGCGGTGACCAGGAAGCGAGGGGGCCGAAGCCGCTGGCCGCGGTTAGAGCCAGCTGAGCAGTGGACAGACAGACTCGGGCAGCCACTCCCATTCATTCACCCACATACACGTCACACACGGTGAGGGCAGGCAGCCCCCTCGCGGTGACCAGGAAGCGAGGGGGCCGAAGCCGCTGGCCGCGGTTAGAGCCAGCTGAGCAGTGGACAGACAGACTCGGGCAGCCACTCCCATTCATTCACCCACATACACGTCACACACGGTGAGGGCAGGCAGCCCCCTCGCGGTGACCAGGAAGCGAGGGGGCCGAAGCCGCTGGCCGCGGTTAGAGCCAGCTGAGCAGTGGACAGACAGACTCGGGCAGCCACTCCCATTCATTCACCCACATACACGTCACACACGGTGAGGGCAGGCAGCCCCCTCGCGGTGACCAGGAAGCGAGGGGGCCGAAGCCGCTGGCCGCGGTTAGAGCCAGCTGAGCAGTGGACAGACAGACTCGGGCAGCCACTCCCATTCATTCACCCACATACACGTCACACACGGTGAGGGCAGGCAGCCCCCTCGCGGTGACCAGGAAGCGAGGGGGCCGAAGCCGCTGGCCGCGGTTAGAGCCAGCTGAGCAGTGGACAGACAGACTCGGGCAGCCACTCCCATTCATTCACCCACATACACGTCACACACGGTGAGGGCAGGCAGCCCCCTCGCGGTGACCAGGAAGCGAGGGGGCCGAAGCCGCTGGCCGCGGTTAGAGCCAGCTGAGCAGTGGACAGACAGACTCGGGCAGCCACTCCCATTCATTCACCCACATACACGTCACACACGGTGAGGGCAGGCAGCCCCCTCGCGGTGACCAGGAAGCGAGGGGGCCGAAGCCGCTGGCCGCGGTTAGAGCCAGCTGAGCAGTGGACAGACAGACTCGGGCAGCCACTCCCATTCATTCACCCACATACACGTCACACACGGTGAGGGCAGGCAGCCCCCTCGCGGTGACCAGGAAGCGAGGGGGCCGAAGCCGCTGGCCGCGGTTAGAGCCAGCTGAGCAGTGGACAGACAGACTCGGGCAGCCACTCCCATTCATTCACCCACATACACGTCACACACGGTGAGGGCAGGCAGCCCCCTCGCGGTGACCAGGAAGCGAGGGGGCCGAAGCCGCTGGCCGCGGTTAGAGCCAGCTGAGCAGTGGACAGACAGACTCGGGCAGCCACTCCCATTCATTCACCCACATACACGTCACACACGGTGAGGGCAGGCAGCCCCCTCGCGGTGACCAGGAAGCGAGGGGGCCGAAGCCGCTGGCCGCGGTTAGAGCCAGCTGAGCAGTGGACAGACAGACTCGGGCAGCCACTCCCATTCATTCACCCACATACACGTCACACACGGTGAGGGCAGGCAGCCCCCTCGCGGTGACCAGGAAGCGAGGGGGCCGAAGCCGCTGGCCGCGGTTAGAGCCAGCTGAGCAGTGGACAGACAGACTCGGGCAGCCACTCCCATTCATTCACCCACATACACGTCACACACGGTGAGGGCAGGCAGCCCCCTCGCGGTGACCAGGAAGCGAGGGGGCCGAAGCCGCTGGCCGCGGTTAGAGCCAGCTGAGCAGTGGACAGACAGACTCGGGCAGCCACTCCCATTCATTCACCCACATACACGTCACACACGGTGAGGGCAGGCAGCCCCCTCGCGGTGACCAGGAAGCGAGGGGGCCGAAGCCGCTGGCCGCGGTTAGAGCCAGCTGAGCAGTGGACAGACAGACTCGGGCAGCCACTCCCATTCATTCACCCACATACACGTCACACACGGTGAGGGCAGGCAGCCCCCTCGCGGTGACCAGGAAGCGAGGGGGCCGAAGCCGCTGGCCGCGGTTAGAGCCAGCTGAGCAGTGGACAGACAGACTCGGGCAGCCACTCCCATTCATTCACCCACATACACGTCACACACGGTGAGGGCAGGCAGCCCCCTCGCGGTGACCAGGAAGCGAGGGGGCCGAAGCCGCTGGCCGCGGTTAGAGCCAGCTGAGCAGTGGACAGACAGACTCGGGCAGCCACTCCCATTCATTCACCCACATACACGTCACACACGGTGAGGGCAGGCAGCCCCCTCGCGGTGACCAGGAAGCGAGGGGGCCGAAGCCGCTGGCCGCGGTTAGAGCCAGCTGAGCAGTGGACAGACAGACTCGGGCAGCCACTCCCATTCATTCACCCACATACACGTCACACACGGTGAGGGCAGGCAGCCCCCTCGCGGTGACCAGGAAGCGAGGGGGCCGAAGCCGCTGGCCGCGGTTAGAGCCAGCTGAGCAGTGGACAGACAGACTCGGGCAGCCACTCCCATTCATTCACCCACATACACGTCACACACGGTGAGGGCAGGCAGCCCCCTCGCGGTGACCAGGAAGCGAGGGGGCCGAAGCCGCTGGCCGCGGTTAGAGCCAGCTGAGCAGTGGACAGACAGACTCGGGCAGCCACTCCCATTCATTCACCCACATACACGTCACACACGGTGAGGGCAGGCAGCCCCCTCGCGGTGACCAGGAAGCGAGGGGGCCGAAGCCGCTGGCCGCGGTTAGAGCCAGCTGAGCAGTGGACAGACAGACTCGGGCAGCCACTCCCATTCATTCACCCACATACACGTCACACACGGTGAGGGCAGGCAGCCCCCTCGCGGTGACCAGGAAGCGAGGGGGCCGAAGCCGCTGGCCGCGGTTAGAGCCAGCTGAGCAGTGGACAGACAGACTCGGGCAGCCACTCCCATTCATTCACCCACATACACGTCACACACGGTGAGGGCAGGCAGCCCCCTCGCGGTGACCAGGAAGCGAGGGGCCGAAGCCGCTGGCCGCGGTTAGAGCCAGCTGAGCAGTGGACAGACAGACTCGGGCAGCCACTCCCATTCATTCACCCACATACACGTCACACACGGTGAGGGCAGGCAGCCCCTCGCGGTGACCAGGAAGCGAGGGGGCCGAAGCCGCTGGCCGCGGTTAGAGCCAGCTGAGCAGTGGACAGACAGACTCGGGCAGCCACTCCCATTCATTCACCCACATACACGTCACACACGGTGAGGGCAGGCAGCCCCCTCGCGGTGACCAGGAAGCGAGGGGGCCGAAGCCGCTGGCCGCGGTTAGAGCCAGCTGAGCAGTGGACAGACAGACTCGGGCAGCCACTCCCATTCATTCACCCACATACACGTCACACACGGTGAGGGCAGGCAGCCCCCTCGCGGTGACCAGGAAGCGAGGGGGCCGAAGCCGCTGGCCGCGGTTAGAGCCAGCTGAGCAGTGGACAGACAGACTCGGGCAGCCACTCCCATTCATTCACCCACATACACGTCACACACGGTGAGGGCAGGCAGCCCCCTCGCGGTGACCAGGAAGCGAGGGGGCCGAAGCCGCTGGCCGCGGTTAGAGCCAGCTGAGCAGTGGACAGACAGACTCGGGCAGCCACTCCCATTCATTCACCCACATACACGTCACACACGGTGAGGGCAGGCAGCCCCCTCGCGGTGACCAGGAAGCGAGGGGGCCGAAGCCGCTGGCCGCGGTTAGAGCCAGCTGAGCAGTGGACAGACAGACTCACCATCGTCTCTCCTCCTCAGCACGTCGTCAGTGTGTGTTCAGTGTACAGTATGCTACGCTAAATGTTCACTTACATTCATTATGAAATTGTTTGAAAAACATTCTTGAGTTTTTTCCCCCAAAATCCAATATCTGCAGCAGTGTCTGGGGCATTCATGTATATCCTGAAATACCTGGTTGTGTAACAGCTGCATTAGTGGACACTGACGTCCTACGTGTTGTGGAAATATTGTAAGGTTAAACTGTTTAATAACAAAGAGTCACAGCCACCTGAAGGCTTAATGATGATGATGAAACTACCTATAAACACACGCAATAAAGACAAGGAAGATGCTTTTTTTCTGAATGTAAGTAAATGAAATTCAAAGAGCTGTAATTTTCCTTAAACACACAGTATGTCTTACAAAAACAAACCACATGCGGCTGAGTTTATAACACCACCACCAGCATCCTGTAGATACAACTGTAGATCTGTGCAGCAAAGAAATTATGTGTAGGGTAAATATACTCTTCAGTATTAAAAGGTAAGAGAGTAAAGCCCTCATGATAACATAATGAGGTGTTCTGAGCTAATCTGTCATGTTTAACATTCATTTCTCATTAAAAATGCACAAAAAACAGTTGATTGTAATTTATTGCCCATTGTGATTTACGCTCTACAGGTTCGAATCAACTCGTTTTCAGTGTAACATCGTAGATAAATAAATAATCAGAACGAGTTAACGATCATATCAACGAACATAATAAACCTACAATCACACCGTCTTACTTTTTCAACCATTATCTTTGTTCTCCAGCCCGTGTGAGTCTTGTAAAAGTCTTAAAACTCGTTCTTTAAATCCGCTATCGTAGCATTCATGAACGCGCAGCGCCAAAACCGGAACGCCGATCGCGCGTTCTCTTTGCCCAGAGGCATGATGGGAGGGGCCCAAAGCATCATGGGGGTGACTCTACTGCGCATATTCAGTGGGCCCATAACGCGGAAGTAAACCCGGAAGCCAGAAACTTTTTCGGCGTATGCGCCAGGCGAGCAACTGCAATTGAAATCAACGGCGGCCATTTTCGATCCGGCATCCAGTTCATATAATACATCCATGTGGCAGACCCCGCACACGGACTGACATCTTTGGACCAGTAACCTCTCAGGAGGACCGCATGAGTTTGATACAAGGTTCTGCCGTGTTTTATTTGTTGGCTGACTTGGAGTGAAGTCCCTACATTAATGAGCACTGACACAGTCATGCAGTCTTTTATGTTGTCTAGACTGGTTATTGGTGTGTGCACATCATATTTTTGGGTTACTGAAGTAAATTGAAAGCAAAAGCTTGGAGGAAATAATTGGTTGGGATTAAAACTAGTAATAAAAAGGTAAAATGTACTTAATGGTTTGGGTAGAGGAAACTGTGACATAACACTTTCTGTGACTAAGGAAGACAAAAGAGAGCACCCTTAAAGTTTGTTTTGTTGTTTGTTGTTATGCGTTAGTTTTGCTTTATAATGTTAAGTGTTTACTCGTTTTAATTTAGTAAAGGTTCCTGGGTGTATTGACTAATTCAGGTTGAAAGTTAAGAGATATCACTTAGGGTACACTGTACAGAAGAGTTTCTATATGGTGTTACGTTTTTTTCGAAATAAAAACTGAGTCTCAAAGTATTTTTTCATTTTATTCATGCCAAGTTTATTATATAGTATTTTTGTAGAATGAACACACATGCTTAAAAGTATCAACTAAAACATAAAATGAACTCAAGTGGAGCAAAAAATAAAAAGGCAGAATATAGACTTTCAGTAAGGTTTGTGGTATCATGGTGCCAATACATTGATGCCAAAAAAAACAAACAAAAAAAACAGCACAAAACTGTTCACTGAGTTCACTGTTCATGCTCAATCATCAGTATGGACCATTTGACAAGTCTGGAAGTTTCATAAAGTAGCTATAGTATAGTAAAGTAATTTCAGCCTATATTATATAAACAAACCAGTATCTAAGTTTATCACAATAAAATGAAGCACTTCACTCAATCATCTAGTATTTTTGCAAAAACAGGGATCACACTTGAGTATTAAATTCCCATCACATCACATCAGAAATATAAGTTTTGCAGAACTGAGACATAATTGTCTTCACATAGAAGCATAAATGAAAGAACAACATAACCCCCCCCCCCCACAAAACACCATCAAACAAACAAAACATGAAGCAATATATTTAATGTCAATATAAGGACATAAACCTCTTGTCCCCCCAACCTAAAATAATGTAAATACGAGAGCAAACCTCAGTGATAAAGGAAGCTCTGGTGATTTCTCTGTTAAGGCCCAAACAACAACACACAAACACATCAACACAAAGATCCAACAAACATTTAGAGCTCAGACAAGTTTCTGTTTTCATGTGGACAAATGTGAGTTTAGGTAAAGAAACATCATCATGAGCAGTGATCTCCTCCACGGCTCCAGCTCCACCTCAACAAACTCAAACATCAACACAACAATACATGACGAGCTCAAACTGCAACTGCACCTTCAATGATCTTTGTCTATATCAGTTTACACAACTCTGCTGTGTCTTCAGTGGCCCCCGGAAGCCCAATTCCAGCATGTAGAGGCTGAGTGAATGTGGTCTGGACTCTGTGGAGGAGAGTCATGGTTTCAGAGACGCTGTAGAAGGACAGAATACCTGCTCTGTGATCCAGGTACACTCCTACTTTGGAGGACTGAGGACCTGGGACTGGAGTCTGGATGTTGTTGAACCTAAATGTGAAACTGTTGTTGGCACACTCTAACGCCCAAGATTTGTCATTGTATCCAAACACACATTCATTCCACCTCCCTTCTCTGCTGATATTCTCGTATGCAACTGCTACTCTAACTCTTCCTTTATACTCCACCTCCCAGTAATGACGTCCAGTCAGACTCTCTCTACTCAGGACCTGAGAAAATGAAAAAGAAAATCTGTCTTGGTGATCAGGATAACACTGTTGTTGATCTCGTGTTACTTTTCTTTCTCCCTCATGTAAGAACAGAAGTGTGTTTGCTGTGTTTGGATCCAGTGTGATTTCCTTTGAACATGTTAAGAAGTCAGCTCTGGTCCTGGGCTCTGCTGCTGGAGGTGGGGCATCCATTTCAGTCGTCTTCAGTGAGATGTTTCTCCAGATGATTGTCTCTCAGAAGGTCTCTGTCTGAGAGGACGGATATTGATGCTGGATGAGTGTGTAGATTGACTGAGTGCTGACAGTGAGGGGTAGTTGTGTAGAAACTGGCTGTGATCCTCTGTGTGTGACAGCAGCTTCAGCTCAGCGTCTTTCCTCTTCAGCTCAGTGATCTCCTGCTGCAGCTTCTTCTCAAGCTCTTTGACTCCACTCACTTGAGTTTCCTGCTGGGATCTGATCTGCTGCTTCACAGCTTTTCTTCATGAGACAGATCAGCTCAGTGAAGATCTTCTCCACTAGTCACTGGATCTTTCAGTAGATCTAGACACATGGAAAAGCAAAAGTTCGACCAAGATCCTTCTCTTCGTCTTGGAGTCTTTCAGTTCTTGCACTTCCACCTTTGAGCTTCCCTCGCAGTGAAGTGAATATCTGGGCGAAGTGAAGATCATTATATATACAGTCAGTATAAAAAAAAGAGGCGTTTACAATCCTTGCTTTGCTCCAGGAAGAGGAGTGGTTTGACATGTTAATGCCAGGTGTATGTTTTCCAATTCTCAACACAGAGAATGCACAACAGTGTACTGACTCACTGTCCTACACGGTTAAAACTGAACAAAAGTGACATATTCATGGAGCCATACATTTCATCAAATAAAAATAAATGACACAGAAATGTGTGGGCTCCCCCTCATGAGAATGTTACTATAGGATGTGAATCTCAGTGCCAGCTGTAGAATTGAGCACATAAACATGTTGCTTAGACTTTGCACAGATAACTGAGGGATTAGACTCAGTTGAACACATGACAGGTTTCTCTTTAAGGTTTAAAGCCCTTACAATGTTCATAAAGGAGACAAATGATGTCCGATCTCTTGTCCTGTCTCTTTTGTTTGGGCTGTGGTACAAAGCCATTATCTTTATTTGCATTAGTGCAGCAGTGGGCGCATCCCTGTTCTCACATAAGCTAAACCTCACCTGTACTATCCCCACCTGCAGCCACTGCCTAACCAACCTATGACTACATACGCTCATTGGCCACTTTATTCAGAACACCTTGCTAGTGCTAGGTAGGAACTGCCTTAATTCTTGGTGTCATAGATTTACCAAGGTGCTGAAACTATGGTCCATATTGTCATGACAACATCACACAGCTGCTGCATATGTGTCAGCATATGCATATCCACAATGCAAATCTCCTGTTCTGCCACACCGTAAAGGTCAAAGTACTATTAGACTGAGATGTGGAGACTGCGGAAGCTGTTTGATTCCGGAGAACTCATTGAATAGGGCACTTGTCTCTTGGACGATCAAATGATGTCAGTTTATCTCTTGTTCATATCTGATGTCCTGGTACAAAGCCATTATCTTTATTTGCATTAGTGCAATGGGTGTAGCTGTGTGTGCATCCCTGTCCTCACATAACCTAAACCTCACCTGTACTATCCCCACCTGCAGCCACTGCCTAACCAACCGTAGACTCATTAGCCACTTTAGTTTCATCACCTTGGTAAACACCAACAAGCTGAACCAAGATTTTGGTCCATATTGTCATGACAACATCACACAACTTCTGTATATTTGTCGGCTGCACATCCCAAAGGTCAAAGTACTATTAGACTGAGATCTGGAGACTGTGGAGGCCACTTGAGTCCAGTAAAAGCATCAAACTGTTTTGCCAGGGAGAGGGACCTCTGAAAACTTCTGCTCAATCTGCTGCTACCGTAACCTGAAGTGTAAGAAAATGGATGGGCCTTTCTATCAGTCCAAGTGACTTTTTCCATTCTCCTCTGACCTCTGGCATCAACAAGACATGGATACGTTTCTCTTTCTTTGACTGTTATCTGTAAACCCTACCCTGGTATGAATGAAAATCCCAGTGGTTTCCTAAATCACTCAACCATGCAACGTTCAAGGACACTTACACTTTTCACATTCTGATGCTCTGATGCCAATAACATAGTTGTGTTAACGTGCAGTTGAACAGGTGTACCTTATAAAGTGGCCAGAGAGTTCATTTCAGTTCACGTCCTTGGCTCCACGGTTACTGTGTCCTTTGTCTGCCCCTTCTCCCTGCTTTACATGCAATTTGTCTTTTAAACTGTATAGCCAGTACTGGTCCTGATAGAAATCACTAACAATGTGATAACCTCTCATCCATGCGACATTCAAAGACACTTAAATCACTTATTTCCTCATTCTGATGCTCTGTCTGAACTTCAGCAGATGGTCTTGGCCAGGTCTACCTGTCTGAGATTGGCCAATAACACATTTTTGTTAATGTGCAGTTGAACAGGTGTACCTTATAAAGTGGCCAGTGAGTTTATTCCAGTTCACTTCCTTGGCTCCACAGTTCTGTCACGGTGTCTTTTGTCTCTTGGTTCTACCCCTTCTCCCTGCTTTACATGCAATTTGTCTTTTAAATTGGTCCTGATGGAAATCACTAACAATGCAATAAAAGAGGTCAGAATTGCATGGTGCAAGGTGAAATCTAACAAGTTGTGTGAGGTTATCCATTCAATGGGAGAAGGTTCAGACGAATGTGAGGATGACAAAAGTTTAAAAAGGGGTTATGGTTCAGATGTAGTACCTCTTACAGCAAACTTTTGCCACCGGTGTTTTATGTGGTTTTCAGGGGCTTTTAATAAATTATTGTCCTAGCGTTAGTCCCTCTTACAGCCACTTGGTGCCGCCAGTGTTTCATGTTGCTTTCAGGTGCTTGTTAAATCCGACCCAGCAGCACAGCTGACATGACACACAGTGAACCAACAACAGATAAAAGCCTCTAACAAATAATTGTTGTCCTAATATGTAAAACAACATCCTCACAGGTAAACAGAGAGAGAACATGACCAAGTATTGATCTTAAGCACATTTTTAAACAAAACACCCAGGTGCCACAATCTGCTTCACAGTTCATACTCTGTCTTTGAGTCGTGACTCAGTCAAGTCTGAACACACAGTTATGACACACACACACACACACACACAAACACACACACACCTTGCAGCCACATAACTAAAACTGAACTTCATTAAAATTGAGAGTCGTGCACCTGATTAACATACAGTTATATGATATTGAAGTGTAGCGCTAACACATGAAGGCTCTCCGGTACAGTACAGTAAACCACTTGAAAGACATCAAATCCTGGATGTCTTCTAACTTCCTACTACTGAACTCTGACAAAACAGAGGTTATTGTGTTTGGACCTAGGCATCTCAGGGACACATTCTCCAATCAGATTGCTACTCTGGATGGCATCATCCTGAACTCCGGTCCAACAGCGAGGAACCTTGGAGTCATTTTTGACCAGGATCTTTCCTTCAGCTCTCACATAAAGCATGTGACTAGGACTGCCTTCTTTCACCTGCGCAGTATAGCTAAAATCAGAAATATCCTCTCTCAGAGTGATGCTGAGAAACTGGTCCACGCATTTATTACTTCTAGCCTGGACTACTGTAACTCTCTCTTGTCAGGATGTCCAAATAACTCTCTAAAGAGTCTCCAGCTGGTCCAGAACGCTGCAGCGAGGGTATTGACAAGAGTTAGTAAGAGAGAGCACATCTCTCCCATTCTAGCTTCTCTCCATTGGCTTCCTGTAGGATATAGAATAGACTTCAAGATCCTTCTACTGACTTACAAGGCTCTTAATGACAAAGCTCCAACTTATCTGAAAGACCTCATTATCCCATACTGTCCTACCAGAGCACTTCGCTCCCAGAATGCAGGTCTGTTAGTGACCCCCAGTATCTCTAAAAACAGACTGGGAGGTAGAGTCTCCAGTTCCCGGGCTCCTCTATTATGGAACCAGCTCTCTCCATGGGTCAGAGAGGCAGACACTCTTTCTACATTTAAGTCCAGGCTTAAGACCTTCCTCTATGACAAAGCTTTTAGTTAGGGCCGGGTCAGGTAGTCCTGATCCATTTTAGAGCTACGCTGCTATAGGCTTAAACTGCTGGGGGACGCATCAGGCTACATGGAGCCCTATCCTTCCTCTCCTCTCTACATTTTGAACTGTCATTAACTGTTGCACCTTGTAGTCTGGCCTTGGTGTCTTGCACTCTCTCTGCATTTCCACAGATCTCTTCAGAGCTCCATCCCCCTGCACCAACCAACCAACCACCGCCTCCATCACCTCCTTTCTCCTGCTGTTAAACCAGTCTGCACTCCCTGCTCATGACCCTGTCTGCCATCCAGTAGTCCCATTAAGCTGGCCTTCCCTCCCTGCCCACCAGGAGCTGCCTTCATCATTCTTTGTCACCTGACTGATACCATTTCCATGTTTTCTAAAATCCATATTGTAAATTGTTTTCTTGTCTGTATACAACATCTACTGCACGTCTGCCTGTCCTGAGTGAGGGATCCCTCGTCTGTTGCTCACCCTGAGATTTCTCCATTTTTTCCCTGTTAAAGGGTTTTCTTGGGAGTTTTCCTCAGTCGATGTGAGGGTCTAAGGGCAGAGGATGTTGTCATGATGCTGTGTAAAGCCCTTTGAGACAAGCTGTTTGTAAAAACGGGCTATACAAATAAAATTGCCTTGCCTTGCCTTGCCTTAAAACTGTTGTTTGTTGGGCGACTTAGAGTGAAGTCCCTACATTAATGAGCACCGACACAATCATGCAGTCTTTTATGTTGTCTAGACTGGTTATTGGTGTGTACACATCATTTCTTTGGGTTACTGAAGTAAATTGAAAGCAAAAGCTTGGAGGAAATAATTGGTTGGGATTAAAACTAATAATAAAAAGGTAAAATGTACTTAATGGTTTGGGTAGAGGAAACTGTGACGTAACACTTTCTGTGACTAAGGAAGACAAAAGAGAGCACCCTTAAAGTTTGTTTTGTTGTTTGTTGTTATGTGTTAGTTTTGCTTTATAATGTTAAGTGTTTACTCGTTTTAATTTAGTAAAGGTTCCTGGGTGTATTGACTCTTTCAGGTTGAAAGTTAAGAGATATCACTTAGGGTACACTGTACAAAAGAGTTTCTATATGGTGTTACGTTTTTTTCAGAATAAAAACTGAGTCTCAAAGTATTTTTTCATTTTATTCATGCCAAGTTTATTATATAGTATTTTTGTAGAATGAACACACATGCTTAAAAGTATCAACTAAAACATAAAATGAACTGAAGTGGAGCAAAAAATAAAAGGCAGAATATAGACTTTCAGTAAGGTTTGTGGTATCGTGGTGCCAATACATTGATGCCAAAAAAAAAACAAAAAAAAAAAACAGCACAAAACTGAGTTCACTGTTCATGCTCAATCATCAGTATGGACCATTTGACAAGTCTGAAAGTTTCATAAAGTAGCTATAGTAAAGTAATTTCAGCCTATATTATATAAACAAACCAGTATCTATGTTTATCACAATAAAATGAAGCACTTCACTCAATCATGTACTATTTTTGCAAAAACAGGGATCACACTTGAGTATTAAATTCCCATCACATCACATCAGTAACATAAGTTTTGTAGAACTGAGACATAATTGTCTTTACATAGAAGCATAAATGAAAGAACAACATAACCCCCCCCACACACACACACACACACACACACACACACAACACCATCAAACAAACAAAACATGAAGCAATATATTTAATGTCAATAGATATATATAAGGACATAAACCTCTTGTCCCCCCAACCTAAAATAATGTAAATACAAGAGCAAACCTCAGTGATAAAGGAAGCTCTGGTGATTTCTCTGTTAAAGCCCAAACAACACACAAACACATCAACACAAAGATCCAACAAACATTTAGAGCTCAGAGAAGTTTCTGTTTTCATGTGGACAAATGTGAGTTTAGGTAAAGAAACATCATCATGAGCAGTGATCTCCTCCACGGCTCCAGCTCCACCTCAACAAACTCAAACATCAACATCAACACAACAACACATGACAAGAGCTCAAACTGCAACTGCACCTTCAATGATCTTTGTCTATATCAGTTTACACAACTCTGCTGTGTCTCCAGTGGCCCCCGGAAGCCCAATTCCAGCATGTAGAGGGTGAGTGAGTGTGAATGTGGTCTGGATGCTGTGGAGGAGAGTCATGGTTTCAGAGACGACGCTGTAGAAGGACAGAATACCTGCACTGTGATCCAGGTACACTCCTACTCTGGAGGACTGAGAACCTGGGGCTGGAGTCGGGTTGTCGTTGAACCTAAATGTGAAACTGTTGTTGTAACAATCTAACGCCCAAGATTTGTCATTGTATCCAAACACACATTCATTCCACCTCCCTTCTTTGTTCATATTCTTGTATGCAACTGCTACTCTAACTCTTCCTTTATACTCCACCTCCCAGTAACAACGTCCAGTCAGACTCTCTCTACTCAGGACCTGAGAAAATGAAAAAGAAAATCTGTCTTGGTGATCAGGATAACACTGTTGTTGATCTCGTGTTACTTTTCTTTCTCCCTCATGTAAGAACAGACGTGTGTTTGCTGTGTTTGGATCCAGTGTGATTTCCTGTGAATATCTTAAGAAGTCAGCTCTGGTCATGGGCTCTGCTGCTGGCTGTGGGGCATCCATTTCAGTCGTCTTCAGTGAGATGTTTCTCCAGATGATTGTCTCTCAGAAGGTCTCTGTCTGAGAGGACGGATATTGATGCTGGATGAGTGTGTAGATTGACTGAGTGCTGACAGTGAGGGGTAGTTGTGTAGAAACTGGGTGTGATCCTCTGTGTGTGACAGCAGCTTCAGCTCAGCGTCTTTCCTCTTCAGCTCAGTGATCTCCTGCTGCAGCTTCTTCTCAAGCTCTTTGACTCCACTCACTTGAGTTTCCTGCTGGGATCTGATCTGCTGCTTCAGCTCACGGCTTTTCTTCATGAGACAGATCAGCTGAGTGAAGATCTTCTCCACTAGTCACTGGATCTTTCAGAAGATCTAGACAAATGGAACAACAAAAGTTCGACCAAAATCCTTCTCTTCGTCTTTGAGTCTTTCAGTTCTTGCACTTCCACCTTTGAGCTTCCCTCGCAGTGAAGTGAATATCTGGGCGAAGTGAAGCTCATTATATATAAGGTCAGTATAAAAAAAAGAGGCGTTTACAACCCTTGCTTTGCTCCAGGAAGAGGAGTGGTTTGACATGTTAATGCCAGGTGTATGTTTTCCCAATTCTAAACACAGAGAATGCACAACAGTGTACTGACTCACTGTCCTACACGGTTAAAACTGAACAAAAGTGACATATTCATGGAGCCATACATTTCATCAAATAAAAATAAATGACACAGAAATTTGTGGGCTCCCCCTCATGAGAATGTTACTATAGGATGTGAATCTCAGTGCCAGCTGTAGAATTGAGCACATAAACATGTTGCTTAGACTTTGCACAGATAACTGAGGGATTAGACTCAGTTGAACACATGACAGGTTTCTCTTTAAGGTTTAAAGCCCTTACAATGTTCATAAAGGAGACAAATGATGTCCGATCTCTTGTCCTGTCTCTTTTGTTTGGGCTGTGGTACAAAGCCATTATCTTTATTTGCATTAGTGCAGCAGTGGGTGCATCCCTGTTCTCACACAACCTAAACCGCATCCCTGTTCTCACACAACCTAAACCGCATCCCTGTTCTCACATAAGCTAAACCTCACCTGTACTATCCCCACCTGCAGCCACTGCCTAACCAACCTATGACTACACACGCTCATTGGCCACTTTATTCAGAACACCTTGCTAGTGCTAGGTAGGAACTGCCTTAATTCTTGGTGTCATAGATTTACCAAGGTGCTGAAACTATGGTCCATACTGTCATGACAACATCACACAGCTGCTGCATATTTGTCAGCTGCATATCCACAATGCAAATCTCCTGTTCTGCCACACCACAAAGGGCAAAGTACTATTAGACTGAGATCTGGAGACTGAGGAAGCTGTTTGATTTCAGAGAACTCATCGAATAGGGCACTTCCCTCTTGGACGGTCAAATGATGATCTATTGTTCTCATCTGATGTCCTGTTTTTTGTTTGGGCTGTGGTACAAAGCCATTATCTTTATTTGCAGTAGTGCAATGGGTGTAGCTGTGTGTGCATCCCTGTCCTCACATAACCTAAACCTCACCTGTACTATCCCCACCTGCAGCCACTGACTAACCAACTGTAGACTCATTGGCCACTTTAGTTTCATGACCTTGGTAAATCTTTGACACCAACAAGCTGAACCAAGTTTTTGGTCCATATTGTCATGATAACATCACACAACTTCTGCATATTTATCGGCTGCATATCCATGATGTAGATCTCTTGTTTCACCACATCCCAAAGGTCAAAGTACTATTAGACTAAGATCTGGAGACTGTGGAGGCCACAGTTTGACCAATCAGCTGTCTGAAGACTGAGATCAGTTGATTAAATGAGTCCAGTCTGGTGCGCTGCTGCTTGGTTGGAACAAAAACCTGCAGCCACACCAGCCCTTTGTGGAATAGTTGCCCACCCCTGGATTAGACTCAGTTGAACTGAACACATGACAGGTTTCTCTTTAAGGTTTAAACCCCTTACATTGTTCATGAAGGAGACAAATGATGTCCAATCTCTTGTCCTGTCTCTTTTGTTTGGGCTGTGGTACAAAGCCATTATCTTTATTTGCATTAGTGCAGCAGTGGGTGCATCCCTGTTCTAACATAACTTAAACCTCACCTGTACTATCCCCACCTGCAGTCACTGCCTAACCAACCTATGACTACATATGCTCATTGGCCACTTTATTCAGAACACCTTGCTAGTGCTAGGTAGGAACTGCCTTAATTCTTGGTGTCATAGATTTACCAAGGTGCTGAAACTATGGTCCATATTGTCATGACAACATCACACAGCTGCTGCATATTTGTCAGCTGAATATCCACAATGCAAATCTCCTGTTCTGCCACACCGCAAAGGACAAAGTACTATTAGACTGAGATCTGGAGACGGCGGAAGTTGTTTGATTTCAGAGAACTCATCGAATAGGGCACTTCCCTCTTGGACGGTCAAATGATGTCAGTTTATCTATAGTTCATATCTGATGTCCTGTTTTTTGTGAAGACTGTAAGGACTGCCTCGTTTGCGCTACAAGCAATAAAAAGCACCCAAAGTGTTTACACTTTGACCTCTGAGTCTTTGACTCAGAAACGATTGTGGATGAGATAAAAACGGAAATATTATGCCAATTTAAAATTTCTAATTATAAAGAAGGAGAATTTAAAATGTCAATATTTCAAAGCTCACAAGATGAATTTTGTTGAATTGCGTTCCTGGAATTGTTCGTGGAATCCCAGCGGCAACAATCTGGGGCGACAGCGGTCAGTCCTCCCTTCTCAAAAGAGAATTTGAGGTTGGACGCTGGAAAGCTTTTTTCTTCCAGGATGGCCTGTGACTGTCCGCGCTCCGTCCCAGACGAGTGCTCGAGGGATCCCACTTCTGACACCAAATTGTTGTGGAAATCTTTTGCCATTTGCTGTTGGTGAATAATGAAATAGAGACTTCTGCTGGCCGACAAGTTTTTATTTCCTTGTAAGGAAAGGTCAGTCCTCACCCGAGCGTTTAGGTAAAGGAAAGACCCTGGGCATGGGGAGACCTAAACATTTATACCTGAGGAACGATCCAAGGGTGTGTTTCACACCTTTGGTCTACTGCGGGGAGTGGCACTCCCCCAAAGCGTGTGTTTCACACTTGGGGTATCCTGCAGGGTTTTGTATCTAGGTGAGAAGTTAGAAAGTCTAGACATCCCACTTCACAAATGGTTAAAACACAAAAGGAGATCTGACATCTTGGGGGAGGCAGGGTATGGGGACACCTCAAGTGACCTCAAGCTGTTTGATTTCGGAGAACTCATCGAATAGGGCACTTCCCTCTTGGACGATCAAATGATGATCTATTGTTCACATCTGATGTCCTGTTTTTGTTGGGCTGTGGTACAAAGCCATTATCTTTATTTGCAGTAGTGCAATGGGTGTAGCTGTGTGTGCATCCCTGTCCTCACACAACCTAAACCGCATCCCTGTTCTCACACAACCTAAACCGCATCCCTGTCCTCACATAACCTAAAACTCACCTGTACTATCCCCACCTGCAGCCACTGCCTAACCAACCTGTGACTACATACGCTCATTGGCCACTTTATTCAGAACACCTTGCTAGTGCTAGGTAGGAACTGCCTTAATTCTTGGTGTCATAGATTTACCAAGGTGCTGAAACTATGGTCCATACTGTCATGACAACATCACACAGCTGCTGCATATTTGTCAGCTGCATATCCACAATGCAAATCTCCTGTTCTGCCACACCACAAAGGGCAAAGTACTATTAGACTGAGATCTGGAGACTGAGGAAGCTGTTTGATTTCAGAGAACTCATCGAATAGGGCACTTCCCTCTTGGACGATCAAATGATGATCTATTGTTCTCATCTGATGTCCTGTTTTTTGTTTGGGCTGTGGTACAAAGCCATTATCTTAATTTGCAGTAGTGCAATGGGTGTAGCTGTGTGTGCATCCCTGTCCTCACATAACCTAAACCTCACCTGTACTATCCCCACCTGCAGCCACTGACTAACCAACTGTAGACTCATTGGCCACTTTAGTTTCATGACCTTGGTAAATCTTTGACACCAACAAGCTGAACCAAGTTTTTGGTCCATATTGTCATGATAACATCACACAACTTCTGCATATTTATCGGCTGCATATCCATGATGTAGATCTCTTGTTTCACCACATCCCAAAGGTCAAAGTACTATTAGACTAAGATCTGGAGACTGTGGAGGCCACAGTTTGACAATCAGCTGTCTGAAGACTGAGATCAGTTGATTAAATGAGTCCAGTCTGGTGCGCTGCTGCTTGGTTGGAACAAAAACCTGCAGCCACACCAGCCCTTGTGGAATAGTTGCCCACCCCTGGATTAGACTCAGTTGAACTGAACACATGACAGGTTTCTCTTTAAGGTTTAAACCCCTTACATTGTTCATGAAGGAGACAAATGATGTCCAATCTCTTGTCCTGTCTCTTTTGTTTGGGCTGTGGTACAAAGCCATTATCTTTATTTGTATTAGTGCAGCAGTGGGTGCATCCCTGTTCTCACACAACCTAAACCGCATCCCTGTTCTAACATAACTTAAACCTCGCCTGTGATATCCCCACCTGCAGTCACTGCCTAACCAACCTATGACTACATACGCTCATTGGCCACTTTATTCAGAACACCTTGCGAGTGCTAGGTAGGAACTGCCTTAATTCTTGGTGTCATAGATTTACCAAGGTGCTGAAACTATGGTCCATACTGTCATGACAACATCACACAGCTGCTGCATATTTGTCAGCTGCATATCCACAATGCAAATCTCCTGTTCTGCCACACCACAAAGGGCAAAGTACTATTAGACTGAGATCTGGAGACTGAGGAAGCTGTTTGATTTCAGAGAACTCATCGAATAGGGCACTTCCCTCTTGGACGGTCAAATGATGATCTATTGTTCTCATCTGATGTCCTGTTTTTTGTTTGGGCTGTGGTACAAAGCCATTATCTTTATTTGCAGTAGTGCAATGGGTGTAGCTGTGTGTGCATCCCTGTCCTCACATAACCTAAACCTCACCTGTACTATCCCCACCTGCAGCCACTGACTAACCAACTGTAGACTCATTGGCCACTTTAGTTTCATGACCTTGGTAAATCTTTGACACCAACAAGCTGAACCAAGTTTTTGGTCCATATTGTCATGATAACATCACACAACTTCTGCATATTTATCGGCTGCATATCCATGATGTAGATCTCTTGTTTCACCACATCCCAAAGGTCAAAGTACTATTAGACTAAGATCTGGAGACTGTGGAGGCCACAGTTTGACCAATCAGCTGTCTGAAGACTGAGATCAGTTGATTAAATGAGTCCAGTCTGGTGCGCTGCTGCTTGGTTGGAACAAAAACCTGCAGCCACACCAGCCCTTTGTGGAATAGTTGCCCACCCCTGGATTAGACTCAGTTGAACTGAGCACATGACAGGTTTCTCTTTAAGGTTTAAACCCCTTACATTGTTCGTGAAGGAGACAAATGATGTCCAATCTCTTGTCCTGTCTCTTTTGTTTGGGCTGTGGTACAAAGCCATTATCTTTATTTGCATTAGTGCAGCAGTGGGTGCATCCCTGTTCTCACACAACCTAAACCGCATCCCTGTTCTCACATAACTTAAACCTCGCCTGTGATATCCCCACCTGCAGCCACTGCCTAACCAACCTATGACTACATACGCTCATTGGCCACTTTATTCAGAACACCTTGCTAGTGCTAGGTAGGAACTGCCTTAATTCTTGGTGTCATAGATTTACCAAGGTGCTGAAACTATGGTCCATATTGTCATGACAACATCACACTGCTGCTGCATATTTGTCAGCTGAATATCCACAATGCAAATCTCTTGTTCTGCCACACCGCAAAGGACAAAGTACTATTAGACTGAGATCTGGAGACGGCGGAAGTTGTTTGATTTCAGAGAACTCATCGAATAGGGCACTTCCCTCTTGGACGGTCAAATGATGTCAGTTTATCTATTGTTCACATCTGATGTCCTGTTTTTGTGAAGACTGTAAGGACTGCCTCGTTTACGCTACAAGCAATAAAAAGCACCCAAAGTGTTTACACTTTGACCTCTGAGTCTTTGACTCAGACACGATTGTGGATGAGATAAAAATGGAAATATTATGCCAATTTAAAATTTCAAATTATAAAGAAGGAGAATTTAAAATGTCAATATTTCAAAGCTCACAAGATGAATTTTGTTGAATTGCGTTCCTGGAATTGTTCGTGGAATCCCAGCGGCAACAATCTGGGGCGACAGCGGTCAGTCCTCCCTTCTCAGAAGAGAATTTGAGGTTGGACGCTGGAAAGCTTTTTTCTTCCAGGATGGCCTGTGACTGTCCGCACTCTGTCCCAGACGATTGCTCGAGGGATCCCACTTCTGACACCAAATTGTTGTGGAAATCTTTTGCCATTTGCTGTTGGTGAATGATGAAATAGAGATTTCTGCCGGCCGACAAGTTTTTATTTCCTTGCAAGGAAAGGTCAGTCCTCACCCGAGCAGTAATGGTAAAGGAAAGACCTGGGCATGGGGAGACCTAAACATTTATACCTGAGGAACAATCCAAGGGTGTGTTTCACACCTTTTGGTCTACTGCAGGGAGTGGCACTTCCCCAAAGTGTGTGTTTCACACTTGGGGTATCCTGCAGGGTTTTGTATCTAGGTGAGAAGTTAGAAAGTCTATACATCCCAATTCACAAATGGTTAAAACACAAAAGGAGATCTGACATCTTGGGGGAAAGCAGGGTATGGGGACACCTCAAGTGACCTCAAGCTGTTTGATTTCGGAGAACTCATCGAATAGGGCACTTCCCTCTTGGACGATCAAATGATGATCTATTGTTCTCATCTGATGTCCTGTTTTTTGTTTGGGCTGTGGTACAAAGCCATTATTTTTATTTGCAGTAGTGCAATGGGTGTAGCTGTGTGTGCATCCCTGTCTTCACATAACCTAAACCTCACCTGCACTATCCCCACCTGCAGCCACTGCCTAACCAACCTGTGACTACATACGCTCATTGGCCACTTTATTCAGAACACCTTGCGAGTGCTAGGTAGGAACTGCCTTAATTCTTGGTGTCATAGATTTACCAAGGTGCTGAAACTATGGTCCATACTGTCATGACAACATCACACAGCTGCTGCATATTTGTCAGCTGAATATCCACAATGTAAATCTCCTGTTCTGCCACACCGCAAAGGACAAAGTACTATTAGACTGAGATCTGGAGACTGAGGAAGCTGTTTGATTTCAGAGAACTCATCGAATAGGGCACTTCCCTCTTGGACGGTCAAATGATGATCTATTGTTCTCATCTGATGTCCTGTTTTTTGTTTGGGCTGTGGTACAAAGCCATTATCTTAATTTGCAGTAGTGCAATGGGTGTAGCTGTGTGTGCATCCCTGTCCTCACATAACCTAAACCTCACCTGTACTATCCCCACCTGCAGCCACTGCCTAACCAACCGTAGACTCATTAGCCACTTAAGTTTCATCACCTTGGTAAATCTTTGACACCAACAAGCTGAACCAAGGTTTTGGTCCATATTGTCATGATAACATCACACAACTTCTGCATATTTGTCGGCTGCATATCCATGATGTAAATCTCTTGTTTCACCACATCCCAAAGGTCAAAGTACTATTAGACTAAGATCTGGAGACTGTGGAGGCCACTTGAGTCCAGTGAAAGCATCAAACTGGATGCCTCCCTTTGGAGGATTTACAGGTATATCCAACTGTAGGTCCTGTGGCAGACCCCAGTCTTGCTGGAGGGATCATGTATATGCCTCCTGGCCTCCCTGACATCCTCCAGGTGGAGCTGGAAAGTTTTGCCCGGGAGAGGGACCTCTAAAAACTTCTGCTCAATCTGCTGCTACCATGACCTGACCCTGGATAAGTGTAAGAAAATGGATGGGCCTTTCTATCAGTCCCAGTCACTTTTTCCATTCTCCTCTGACCTCTGGCATCAACAAGACATGGATACGTTTCTCTTTCTTTGACTGTTATCTGTAAACCCTACCCTGGTATGAATGAAAATCCCAGTGGTTTCCTAAATCACTCAACCATGCAACGTTCAAAGACACTTACACTTTTCACATTCTGATGCTCTGATACCAATAACATAGTTGTGTTAACGTGCAGTTGAACAGGTGTACCTTATAAAGTGGCCAGAGAGTTCATTTCAGTTCACCTCCTTGGCTCCACGGTTACTGTGTCCTTTGTCTGCCCCTTCTCCCTGCTTTACATGCAATTTGTCTTTTAAACTGTATAGCCAGTACTGGTCCTGATAGAAATCACTAATAATGTGATAACCTCTCATCCATGCAACATTCAAAGACACTTAAATCACTTATTTCCCCATTCTGATGCTCTATCTGAACTTCAGCAGATGGTCTTGGCCAGGTCTACCTGTCTGAGATTGGCCAATAACACATTTTTGTTAATGTGCAGTTGAACAGGTGTACCTTATAAAGTGGCCAGTGAGTTTATTCCAGTTCACCTCCTTGGCTCCACAGTTCTGTCACCGTGTCTTTTGTCTCTTGGTCCTACCCCTTCTCCCTGCTTTACATGCAATTTGTCTTTTAAATTGGTCCTGATGGAAATCACTAACAATGCAATAAAAGAGGTCAGAATTGCATGGTGCAAGGTGAAATATAACAAGTTGTGTGAGGTTATCCATTCAATGGGAGAAGGTTCAGACAAATGTGAGGATGACAAAAGTTTAAAAAGGGGTTATGGTTCAGATGTAGTACCTCTTATAGCAAATTTTTGCCACCGGAGTTTTATGTGGTTTTCAGGGGCTTTTAATAAATTATTGTCCTAGTGTTCATACCTCTTACAGCCACTTGGTGCCGCCAGTGTTTCATGTTGCTTTCAGGTGCTTGTTAAATCCGACCCAGCAGCACAGCTGACATGACACACAGTGAACCAATAACAGATAAAAGCCTCTAACAAATAATTGTTGTCCTAATATGTAAAACAACATCCTCTCAGGTAAACAGAGAGAGAACATGACCAAGTATTGACCTTAAGCACATTTTTAAACAAAACACCCAGCTGCCACAATCTGCTTCACAGTTCATACTCTATCTTTGAGTCATGACTCAGTCAAGTCTGAACACACAGTTATGACACACACACACACACACACCTTGCAGCCTTAAACTAAAAATAAACTTCATTAAAATTGAGAGTCGTGCACCTGATTAACATACAGTTGTATGATATTGGAGTGTAGCGCTAACACATGAAGGCTCTCCGGTACAGTACAGTAAACCACTTGGGAGATGTGATATGATCTCCCAGTCTGTCAGAAAGGAAACCACCAGTAAATATTTAATCAGCAATTTAGTTCGGCTTTCAAATATTCATGGAATCTAATCACCTTAATCATGGTATGATCGTTATTTCACAGCATAATGAAACTCTCCGCCACATCACTCAAGCATGACCAGGGTGGCTGACTTCACGGCGCCGCTCTCAAAAAACAATAAAACTAACACACCCCATTTACACACACAAGAGACACACACACACACAGACGCAAGGAAGCCAACAGGCAAAGGTGAAGAAGGAAAGCAAGAAAGTGTGAGTGTCAAGGATGGAATGAAAGATGGAGAGAAAGAAACAAGAAGCTAGAAAAGAAACTACAAACACTCACTCCTGTGCATCTAGACCATGATCCCTCACCGTTTCCCACCCATTCAGACTCACATACAAATTCACAAGGGGAAGTTATGTTACGTTAGAGTTGCTCCAAGAGTAGAGAACAAGGACTGGATGAAGATAGGGAGAAGAAACCAAGACAAACATTAGGCCTGTCAAACAGTGAGTTAACACACATTTACTTTAATAGGACTATTTTTATGTGCTCACGCACCTCTCTTTTTCCTTGGTAGAGCTTTAGACTGAGGCCAAGCATTTTGTTCCCGTATCATGTGCATTCATTGCACAGGTTTTCAGCAGGACTGACTCTTTACAAACTTCTGAAAGACTAAAACCTTGCATAGGAACTTTAAGTTGAAACAAATTAATAACAAAACATTGTTGATATGCACAAAAATATATATTTGATGCTCTACTACATCAAACAAAAAGACAAGATATTGAGAACAGGAAAAATGCAAAAGAAGCGTGGGCCGAGAAGAATAAGGACTTGAGGAGTCAGACAGGAAAACATAAATATGCTAATTCTGTAATATGACAAGATTTCCAGATGACACAATGATACAGCGTCATTTATCCTGCACACACAGCGACGTTGTCCTCGGCAGTCCCACCAAACCTGACTGGAGAAGCTGGAGAGAGCGAGCCTCAGGGCGGCAGCGGCGGCAGCAGCAGCAGCTCTTTACACAGCAACACTGAGATGGATCTAATGTACAGTATAATGTTTGGCCTGAGGAGCACACAGGGAAGCCGCTGTGTCCTATTTGCTGGGATGTTGAGCTCATTTTGGGGGGAGCACTTCATTCTCCCTGCCCTGTGGGGTCTTAGCCACAGGCTGAAATACAGTACAATCTATCTGTTTTTCATCAGACGCCGCAATAGCCTCTCACAGTCTGCATGATGCTGTAGCCCCCACATCTACCTCATCCACTCACCTTAACAGTCTGCATGTTTGGAAACAGCAGGAGGAGGATGTCAGACATGTTATCATCACCTCACATCACGTGGACGAACAAGTACTCCATGTGAACACTGTTCTGTTGTTTCTAGCTCGATTTAAGCCAAATGGCATCAAATTTAGTTGAGTTTCCAGACTTTTTCTGTCCTTTCTCTGTTTCACTTGAGTTACTCAGAGCCTTCAGACTCCAGAAAAAAGTGGATCAGTTTGAGACAAACAAAATAAAACACTTTAAAACCAGTGCTTCCAGGGTATTAAAACGCAGGAGCTACATCCGTCGGTGTGCCTCTGGTCTTATCCAGCCTTAAGGGTAAAGCTCCTCATGGTGTTCAGGAGTGTGGCGGCTAATTAGCGCAGAGATAAACTTCTACTGAAGCTGTGACATTTAAATAAAAAGTACACGGAATAATCAAATAATGTTGTCTTTTCGTTTTCTGGCCAGAGGCAGACTCAGAATATTCTGGTTCTTGGCACTATTAAAGGGGAACTATGCGAGTCTGGCCGCTTTTCCTCTGTGTTGCTAACTCTCCTCCTCCGGGCCGTGTGCATTTGTTTTAACAAAGCCGGCGAAAAAAACAATCCATGGAGCGCTGGACAAGGTTATATAACATATACGATGATATGACGTCTATATTCGTGTAGTCTGAACCGTCAAACGAAAGATTACAGGTTACGTTGTGCTTTTGTGTCGCGTTGTGCAGAGACGAGAGCTGGGACACTGGGGCGGAGGCCAAGTGCTGCACTGATGTTTTGCGGTAACAACAATACGAAAAGAAAACACTTCAGTTGCTTCCAAAATGAATCATCTTCATCTTTTTAGACACATTTTCCCAAAATTGAAGCCAGCAAATGGTATTCACTTAAAACAACAACAACAACAGCAACAACAACCACAACAGCAACAGCAACAACATCAACAGCAACAGCAACGGCAACAGCAACAACAGCAGCAACAGCAAAAGCAACGACAACAGCGACAGCAACAGCAACAACAACAACAACAACAACAACAACAGCAACAACAACAACAGCAACAGCAACAGCAACAACAGCAACAGCAACAGCAACAACAACAGCAACAACAACAACAACAACAACAACAACAACAGCAACAACAACAACAACAATGACAGTAACAGCAACAGCAGCAGCAGCAGCAACAGCAACAGTAACAACAGCAAAGGCAACAACAGCAACAACAGTATTTCGTGTCCTCTGAAGCTTTAAAGAAAGTTTGTCTTGAATCCTCAACATGCAACAACAATAAAACACACAAAGACACGATCATGCTGCAAATTCATAAAACAACTGAATCAATCTGAGCAACACACAAGCTGCAAAAACTCACAACACGGGGGGAGTGTTTCTTGGGACGCAATAAAGTGACGGACCTGGCTGGGGGATGCTTTGCTCAGTGTTTCTTGGCTTTAGAAGTCGTACTGATGGTTACCAGTTTAGTGGGTTGAGTTTGTTTTGTTTATTATAACGTCAGCTTCACATGATTCAGATATGATCTCAAACATGTAGCCTGCTGTTAGCTTAGCATCAGACTTTAGCCAGGTCTGTCTTTTTTTCTGACATTTCCAACTGACTTCCCCAGTTCAAGTGGAACTGCACCACAAGTGAGCATTTATTTTTCCTTCTTAGTCACTTTACAAATGCAGTGCTCCTGTACATGCATGTACCTGACTTTAAGCCAAATCCCCGACACTTCTCCAGCGGCAGATTAGAATAATCCTCCGAAGGAGAGTCAGATATAAACGAGGCAGAGTTACAGCTGCCTGATTCACTTGGTTCCTCCTCTCCCTCTGCTCTTCTGCTCAGACTTTCTTACAGCACACGATTACTGAGGGCACGTGGTAAGACAGTGTGGATAATCACACAAGAAAGCAACAGCTTTGGGCGTCAGTGAGGTGAAATACTACAAGAAATGTGAATCCCAGAGGCTTGACACAATCCCCAAAGCACACAACCTTCAGCACAGCCATGAAGATAAACAAAGAGGTACATCATCTGGCTAATCCTCTGAAGAGGGAGTCAGAAGACCTGAACCCACCGTAGGCCGACAAAGGGGGAGTGAAGTGATGACATGATGACAACGATAGCGACAATAAAATGCTGCCGGGGAGCCGAACAGAGGGGTCGATTCTGGAATTTGACCTCGGATGTAACGCACTCAGATCATCAGTTTGAGGAAGGTGATTGGCAGGGATTAAACAGCTGCTGTTAATTAGAAGTAAAGGTGAAGTAGGAAGATTATGTAAAGTGGGCTTTATGATGCAAAACAGTGAATAGCTCAAATTATAGCAGAAGGTCTGGTATTGAAACGTCTTTAAAACTCCCTATTTTGTTTCTTTGTTGTGTTTTCTTCTTTATTATCGATGTTCTCGTCCCATAAAAGCCCACTTTCTCTTTCTACTGTAGATTTAAAGTTGTTAAAACCATCTTATCCTACACGTTATAACATTATCACTCATGATCTAATCTGTAGGAGCTTGTTCTACAGATGTTTACACCAAGACTCTGTTTCATCAAATCGCCTTCATCAGTTCAAACGCATTTTCCTCAAAATCAAACCCGACGTGTTTGGTGTAGGATTTGAACACAAGTTCTGAGGGTTTAAAGAAATGTTGTTAATGCACCATATAGAAAAAACAAAACAAAACCAAAGACAATATTATGAGCTCCACAGGCAGCAGGTACATGGAGCAATCACACTGTCAGGACTCGTTGTTTTCTTTACACCTCTTCATACTCTGGTCTGTTCAGTCTCTCATTTCTACTTAGTTTAGTTTCATGGGAGTTCCTCCACACACGGGGCTGGTTAACCTGCCACAGGGCCCAGAGCTGGGTTCGCTGCCCATTTCTCCCAGTGGGTTGCAGCCTTGTTTAGAAGTTATCTGTTAGCTTTAGTGAACTATGTGACACTTTCACCTCGCACCCCTGTATCTCAAGCTCAAATCCTCCCAACTGCCAAATCTCTTCTTTAGATGTCAGTGTATTATGATACGATGTTGTATTGATGTCACCTGCCTCCAAACAGACTTTAGGTTGTTCTTCTAAAGTTCAACATGTTCTTCAGATTGATTGAATCCACCCTCAGCTTCTTCTTCACTGCAGGATCTGATGTCTAGATTATAGATTATCACATGAGTCTCCTGAAGATATTCATTCTAAGTTACATTTGCACATGATCGCACATTAAAGCTCCTGCAAGGAACTTTCAGTTTGTTTTGATTTTGACGGAAATATAGCGATGAAATTGGTTTTGGTTTTTACTTGCTAGCATAGCAACAACTCAATGCTAATATATAGCCTCATCAACTGTGTCGTCTCCTCTGGTCTCAGTGACATACAACATTTCATCGTCCGATGGACCGACCCGTCCACTGCCTTCTGAAGGTAAAGCGTTACACTTTTTAGAAATAGCTGATCTTCCCACCGATGGCCTCATTTGCTGCTGTAGGTCACAGAGACATCAGCAGAAACCAGAGACTTTTGCATATCCAGCTCAAAGATGCTCATAGGGACTTTAGAAATGTCAATATGATGCATTTTAATACATCATAACATGCTGGGTTAGGCTTCATGCTTGTATGAGTTTTTCCTGTTCATTTTTCATGTATTTTAAACGTATAGACCCAAACTGTATATTGACTTTGGGCTGTCTACAGATATTCTCATTCATCGAGGTCATCGTTATCTCTGGGCAACAAATTGAGTCGATGCATCGGTCTGACTCGTCCTCACTAGTCTGACGTGTGCGGACGAGTCAGACCGATGTGTACCAAACTGATGAAGCCTCTTGGATAAGAGGCGAAACATCTTCCTAGACAAATACAAGACCAGTGTCCTTCGATTCAGTTTGTTGCCCCGAGATGACTCTGGGCTGGTTATACATTTGACTGTATGGAAAACACATGGTTCATATTGAGTACATTTACCGACAGGAAAGCAAATTGAATTCTGCAACTGAATCAATGGATCAGTGAATCAGTGAATCAGTGATCTCCCCAGATTTATTACTGTTAGTCATTTTTTCATAGCGTTCAGTTTGAGTTACTCGACACTTTTGTCATGGAGTGTTATGGTTTATTTCATTATTCATCTCTTAATTTCACTTCTCTTATATTATCATGGTCATGTGGGGGAGTAATCGCCCTGCTGCAGTGTGTGTTACAGTCAGATACAGCTGCTGTTTCCCCAACGTTAGAACAAGGCGAGTTCACAGGTGGTGATAAAAAATAAATGAAACACGATATAAGTGGATTTCATTTGTACGGACTTATTTATGTAATAATTAAAAGAGAGAGACATTAAAAGGACCAGATGGTTGATTGTCACAGAGCAAAGCGACCGATTCACACATGAGTTTGTCTTTGTTTTAATCGAGTCATTTCTTCCACCCTCTGTCGTTTCCCTGTTGTTGCAGACTGAAGGCAGCAGAGACAAAGAAGATGAAAGTGTTGATGCATGGAGGGAAACTCGGTTCGCCTCCCGCTGCTGCAGAAACATCTCAGCAGGAGAATCTTTCTAACCTACATTTCAGCACTTTAATGTCAAATGCATCTGTAAGTACACAAGTGTGTAGAAGTAGCAGGTCACTGCATGGAGTCCTGCACAAGGAGCGATTCATATATTTGTGTGGTTAGTGCTGAAAGCCTGTGGATCATTTGCTTATTAAGAATTATCTGGACAAACGAGTTTTAGTTTAACATCTACCTTTATACCGTATGGAGCTCAAATTAAATCTGAGTCTTTGCATAAGTTCAACCGTGTCCTGATTATTTCTATTATAATAATATGTATAATCATACATCATACAGGGCGCGTGCTCGGGATACGATCCTGATGATAAATTGTGAAGTAACGAGCCAACAACTGACCACACTGATGAATTATGTAACTCATTAAAGGACCTGATGAATGAAATAAAGCAATTAGCATCCACCCAGCAATAAACAGAGGTTTCTTCCTGTTAAAGGGACGTTTTCCTTTAGTGCTGCTCTCTGTGGGATCTGTTGTGTTTCTGTTGGGTTTTGACCTTAAAGTCAAAAAACCCTGAAGATAAGGTGCATTTATAAAATAGAACTGAACTGTAATTGTTGGTTTTGTACATTACTTTGTTTCTTCTAAACCCGTATGTGATGGACAAACGTAATATATGACATATATTGATGTATTGCTATGACATATATACAGTAGTAGTATGGATATATGTATATGTAGCTGTCATGTATGTGGACAATATGAGCACAGACGTCAATGTGAATGACAGACTCCCTGCATGTGTCACTTTTTATATTCTATATTGCACATTTAGCAAAATACATGTGTAGAAATGATTATGAATGAGTTCTATATGTAAAAGTATGTATTATACACAGCAACGGTCATATTGTTATGGACTAGATATATTTACATGGAATAGTTTTAACTTCTAACAGGTTTCCTATAGCATTATTACATATATGATATATGTTTTTACTTAATCTGGAAATAAATGAAAATTCACTTCATGTACATACGTCACATTTACATATAGTGGGACCATTGGGTGCAGGACACTTACAGTCTTTGTAGTTAAAACCCTGGACTTGTCCTCTTACAGACTTTAATTTAACTATCTGTGGTTCATCTGTTGCTCCTCTCACCAGCGACTTTCTCTCAGTGATGCTGAATCACAGCGTCAACCCGCAGCCCCCCCCCCCCCCCCCCCCCCCCCTTGTGATGTCAGCGCCATAACAGCCGCCTGCCTCCTAAAGCCGGCAGCAGGGGGGAGAAGTCAGTCACAGTGCTGCTGAGTGCTGGGCTTCCCGCTGCAGAGCTGCTCTCTGGATCCTCCCTGAGACACAGGAGAAGAAGCAGCAGCAGCAACAGCAGAGGACAAACTAGAAGAAGATCTACAGAAGAAAGAAAACAACAACAGTAATAAAAATAATAATACTGATCATTAGTCCCGAATGGCTCCGGTGCATGGGACCTGCAGCAGAAACATGGAGAGGTCAGAGCGCGATGTGACAGGGAAGTCCAAGAGGAAGAGGAGGAGGAGGTGTAAAGGCAAAGGTTAGTGAAGACACACGGGGACACATCAGATTGTTGTTGTTGTTGTTACACATTAAATCAGCCTTTTCGTTCTGTACTGTTGTTACTCAGACTTAGTTTTGCTGTGACATCAGGTTTTGACTCATTTACATAACAAAGCATTTATTTGTCTCGTGGTTTTATTGTCACAGCAGCTTAATGCTAATTCTGCATCCTGTCTTTATAGCAACTTCATTATTCTTGATGGTGTTGTGGAGGTGTAACCATGGCAACCGACATCCTTTAACCTTTACAAGTTTTCTCTTTTTTTTTAAACCCAAACTGTGACCTTTCCCTGAACCTGAACCTGAACCTGAACCTGACCGGGTCAAGTTTTGTCAGAGTCAGTCATTAGTCACCTGTGTTTTTAAACTGTTCATCTGTAGGTACATGACCCACCGAGGTGTGTCAGAGGGACAGGGACTGCATGGTCGTTGAAGTTGGAGGATTTTATTGCACTCATTGACGTCTCTTACACTGATTTAAAACAGCGTTTAATGCCACAGAAGGTTAACAGAAACCAGGATCACGCTGCCGTCATCGCCTGCACCCTTCAAATGACTTTTATCATTCGTTCAGCAGGTTCACGAATCAAACGGATGTTAAAGTTTAGTTAAAACAACCCAAGTCATCACACTTCGTCCTGTGTGTGTTTGAACCAAGTTCCCCCCACAGTCAGCTGCAATCTCACCACGATGCTTCCTCTGGAGACCACGAATGTTCACACACACATACACACACACATACACGTCAGATATTTCAGTCTCAGCAAAGAGTCGTGCAGCTGCAGTGTTATAAACCAGAGGAAGCAGATAAACGCTGGTGTCATCCTCAAAACTGCACCACAGCAGAGTCAGTGTGAGTTTGTATCTGCTCATATTTCACACAAACACAGAATCAGCCGGTGGAACAAATGTCATCGTACAACGCCGAAGACGCTGCACGTTCCACCCTCTATTTACTCTGTGTCATGTAAATGGGCATAAATGTAATGATGCGAGCGCCGCTAATCATAATTACAGTCGTCTGGGCAACAGGTCAGCCTTTTAGGATTAAACTGGCATTGTTCTCCACATGCTAATCCTGAGTAAATGCGGCAGATTACTCTGTGATGGCTTTTGTATTAAGTCCAATGGTTATTCAAAGTGCGCTAAGCCTATTCCACTTTCATTAATGACCCATTGGCCTTTTTTTATGTGTGTGTGTGTGTGTGTGTGTGTGTGCGTGCATCGATGCTTCCAGAAAATCATTACTCAACACAGCTCCTTAAATCCCACTATTTTAGGGACAGACTGCACTTAGCTGATGTTTCCACAGTTTCCGGCCACGAGCGCCACTTTGACACCAGCTGTCGTTTTTAGAAACAGAAGGCGGCGTCTTTTTCTCTGTTGTTTACAGTACAGCTCTGTGAGCGCACAACACGTTGTGTGACTGTTGTCTATATATTCTCCGTTCAGCCGACAATAACTCTTTTGCGAGTTTTAACTCCCGGCAGCTTCACATGAAAACTGTCGTCATGTCTGTGTGTCAAATACAAACGACAGCATTTCTGTTGGAGTCCAGGTTAAACAGACTGGATTGTGGTGGATGTGTTTGTTAAAGTCTGGATGGAGCCAGGCTTTTTGCTAAGCTAGGCTAACTATGCCCTGACCTGACCTCATCGGATGCCGGGAAAAGACGTGGAAAAGTCATTTGGAAAGCGCAGTAAGTCTTCAGTAATGAAAGGAAAAGGCGGCTCAGTGCAGTGATTATTGGTTATTGGTTGGATGAGCATTAACTTGATTAATTCCCTTTGCCTCAGCCGGGGGTGTCGTGTATCTACCTGTGTAATGTGACATGTGATGATGCGGATAATTGGATTGATATAAGAAAGGAAGATTCTTGATCGTTTCCACTGGGACGTAACATGAGGTTACACTTCTTAACATAACATGGGATACATGTGGCTGAGAACCAACACTGTGGAGCAGGTCTTATTCTATATTCAGTGTCCTGGGCAGTGTTGTAGTCAAGACCATGGCCGGAGCATACCAGGACAAGACCAAGACTTTGAGGAGGTCAAGACCGAGGAAAGGCCAAGACTGGGGGGGGGGGGGGGACCAAGTCCAAGACCGAGACCAAACCAATGTGAGACCATTTACAAGACCAATACTGTATATACAGTTAGTGAATTACATCACATAAACAAAAGTGAGAGACAGGGACATTTGCGGTTAAAAAAAAAAAAAGATGCCACTGCAGATGTGGTCCAGCTCAACTGAGACCGAGTCTAAATGTAGTCGATTCTGAGACAAGACCAAGACCATGAAAATGTACTACGACACTAGTCCGGGGGGGGGGGGGGGATGTGCACATTTTAGTGACTGACTTCAGAACAGAAACAAACCAAGAAGTTCTAAATGGTGAGAAACCATTTTAGCTCCTTTGTTACAGAAGACGTCCTCTGCCTCTCTGTGAGGACTCTCTGTGAGGACTTACTGGACTGTCTGATGAACACACAATGAAATGATGCTGTTAATAAGGATTTTTTTCCCTCTGCATCATCTGTGCACACATGACAGGATGAAGTTATTGTGGGTTTTTGACCATTCTGCTATAAAATCCCCTTCTGTTCTGCTTTTCAGTCAAATTAACCAAACTGTCATTTGTTGGCTGAGAAAAATGATTTGATTGTCCTGCTTTTAGCGAGGATTATGACTCCGCAGCATGGGACAGACAGCTGCTGTCTGTGATGAGTCTTGTCAGTAGTTTTCTGACGACACGTCACGCGCTTGGACATATCTGTATATTGGATGCATTTTGGATAAGTGAGCTCCGTCGTGCAGTCAAACTTAGTGGGGCATGTCAGTGTGCAATTTCACTGATGGATTCAGCAATCTCCGCACTTCTCTGGGGCCCTGGCTTCATGAAAACATTAGCAATATGGTTTGTGTGCCCATTTAACTTAATTGCAGGGATGCTCAGCGGGTAAAGTGTGGTACTAACTCTGCAAGGGTTAGGGGTCCCATTTCTTCTGAAGCTCACTGGGTGTGTGTGTGTGTGTGTGTGTGTGTTGCACACTGTGAGCTTTGATCCACACGGGGTCTGGATATACATATATATGACAAGTTTACATTCAGTCTTGCTTTAATTGTTTGCATCTTTTCAATCTGTATTATTGCATCTAGAAAAAGTCAGTGAGACAACGCATCCTCCTGGTAACAACTAATACAGACAGTCTGTATTTTACCAGGAGTGACTGACACCACAGGGTTTTAGGACCAGTGGGGTAAATTCAAAGTTTAAAACCCTGAATTTTCAAGTTTAAAGATGCAACTTCACAAAAACACCGACACCGTGGTAATGAATATTTCCCCACTGCAAAATCCAGAACAAAACAGATCACATCTGTCTCAACTTACACGGTGTAGATGTATTTAATATCTCAATAGAAAAAAGGAGTTTAAACATGAAAAGTTTTGATTTTTTAAGTCTTTTATCTACTTTTTTTTTCCACCGAAATGTGGCTTTACACCAGGCAGGTCAAACCTATTCTACAAAGGGCCGGTGTGGCTGCAAAACCACACCGGCCCCCAACACAGTGAGAGATCAAAATACTAAAACCCCTGTGGGGATGCTCACACACACACACGCACACACACACACTAACACTAACATTGCATCCAGGAAAAAACAGAACTAAAGAGAAGCTTTGCTCCGACTGAGAAGAAGGAAAACACAAGAAACAACAACACGACTGAGATCATGTACTTCACCTGACATACGCCACAGTGATTAAACATTTTACATTTTTACTGGTCAAGTCATTTGTGTAGAATATTTTTTATCCTTCACACGTCCACGTCTGCAGTTTTACAAGGATTCTCATTCGCCCTGATGTGAATGAGTCAAACTCAGGGGAGCGTTTCCATCAGTCTCCTGCAGACAACATGAGCATGATATCAGATGAGAGGAGCCTCTAGTGGTTCAGACTGTTGCATGTACAAGTAGGTGACACATGATGTCGTTCTGCAGAAAGTGATGCCACATCTGCAAACACTCACGTTGGTGTTTAATTTTAAAAATCAGATGTTTTAATGCATGACTTGTACAGGAAGAGGATATTTTTAGCTGCACTGGTGACATGGAGGGATGGTGGAGGGATCCATCCATCCATCCATCCATCCATCCAATAACTTCCCCCCGTCAGCTACATCATCAGAAACACTCCCAGAAGTCAGAAACTCAGAGAGACTTCAGTAACCCTGAGTTAACAATCCAAGATGGCCGCTCCATGCATCAACAGTTACTAAAAGCTGGACATGACACTGTTTATCAGATGCTATTAGCTAACAATGCTAACAACAACAGCTATCAAAAAGGTTCCTCTTCCAACTTGTAACACATATCAGAGAAGTCTTAACGACCCGGATCTGCCCCTAAACTCAGTGGGTTCTCTGCAGGCGGTCACCGAGTCCTCCCACAAAGATCGGTTGAAATTGGCTCGGTACTTTTTGCATAATCCTGCTGACAAACAAACAGACCCAGGTGAAACCATAACCTCCTTGGTGGAGGTAACAATCACAACAGATAAGAGTCCACAGTCAGAGACAAATGAAACCCAATCTTTCAAACTGATAAAGTGACAGTAAAGCAGCAGGCGAGGGCATTAAAAGTTGAAACAAGGCCATTTCCAGCAGTCAGCGGCCTGCCATAGATTATTGCTGTCATCCTTATTATCTCCCGTTGCAGTTTCATTGCACATTACCATATGTTTCAGGCAATAATTTCATCACTCATTTCCAAATAATGATCATCAGCCTGTTGATTTGAAAGCAGACGTTTAGCTTTGACTGGCTTTGTTGCTTGAGTGTGATTTGATGAGATGATGCACTGAACTAAATTTAGACCTGGACTGAGAAAGGCTTTGTAGTCTGTTCGCTCCACGCAGGAAAGAAGATGATGTTTGACATGGATGTGAAATAACAAACTCTCAGGTGCAACAATTAAAAGCAAAAAGACAATAAATGAAACAAAGCATGCAAATAGACTTGGTACTTTGCAAATGTGATTGAATGTGGTTTTCTGGAGTTTCATCACCCAGCTGTCGGCTCATGATTAACTGATGATTTTAGCACACATTCAAACCGTCAGTGGAAGTTACTGACTTAATTAGTCAGTGCTGCTGCATCTTTGTACAGAGAGAGAATCTGCTCCTAAACGCTCCTGATGACAGACACAGAGCAGTCTGAACGGAGACATCATCAGTTTACTATGAACACAAAACAAAAATTCACAAAGAGCGAATTGGGACGCCACTGACCCGTACCAGATTAAACCAGCTCAACCAAACACCTCGACTGTCCCACAAAGTCCACCGTCCATTTCCCTTTCAAAATAAATCCAAAAGCATAAATGGAATTTAAATCCTCTCTTCAAAATGCAAGAAATTAGAATCCAACAAACAGCAACGCATTGTCAAGAACAAAGAGGAAAAAGGATCCAGAGGGAATCAAACTCACCAGATGCAGCTCTTGGAGTTGATCTCTGCTCGTCAAGTCGTCCACTCACAGAAGTGCAGGATTGACCACAAACACAGAAACGCCTTATTCCAACTCTGTAGATGAAACATGCTTCTTGTCCTCCAAACAATCCACACTCCATTGTTCACCTGGCCACACCCCCCAACACAAACACCTGTGAACCCTCCTGCCCTGGAACAGGAAGCTACAGGAAGCTTCCTGTTCCAGGGCAGGTAAAAGCATGGGCAACAGAGAGGGACAAAAATCAAAAGTTTGACCTGGCAAGGATTTCATTGATCTGTATACTTTATACAACATACACGTACAGATGTATATTCGCTGTGAGCAGGGTTCGAACCTGCGCGGGGAAACCCCATTGGATTTCAAGTCCAACGCCTTAACCTCTCGGCCATCACAGCTTCACAATACAGACAATACAGACAAAGATTTCTGACAAATCAAAGACAATTCAACTTCCTTTTCTTTTTGAGGATATCTGTCTGTTTCTATAAAACCTTGGTGTGAGTGATGAGGCATTAGAGAGTTAGTCCCTGCCAAGTCTGAGCTTCAAAACCACTCAGTGATGTGATGGTGCCAGGTTTGATAGATGTGAGATTTCTGGAAGCTTTTATTGTCTAACTGAGGGGAAGGGAATGGTTGGTGTTTCTGTTGGTCCCACTGATGTTCATTTCACTTTATTAGGAAGGTCCAGTGTTTGATCCTTCTTTGAGGACTGAATCTTTAAGGTTGTTAAAGTACCTCATCGCTGTGAGCAGGGTTCGAACCTGCGCGGGGAACCCCCATTGGATTTCAAGTCCAACGCCTTAACCTCTCGGCCATCACAGCTTCTATTGTTTGCTTCTTTCTGTCAGTGGATGATATGACTATGTCTATGAGCCAGTCCATGGTCCATATTTCTACTTTTACTTTATTAAAAGCTTAATGTAGTTCTTCCCCTGTACATGTAGGACTTTGGAAGTAAGTTGTCACTAGAAAGTTCTGCAAAGTCTGGTTGCCTTTGATTTCTTTTGTCTGCAGATGTAGAAATCTTAATTACGTTCTTCTTTCGAAGCTGTGATGGCGGAGAGGTTAAGGCGTTGGACTTGAAATCCAATGGGGGTTCCCCGCGCAGGTTCGAACCCTGCTCACAGCGATGAGTTAATTTAACATCCTTAAAGAAGCATCAAAACCATGACCTTCCTAATAAAGTGAAATGAACATCAGTGGGACCAACAGAAACACCAACCATTCCCTTTCACTCAGTTAGACAACAAAAGCTTCCAGAAATCTCACATCTATCAAACCTGGCACCATCGCATCACTGAGTGGTTTTGAAGCTCAGACTTAGCTGCTCTGCAGTTGCCGACTTGGCAGGGCCTAACTCTGTAATGCCTCATCACTCACACCAAGGTTTTATAGAGACAGACAGATATCCTCAAAAAGAAAAGGAAGTTGAGCTGTCTTTGATTTACCGTCTGTAGATGCAGAAACCTTTGTCTGTATTGTCTGTATTTTGAAGCTGTGATGGCCGAGAGGTTAAGGCGTTGGACTTGAAATCCAATGGGGTTTCCCCGCGCAGGTTCAAACCCTGCTCACAGCGAACAAAGCCTGGAAGTTGTCTGTCAGTCAAGGAAACTAGAAACCTCACAGCCTTGTGTAAATAGACAACCATTTTCTGACTAATAAAGCCCCAAAACTTTATCAGTACTGTACATCTGCAACATCTGCACAGTTGCCACAGCTGTGATGGCCGAGAGGTTAAGGCGTTGGACTTGAAATCCAATGGGGTTTCCCCGCGCAGGTTCGAACCCTGCTCACAGCGATGCCACATTTAACGATCTTACAGATTCAGTCTTCAAAGAAACATCAGAAACTTGAGATTGAAAAAAATGAAAATTTAGCTGCTAAGTTGTGAGATATTTGTCTGAGGAATTGGTGGCGACCAAACCAGAGCAGAAACACCTCACCTCTGTTTAGGTTCACGTAGAAATGACATTACACATCTTACATATCATGGCTTTTCCAGACTATTCATATCAATAATAGATCAACAGATGTATGTTTTCATGTTTTCATGTTTCATCAAGCCCATCTGATCACATGAAAAACAGGCCGTCATTCATTCATTCATTGGTTTGTTAATCACTACTTTTACATGTAACTCTGAGGCTCTTTTCTGTGTGTGTGTTTGTTTGCATATTTGTGAAGGGTGTGAACGGTACCTATTGTGTGCAAATGTTTATGCGTTCATCAGCTCACTTGAATGTGCCGTCAGCAGTTTGCGCTCTCAGCCCGCCCGCCCACTCACCTACAAAGAGCTGATCAAAGCTCAGAGTTGCGGCGTTTTCAGAGCAAATTCTCTCAGAGAGGAAAGATAAAAAGAATCGGCGGGAAGCTTTTTGCCTTATTATGTTGAGTTAGGCAACTAAAGACCATGTTTCTACATATCCTTTGTGAGAAACAGTTGATTTATTCAACTTTTTACTTCAGTGCATCTCCTTGCAACAGGGAATTAGGTCACGCAGACTTTTCCTTTACTCTGAAATGAACATCAGCAGGAAGTTGAGGAGGATCTCAGTCCCAGTCTTTGGTCATCATGTTCTATCAGAGAGCCGGAAAGAACAAACAACACAAATCCCGAGCAGAGTTTGTCGAGACAGAAGATCATTAAGCCTCAGCTCTCTGTTACATATTCAGTTTTCAGTGTTTTATTAGTTTTTACACAGATAACCGTGGGACAAAAAACAGACTGGGCAAAGTTGCCCGAGGTAAAATTGTTAATGTGCACTTCAGGCTTCAGTGGAGTTCATGTTGTATAGAAGAAACTTTTGGGTGGAAACAGAGTTAAAGCTTGAGACAGTTTTCACCGTTTCAAGTACTGGAATTACATGTGCTGAACACTGAAGCAGAGTTTCACAGGTGGCCAGATATAAGTCAACCAAATATCTTAGTTTGTTATTGAGGATTTCAAACCACCCTGTGGATTGAGTCTCTTTAAGTAAAGCAGTGCAAACCGTCGCTGTGAGCAGGGTTCGAACCTGCGCGGGGAAACCCCATTGGATTTCGAGTCCAACGCCTTAACCTCTCGGCCATCACAGCTTGGAGACTGGAAGGCATGTCCACACACTAAGGTTACTCCATTTCCTGTTTTACTGACTGAATCCAATCAGGACGGTCTAAAAGAATCACAAAACTCACACAAAGAAAACATTACAGTGAAATGTCCAAAAACCCTTTTCAAGAGGTTTCAGGCAGATGTTTAATTGCAATGATACAGCTATAGGACACTGAGTTATCAATCCTGCTCCTACTGTGGACTGTACAGAAAGATGTACATGTGTGGGACCAAGACTGTCATCGCTGTGAGCAGGACTCGAACCTGCGCGGGGAGACCCCATTGGATTTCAAGTCCAACGCCTTAACCTCTCGGCCATCACAGCTCAGAACGGTTTCTGTCATCACCACGAGTCCTTTACCCCAGCAACCTTTCGTTGTGTTTGCATCTATCTCATCATGGTTCACCCTGCTCATGAAGCTGTGATGGCCGAGAGGTTAAGGCGTTGGACTCGAAATCCAATGGGGTCTCCCCGCGCAGGTTCAAACCCTGCTCACAGCGACGTGACAGTTGTTAAACATGGTGGTGCGTCAGGCCAAGTTCAATAAGTCCAACTAGCATTGTGCTGAGTTGAAATCCTCACACCTTCCTGCTCTGAAGTTTGACTCAGAAGTTAAACCAAATGTTTAACTGAAGGAGACGTGAGGTTGTTCATATTCACATCATTTTACTGCTCCTCTACCAGCTTGTAGATTGTTCAGTCTGTGACATATTTAAGGTCGACTACAAAATGGTCCAATATGAACAAGCCAATAAAGGGAATAAAGTGTTTGTAAACTGGTACACAGGCTGTGTTAAACTGGGATAAGAACAGTGGAGTTGTAACCGTAGAATCCTACAGCTTAATACCTCCACTGTGAAAAGAGTGCAGAGCAGTGTGAACACTCATCCATAGCTCCTCTGTGTGCAGGCAACTGACACTCCAGAGCCAAAGTGTTGATACAGCATACACATACCTCTGTTCAAAGACACATATCAAGTGCACACTATCGCTGTGAGCAGGGTTCGAACCTGCGCGGGGAGACCCCAATGGATTTCAAGTCCAACGCCTTAACCTCTCGGCCATCACAGCTCAGAAGCTGCAGAGAAGTCAGCCAGTATCTGTCATCACTGTGGGTGATGCAGAAGCCTTTTGGATGAAATATCTTTAAGATTAAAAGACAGGCAGTTTTGTCAAGCTGTGATGGCCGAGAGGTTAAGGCGTTGGACTCGAAATCCAATGGGGTCTCCCCGCGCAGGTTCGAACCCTGCTCACAGCGATGTATCAGTCCACCTTTAACTGGTCATTTAAAATACATGCAAACACATCAGTACAACTAATATTGCAATTTTCATAGCTAGACTGGCAATCACTAAGGTCGTACCCTCCGGATCAAATGCCTCTCATCTTTGCCCAGTTTTCCAAACAAGAAGCATGAAGATGTAGCAACTTACTCTGACATCACAGGAGCTGCTTCTGTTTACCATAAATGGCCCTTTTTCATCACACAGTTACAGTTCTACTCAGTTCTACTCGACTCAACTCTACTCAGTTTTGGTTATTTCCATTACAGCTGAGTACCTCATAGCTCCTCCTCAATGTGGGAGCAGCATCATAGCACGGCTACTATGATCGATCCATCTAGCTCTCTTTTTTCAATCCTCTCGTCAGCTTCAAACACTTGTCTGCACCTCGTTGATGGACCACGGTGTGGTTCTCTGAACAGCAGCCATTTAAATTATGTGGGCGCTGCTGCCGGTGTGTTTTTAAGAATAATTCTTGTGTCGGACGTCACACACTCCTCCAGTGATGACACACTGGCCAATCAGTGGCTGGCAGTTAGTTCAGTCAGACAACGCTGAAATTAGAACAAATAATTTATTTGAGCATGAGCATGGCAGGCTGAAGCACAGCATAGGTATTCTTGAGCATGGCTGCAGCAGGTTTGGCGTCAGGCTCTGTCTCAGTTATTCATTCCCTGAATAATGATCTTCTTAACAGACCTAACAGGGAATGAAAGCAGATCCCCGCAGGGGATCATAGAGACAGAGCCCACAGGTGGATGCTGGGGAGGTGGTGGGTTTGCAAAACCTCATGGGCAGCAGGAGCAGCAGCAGCAACGTGATGGTAAGCAGCAGCAGCAGCAAGGGCTGCAGCAGAAAACAACAGCATTGCCATCATTTGATGTAACATTTTAGCATTGGCTCAACTCGATTGGAACCTGTTGGAGGTACCAGGTACTGTCCCGAGTGGAAAATGAAAAAAAAAAAAAAAGTAGAGTTGGGCCGAGTAGGGCTAATGGAAAAGGGCCAGTACACAGCAGCAGCTGAAGAGTCTTGCTTCTTTCTGCTAAAGACAAGACACAGTCATCGCTGTGAGCAGGGTTCGAACCTGCGCGGGGAGACCCCATTGGATTTCAAGTCCAACGCCTTAACCTCTCGGCCATCACAGCTTCACAAGCCCCACAAACAATGACTTTTCAAAGGAAAGAAAGGAAGGAACAATCAAAGGAAACTGCAGCTACATCCAGGTCTCCACCCACTGCTGTGTGCCACAGTAGCTGCGTTTACATGCAGTGTTTTCCTCAATCTGATTGAAAACAATCAGATTAAATGACTCTGTATACATGTACACTAAACAAAGCGGGGAGGGGGGGGGGATGAAGGCTTTTACCAATACAGGCAGCAAGGGTCTTTGTTGCATGATGTTGTTCCCAGGAAGCTTCACAGAGGCTTCTTCTACAGTTTGCAATAAATATTAAATGTCACTTTGAGTGGTTATTAAACCTGTGATGGAAGTCCCCGTCAGACATCTCCAGTGTCTTAACCACTCTGCCATTAGAGTCGCTCCTTTGATTTAGCTTGCATGGGGTGGGCCTCTTCTATAGAAATACCTGGAGTTGACTTTGTTGCAGAAACATCTTAAAGTTTGGTATCACCTGTGATCAGGCTCATATAAACACCAGGATAGTAAATGATCGCAAGTAATGAGTAAGGAAGAGGAAATATCAGCCCAAACCTCCATGTATGCCAATATCATTACTAATAACGAGGCATTCGATGGAGAAATTATTGCAGAAAGTTTCCATATTTCTTTGCCCTTGAGAAAAGACAGTGCACATTACAAGTAAATGAAACCCGCTTGCCATTAATTACGCTTAGCAAATGAGATTATCCACAGCTGTCAGACCGCACACACACACCGGACAGCGAGCGGGTGCTTTTTCTCTTCCCCCCCTGCCATGCCTAATTTCATTATTCTATTAAATAAGGTTCATTAACAGTGGCTGGATGGAGAAACTCTGCTTCTAAGGTTTGATAAACACAAGCACTGTAATAATATGAAGTGACGCACGCTTCCTGTTCTCATTCCTGCACGGCTCTTTTGTCTCCGTCCTGAGGATGACAGTGTTTTAGCTCCGAGTGGATGTTCTGTAAAGCATGAACACTCCTCAGCACTTTTTAATGTATTTTATTTTTATTGTCTATTTGCACTACTTGCGATCAGTGAAGCCTTTATCAGTTAAGATGGAGGAGTAACGTGAGAAACACAGGTTGAGAGTGAAATGTATAGCAGCAGATGGTTGTGTGTGTCGCAGGTGGAAGCTGTGATGGGTCGACCTGTGCAGGTTTAAACCGTGCATCACATTAACACCTGTGTAAATGAACACTGCTCACACAACACTGGATGATTCATATTCTGCATCTTGTGCTGCGGTTGCACCTCCTCCTTTAAGTCACTTACAGTTACAGTTACGTCTCTCGTCGTCTCCAGACAGCTGTTTCCTCACAGCTGTGATGGCCGAGTGGTTAAGGCGTTGGACTTGAAATCCAATGGGGTTTCCCCGCGCAGGTTCAAACCCTGCTCACAGCGTGCAGCTCTTGTATTGCTGATGAGGAGACTGACATCACACAAGCTGATCTTGTGTGTTGTGGGAATTCACACCAGAAGCTTTAATCAGCAGAGTGCACAATAAATGTACAGACTGCGAGTGTGTGTGACTCTGAGCAGTTCTGTTACAAACAGAAACTGAAAACGAGAACAATGAAGCAGCACATGTTTGGATTTACGTCTCAGCTACAACTTAGTCCCAGTAAAATCTAAACAATCTCAAAATGAGATGACCTGCCAGAGGTCAAAGAGTTCAAGTAATTGATCGGCATTGTCACCCCCATGGATGACAGCCAACCAGCCCACCGACAGGGGAGCTGTGGCTGAAGTGTGGTGGGACTGCAGCTCACTGGTTACCAAACTACTGAGGCTGCCTGTTTTGGGGTTTCCCACTCAGGACTGCTCTCAGTGTCAGTGTCACATCAGACAGACAAGGTGACGTTCGTCAGACGTCATAACTTGTATTCAGAGGTCGACCCTGGACGACAGGATATGATAATAATCACATGAACACACTAGTCTAAGAGCACACTTACTTCTAACCCCAAGAAACCTTCATCTGCACGTCGACACAGCAGCTGCAACTTCATCTCTAAATCGCTGCACAAACTCATTGTGCAGATTTGCTTGTGATAGAGATTACAGGTAGATTAAGGTAACAATTTGTCATGTTGCAACCTGGGTAACCTCTAGTTAAATCATGTGCAGAGTGTAATACTGCAATTCACAAATGGGTGTGAGTTAATGAAGTGCTACTTGAGCATGTGTGGGTGTGTGTGTGTTCGTGCTTGAGCGTCTCTACGAGTGAGGGGGGAAATTGAGTGCGAGATGAATGAAAAAGTAAAAATGACGGCAAGTGTGAGAAGGTGCGAGGGCTTAGCCGACCAAACCCAAAGACAAACACAGTTATTATCTTTTTCGTCCTAAAATAAATGGCCCCATTAGCTGTGATGATGCAGGTCATTAAAACACCTCCAACGTGCACCTGCCGCTGCCTTCAGAAGCTCCAGACTCACATCATTACATTCACATCCCATCTCACAGCTCCCGCTCATATCAACCCACCACTTAATGGCATCACACGCCTAATATAACTGCAAGGTGCAAGGTTAATGCAGAACAGTTTAGTCTGCACTCTTCATTATTCTAATGACTTTTAGTTTGCATTGCAGTGCCCTCCAGAATCGCAGGGCACTATGGGTAAAAACAGGCCGAACGGGCGGTGAGATAGTCCAACAGGAAGTTGGAGAAACATCACAAAGGAACTATTTAATAATCAAAACAAGTTATTTAACACCAATGTGTTTTTTTTCTCTTTAGTTTAAAAGCAACTTTTAGCAAAAACGACCGCATTTTGACAAGTTGCATGAGATCAGTTCTGATCAGTTTTTGTATTTTACGGATAAATACTGAAAGTTAAAATACTTACTTTCTGTAGTTGGAGGCTGGAGGGAAAATAAAAGTCAACATTTTTAACCCAAAATGCTACAGAATGTGTTTATGTTGTGAAAACCAGTGCAGCTGGAACTCCAGCATATACAGATAATTATGGCCTTAACAGTGAATAATGACGCGTCTCAAAATCCTGCTTTGTTTTAATGTTGATTCATAATATTTATACTTCCACCAGTGGATGCATTAATGTTTTATATACAGTAGACCTCAAGTATAATTGGCCACTCGAGCCTATTGTGTGTGTGTGTGTGTGTGTGTGTGTGTGTTCTGCCCCACATGCACTGCTGAACAAAAGCTCTTAAATGGTGACAGGGCACCAGATAAATCTAAATGGGGATAAATGGGGTCAGTGGTTTCGGGGGCCAACAGGGATCAGCAGATGATCGGTTACAGTGCTCGACTCTCCTGAGGCCAAGTCCCAAACTCAGAGGATGTGGAAATAATATAATGCAGTAAAGTTGTTGAATCTGGCTCAGAGAGGAAAGGTGGAAGGGGGGGTGAGGTGAGGTGGGGGTTGTTAATATAGTTCTGTGGAGTTTTATTGCAGAATAATCAATAAGTTACACTCGTCTACTATGATACTTGTAATTTCTGACTGTGATGTATTTAGCTGTGAAACACACAGATTCATGAGGCCTCAGAGGAAACACAGACATGTCTGAAGAACATGTGCCAGACATTTCCTTATATATATATATCTGCAAAACAACAATCACACCAAGAACTCTGGTTTTCATGAAACCCTTGAACGCCTCACCAAATCTGCTGAAATCAAATGAAAAGCGATTGTGCTTGATTCAAAACCTGTGTGACTGGGTTCGTAAGACAAAGCTTCTCATTCAGTTCAAGCCCCTCGACGCCTCCTGGTCTGAAAACCTCGGCCCTTATCACCGACACCTTTCAATTACCCCAGAGCTGAACGTCTGTTTGCTTTCTCTCCAGTCTGTTTAGTGGGAACTCTAATGGCCCAACCCCAGCCTCGCACGTTATGTTTGCACTATCGCCATAAATGTGTTTACCTCTGTCCATTTCATTACGTCCACGGGTGGGAGTGAATATAAAAGCGGGTGGTGTAGACGTTCAGAAACACGACTGTAATTCAGGCTCATTTCAGGAAAACTCAGAAAGACAAGCTGTTTTATTTAGTGTAAAGTACGTGATGGTGAAAATCTGTATCTTATGACACGGTGCAACGTCGCGTCATGCTGTGGAGAAAATGCTCAATCATTTCATGCATTCGTGATTTTGTTTTTCAGAACGAGGCAACATGTTATCGACCCTCATCAGTCCCATGAGGCACTGGGACGCTGGAGCATCATCAGCTGAAGATGCAGACAGTTCAAGTAAAGCTTTTTTTTCTACCTGCATTTTAAAGAATATTTGTTTTCTGTGTCGTGTTGCTATGGACAGATTACCATGACCATGAAGGCAGCACAAGGCCAAGTCACCTAAACACACCATGGATTACAGTCTGTTGCATTATTTACCAGATTAACTCTTTATTAAACTTTCAACTTGAAATCCAGTCCAGGTGCCACTTAGGTTACCTTTTTTAGCCACGTTAGCATCATGGTAATGTTGTTGTGTGACTCAACTTGTCCTTTATTTTGTCCCAGACTCAATTTTCTCAACAACTATTGGATCAAATACATGGACTCACTAAATATTTAAACTGCTAAACATCAGTAGACGTGTTAGCATTTAGCTCAAAGCACCAAAGTGCCTTTTAATGTGTCGGCTCTACTTTTATATCATGTTATATGTAACAGACTCTGAACACACCTAGAGGCCTAGAGTCACTCTGACAATGCCAGAGCTAGCTATAGTTAGCATGCTAACTAGCATGCAAGAAAAGGAGCAATCAAAATAAAAACGTAAGCGTTGACTTCCACCTTTGGAGACAGCTCTCTGTGAGTAAACTAATAATATTTTGTTTTGTTGATACAGAACTCACAATCTTTCCTCTAGACTGGTGCATAAACAGCTGCTAATGCTAATGCTAATGCTAATGCAGGCTAAGTAGCAATGGCCAAACTCAGAAATAGGTCTTGAAGCTAGACCCTGTGCACATGTCCAGGTTGTAAACCCCTGACCTGCTCCTTCATCTGTCACCAGGTACAAGCAGTTTGGAGGTAAAGGAGAACCAGGATGAAAAAATCCAGGTGGACTGCGATCTACTAAGAAAGTATCATCCATCAACTTTTTGCACAACTTTTCCCCGACACGGGCCGAGAGCCCTGAAGAGGAAGCAGCCGTTGGTGGATGGAAAGGACCGGCTGCTCTACCAAAGCCACCTGACCTGTAAACGAGCCGCGTGGGCCGTCACGCAGAAGAACGCCGTGGTGCAGCTGAACGAGTTACGACCCGGGCTGCAGTACGAGATCATCTCAAAGACCGGTCCACTGCACGCGCCGGTGTTTTCTGTAGGCGTGGAGGTCAATGGTCTCCACTTTGAGGGCCGAGGGCCGACGAAGAAGCAGGCCAAGATGAGGGCTGCAGAGCTGGCTCTCCGGTCGTTCGTCCAGTTCCCAAACGCCTCCCAGGTTCATGCCGTCATGGGGAACTACACCAGCACTCCTATGGATTTTACCGTGGATAAACTGGACATCCATGATGCTTTCCTCAAAGGGTTTGAGCCATCGCTGTGTGAAAACTGTGACCTCCTGCACTGCAACGCAACAAAGAAGGAGGTTTTCTCCAGCATCTACAACCACAAACGACTCGTCCAGCTCACACTGGACTTGATCTCCTCCACAAATCCAAAAAGACGAGCCCTCAGCACCTCACTTCTCGAGCACCTCAGCCCGGTGGCGCTGCTCAACGAGCTGCGACCAGGACTCAGGTACATGTGCTTGGCGGAGAAAGTCCACGGCAGGCTGACGAGGAACTTCGTCATGGTGGTCAGGGTGGAGGGCCGAGTGTTTGAAGGCTGTGGGCACAGCAAGAGGCTGGCGAAGGCCCAGGCAGCAGCCGCCGCCCTGCAGTCCCTCTACAACGTGAGTCTGGGACCAGAGAGGAAGGTGATGGGCCTCCAGAGCAGCAGAGCCAAAAACCAGCTACCTCAGGTGAGTGGGAACTTCTGCTGTCACCACACACACTAAAAGGCACACTGGCATGGGTCCTTAACCGTCTGGACCATGAAGGGACATTTTATCATCTTTGGGTGGAGTTAGAAAAATCAGTTGAGTAGAGTTTACCTTTGCAGACTGTAGCTGTTGCTGTAGCTGTGTGTAGACCTCCCCAACGTATGGTCCTGTTCCGAAATGAAGAAGCTGTTCACCATCTTTAATCTGAGCACAAAGAGAGCACATCATAAAGATTATAAAACATACATTTCACACCTTGGCCTTGCTAGGTTCAATTTGATATTTGATTTTAAATATTCTACACATTGGTTTCTCTCTGTCAAACTGAATCGAAGGCAACTGGACTTGTATTTGTCTGGGAACGTTTCGCCTCTTATCCAAGCGGCTTCATCAAGTCAGACTAGTGCGGACTAGAAAGACCGATGCATAGGAACTGATGAAGCCAAAAAAGACAGATTTTCTTCCACGTGGAGGCTTGAAATGATTCAGCCAATCAAAGACAAACACCTGAGCTACTCAGACGTACCTGGAAAAAACGATCATATTAAAACTGTCTTGTTTCTTGTCGACCAGGACTCTGCAGGAAACTGAATGAAAAGCTCAGGTCCAGCTCGTGCCTTCGGCGTCCTTCACATGTTTCCCTTTCAACTGGAAACACCATGAGTCAGCTTCAAGCAGCGGCTCTGAATTTGTCCCTCATCTCCTCGGCTTTCACCGCGCTCCTAAATGATCTGGATAAATGGGTCTGAGGTGTGCCGTATGCTACCAAATGGAGTGTGCCGCACATCAGCATGACCATCATGTCCTGAGGCCTGAGAGCCGGATGGTGTCCTGTACGCCCGTCTGCAGCATCTAAACAACTTCATTATGTATCTGAGGCCTCTGAGAATCCCCCAACACCCCCCCCGTCTTTCGCTGTCGAGCTTTACGAAGACAAGAAGATTTGTCTCCTGGGATCATCTGAATGCGGCCAATGCAGAACCACGCCGTCATTCAAATATGCAAAGGAATATGAGAAAGACGGACATGTAGGTGTTTTATGAAACCCTGGGGGGATCTGAGGAGAGGAGGGGAAGATGCACAGCAACATTTTGGACGAGGAAAAAGACATCGATGTGCTGAATTTGAACAAAAAGGTGATTTTCCTCTGCTGCAGGCTGAGACACCCCAAAACTTAATAAGTGAACAATTTGCAGCAGCTTTTCTCCTCCTCCTTGTCTAGAGGACCATTTTTTTCACAGTGCCTCCAACTCCTCATCCAACACACACACACACACACACACACACCCCTTCAATATGAACTGTCTGTCAGGCGGCGTGACGCATTAATGAACATCATTACACCACATTAGGGATGAAGGAGGAGCGGCAGCAGACCAAGGAGATTGAGGTAGAGCGGGAAGGCGGTGTGAAGAGCATAATAATCTGACAGATAATTGTTTAACACACTCATTACACACGACCTTGTGCCACTGTCATCCAGAAAACACTGAGCAGAGTTTCACTAAAAAAGAAAAAGAAAAGGTAAATTAACTGCTCACTCCTACAAAATAAGAGACGTTTGTTACAACAAACACGAAGTGAGACAGCACTGACGTCATCACGTCTGGACGGTACTTCAGCTGATAAATGACGTAGAGCAGAATCACGTCAGTCTGAAAGTGACTGAGGTAGATACAAGTGAAACTTTGAGGGGAGGGGTCATACATGTCTCTGCTGGGTGGACATGTGCCCACAGAGCTCAGTCCTCTGGCTTTGATAGGATTCAGCTCCAGGATCCGGTTTAAAGAAACTCAGAGGAGTTTGCTTTTGTTTATTAAAGACTCTCATGTTAATGTGGATGAATCTACATCACCCACCTGTTTATGGCTCCGTTTCCCATAAACATATCGTTTTACCTGTTTTATTTTGATGTTATCACTCGCCCAGCGTTTCCTCGGAAAGACAGACCGATTTACGGCATTTCACTCGTTATACTCATTACAGATCGTCAAAACGTTACTAACAGTAAAACCTGTCTGTGTCATCACCTCGTCGGTGGCCGTCGGTAGGTCAAAGCTCTCTGGTTCGGTCTTCAAAACTCCCACGGCTCGCTCTGGCTCGCTCGCTCATTTCAGTGCCGTGTCGCTCTGCTCTTTTGCGACCGTGCGCGCAGAGGCTCATGGGAAATGTAGTGTGAAAACACTTGTGCTTTCCGAAACTCCTGGGAGAATCAGAAACCAAATAAAAGGTGCATTTGGGTTGGTTTGGAGCAGAATGAAGAGCCGTGGTCTGACACGGTGTTGAGTCACACTCGTGCTCTTGTTGCTCTGGTTTGGTCTCCTCCACCTCCTCAGGGACACATCCATGTTTGTAGCTGCCAGCTTTGTGCTTGTTTACATTTTAGAAAATACATTACACTGAATTTATTTATTTGCAGTTTGTCTTGATGTGTTTTAAGGTTGAACGCAATGATGTCATTCTTTAAGTTCCTGAGTCGAACCTGAAGGAAAACCATCGATCGTGATGCTCAGACTTAAGCAAATCCAGTTTTCCCATTGCACCTGAACCTACCACACAAGAGTGTCACCTACATCATTTCTAAGTGCAGTCACATACAGTTTGGAGCTGCACTGAGGCAGGAAGTGACCCCACTGACACATGTCAACCTCCAGTCACTGTACAGGCTTCACTAACGATGTGAGTGACGTTTCTTAAAAACTACAGCCTCCACTCTTTTTAAAAAATATATATTTAGGAAACAGCTCCTTTTGGTTTAATGGTCAATAAATGCAGCTTTTATCCTCATTAACCTACATAAACATGTTGTGATGTCATCATCTGATCTCTGTTCTCATTAAAGCTTCACAAAAACACGACGTGCAGGTCACTTCAACGGGCGACAGGTTTGTGTAAAGCTCCATCAGTGGACGTCCGTAGTTAATAGTTTACCCACTGATCTGGTATGAATTCATCCAACATTAATTATCTGCAGCGTCGACCAGACTCTCAAATATTTCCTTTACTTCCTCCAGACCGAGGGACGAGGAGGTCGACTCGTTCATTTCCTCGCACAGATCCAGCCGGTTGATGTTTTTATAGCAGCTGCTCAGAAGCTTCACTGATCCTCCTGCTATTAAAACCCAGCACAGCCGTGTTTTGTTTGGATGCTGCTGACATTTACCTGAACCCAGGTGCTGCATGGAAACTGTACCTGTAGCTCCCTGAGGTCTGCCAACAGAGTGACACTGCTCTAAAAAATATAATTAGGTGTATTTTGACAGGCAGCAGCGATGCAGCACCTCCTCCTCCTCCTCCTCCTCCTCCTCCTCCTCCTCCTCCTCCTCCTCCTGCTGCTGCTGCTGCTGCTGCTCAGACTGGAGGAGGAGGAGGAGGAGGGAGAAAACTCTCGGCCGTCGCTGACAGACTGTCAGAGTCCACGACACGTCGTCGTGGTCCAGGCCGACGCCTCCACTCTCAGACTTTGTTTGAAAGTTTTTCTCTGTGTGTTTTCACCGTCTGGGGAAAACAAGACGTCACAGTGAGCTCAGGTTTCATAGAAACTGTCGGTTTACGCTCAGGATCATTAACAATCAGCAGCAGCTTTCAAATACTGGAAAATAACTGACTGATTCACAACTATTCAATAACAAAGGTCAAGATAAACCTGGACAAATACTGGTTCATACTTTAGATTTTATGCAGTTAGTGTTTATTGTTGATCCAAAACAAAGGCTGCATCCAAAGGTGCCTGTGTCCGTGGCAGGTCTGGATCATTACGAGTAATAAATCAGTCCTGAACACCGTCTCCACCTTCTCTTCTTCTGCAGTTCTTCGCAGAGTCCATCTTCCACCTGGTGAGAGAGAAATACACGGAGCTGACAGACAGTTGTTTCTCTACCTCGCACGCCCGACACAAGGTCCTGGCAGGAGTGGTGATGACCAGAGGTGAGTGAGAGACGGGGACACTTCAGTTACATAGTTGACTTGTTTACCTCTGATCTGTCTCTGTGGTTTTCACACGCTCAGAATTGTTCTGCATCTTTGAATCACAATGAACCAATAGCTTGGTTTTCTTATGTGAAAGACAACAGGTTCTTCTTTTCGTACCTTGACATGTTTCGATGGATTCTTCTGCCGTCTTCAGAAGCGTCACCAGGTGTTGGTGTGATGTGTCTTATCAGTGTTATCGCTCCGCCAATGGTGCTCCAGGTTCATGGTCTGGGCCAGCTTCCTTATTTTGACTGCCTCCATGATCCAGCGTTGGTTCCTGTTGCTTTATGTACAGTTGATTTTGGCCTTTTCCCACACTGGACCGTCACTGGTTCATCACTGCACCATCACTGCACCATCAGTGGACCATCAGTGGACCATCATTTTAGGAGCCTGGATGATAACGTTTTGCATCTTGTCTGAGTTCTTCACTTGCAGCAGGAGGCCGAGGAGCGACTCAGTGAAAATGTGTCAGTGTGACTCAGAGACACCAGTTCCCCTAGGTCAGCCCCCCCCCCCCCCCGGGTCAGCCTCTCCGTCCTGTGAATCCTTGATGAGGCCAGATTGTAACACAACAGCCTGTTTCAGTTTTTTAACAGTCATACACTTTTCATCAGCCTTTCTCCTCCTGTTAATGTTCACATTGTGATGAGGCAGAGGCCGAGGTGGAGGGGGGGTGGGGGTGGGGGGTAAGGAGCAGACATCATGTTTTCTTGTTCTCAGACTGAACTGTGTCGTGTTGAACGTCTTGTTCCATCAGACATCTCCTCGCTCTGATCCAAGTCATGGTTTCTCCTCTGACTCTGATCTCCTGTCCCTCTCTCACTCGTCCTCCAGGCTTCAACCTCGGCTCGGCCCGGGTCGTGTCTCTGGCCACCGGCACCAAGTGTCTGGACCCGGACAATGTGAGCGACCGCGACTTGACTCTCAGCGACTGCCACGCTGAAGTGGTCAGCAGGAGGGCGCTGGTTCGATTCCTGTACACTCAGCTGGAGCTGCTGCTCTGGTATGAACTGACCATATCCATCTAGTGACAGAGTTTGTCTCCTTTCTTTCTCACATGTTGTATCTCTTCTTCTTCTCTCTCTGAAGTAAGTCAGCAGACGGAGAGGAACGATCCATCTTTGTGCCAAATAAAAGCTCTGACTGCGGCGGCGGTGGTGGTGGTGGCGTTGTTCGGCTGCGGGACGGCGTCCTCTTCCACATGTTCGTCAGCTCGTCGCCGTGTGGAGACGCTCGACTCAACTGTCCCTACGAGAGCTCGTCCACATGTGAGACAAAGAGAATCTGTGACACATTTTCAGCCTCTCATTCTTCTTCTTCTTCTTCTTCTTACTGTACTGTCTTTAATAATCTATTGTTCTGCTGCTGCACAAACCCACTGACCCCGAGGACACTCTTTTATTTATAAAAAGGAAAATCCACCATAAAACACATTAATTAATAACAAAGCAGAAGCTCCGGGCTCCATTAAGCAGCTGCACTTTAGTTCCTCCTCTTTGTCAGTGACGTAGCTTCAGCACATTCAGAGTCAACAAGGCACAAACGTTTTGCCACAAAGTCCAACGACGACACCGAATTAACTGTTCAGCTCTGATTAAAACACTGTAAACAGCAAAATCTGCATCTCACACCAAGAAAAAACTGTGGAACTGGACCAGACTGTGTGTGACGTGAAGAAAACACCAGGAAATAACAGACGAGGAAACTCAGAGTGACACCATGATGTAGTTGTATAATCACTGTGAGTCATTATAGAGTAAAACGAAGCACTCAGCAGGTGGAGGAAACAGTGTCGTCATGGTGACCTCTCACCTTAAACACTGTGATATAATTACTGCTCTATTTGACTGACTTGTCTTGACTCTTATTTCTTGGTGTTTTCTTCATTTGAATGAATTACCCCTGTCAGACCCCAGCAGGAGGTTTCGCTGTCACCTGAGGGTGAAGGTGAACGGTGGCGAGGGGACGCTGCCTGTGACGGCACGGAGAGCCAATCCAAAGTGGGGTGGCGTGTCGCCAAGGAAACATCTGGTCACCATGTCCTGCACCGACAAAATGGCAAAGTGAGTGTGTGTCTCTCTCATTGAGCTGGTTGTGCGTGTGTTGCGTTCACTACCGTCATCAAACTTTTAACAGTGTGTTGTGTCTCGACAGGTGGAGCGTGGTGGGGCTGCAGGGGGCGCTCCTGTCCCACCTGGTGGAGCCCATTTACCTGCACAGCCTCACGGTGGGGACGCTGAGCCACACCGGTCACCTGGGCCGAGCCTTGACTCGCCGCCTCGCCCCCGTCAGGCAGCTGCCCCTCCCCTACCGCCGCCGGCAGCTGCTGCTTGGCTGTACGTCGCTCAGACCACATCATACTGTGTCTGTCTGTATATATGCAAATCTGTCCCTTTACACACACACACACACACACACACACACACACACACACACTGGGGGATGAACTGATTGGAGCTTGCTGATCCCAGGTCAAAGGTCATGGTTACCTCAGAAAACACAGCTCCTGCATGTTGAATGTGAATATAACATAACACCTGCAAGCAATTAGGTTCATCTAGACTCAAGGGTGAACTGATACTATTTTGGTAGCTAAAGGTCAAAGGTCATTGTCAGCAACTCAACTCCTCACACAGAGTTAATGACAGAATCTCAGACAAATGTTTCGTCAGGATAAACAACTCCAGACATGACCTCAATGTGATGTCAGAGTGACTGACCCCCTCCTGTGGTTTCCTCTGTCAGGTCTGAGCAGCGTGGACGTCCGCCCGGCCGGGAAGGCTCCGAGCGTCAGCCTTAACTGGAGCTGTGGCGATGGAGGAGGCCTGGAGGAGATCAGCACCTCCACAGGGAGGGGGACGGACGGGGGTAGGCCGTCGAGGCTCTGCAGGAGCTCCCTGTTCGTCCACTGGGTGAAGCTGCAGCAGCAGGTCGGTCAGCTCCATCAAGTGATGCTTCATGGTCTCCATCACACCTCCACCCTGTTTGCATTAAAACATTAAAGCTGAACTTGAAGCTGCAGGAAGTCAGGACAGTCAGTTCTTCCTAACTAAAACAAAACAGGGTGGAGGACTTGTGAAGCATTAGTCGTGCACTCAGCTTGATTTCAAGTGCACACATTATAAGTGTCATAACTCTTTAGTGATGAAAGAACAAGCTGAGATGCTAAGTCATCGTCACACGGGGACGATCGCGTCGTCATCAGACACTGTCACGTTAAAGCCAGGTTTCATTTCCACTGCGAGGTTGAAATATGTATGCTGAGAGGGTTGTGCTGGGCAAAATTTAAAATTTGATGGTGGCAGACAGAGTGGTAATTATTTACAGAAGCAGCTGGAATCATTGTTAGAGAAGCTGCTCTTAATATCACATGAAAGAGACAGTGCAAAAACATTTAGAGCTAAAAATGTTGAGCAAGAGAGGAAACAGAGGCAAAGAGAGAGAGCTGCAGAAATAATGAGTCAGAAGTTGAACATGAAGGGAACCAAAGCTCCTTATGATGCTCAACATAAAAAAATAATGTGTGATGCAGTTTCTTCAGGAAAAGTTCCATTTTTCTGCACAAACTTTGAACTGCTGGACGCAGGATGACCGACTGATTGATTGTGATTGGTTTCAGACAGTCGTCTTAGACATAAGAACGTGTGTGAAAACAGCCTTTTAGTGTCAAAACTCTGGACCAAATAGATGACGGAGGCTTTTTTTAAGCAGTTAGCCAAGAGCTCTGCAGAGGCCTGACAGCTTCCTCTGACTGCTGACAACCACAGCTCAGACATCACCAACAGCATCATGGACGTCAGCTGTCAGTCTCTGAAGCTTTTGCACGGAGGGGAGCCATCTTTAATGACATGAGTCACACCTGGTGGTTTAACGGCAACATATCTGCTGTGTAAAATGAACAGCTCAACAGATGGAGGTGTTGTTTCGTCTGTTAAATAATGTCCATACTTCTCATCTGTTTCTGTCTTTTTTCAGTTGAATGGTCAGAAACTGGACGCAGGAGCCACAGCGGAGACGTACTGTAGCGCCAAAATGGCAGCCGGGTGCTACCAGAGGGCGCTACAGCAGTTCACTAGCGCTCTGCAGGTTGGAGGTCTGGGAACGTGGATCAGAAAACCTCCACCACCGGCTCACTGAAACAGAACTGAGCTGAAGGCTGAGTAAGGAGCTGCAGAGCGAAGCTCACGTGTTTTTAATTTGAGAGCACACGAGGGTAAAATCCAAAAAAAGATTAACAGTGTGAAAAACGGCCAGACAGACGAGTACATGGTTATTATGCAAATGAGCACAAAGCAAACAGACAAAATCAGATATAGGCAAAACCTGGAGTAGACTTCTTAGTGTGTGACCGCTTAAATAGCTCAAATGCTGCAACTCTGGAGGCTAATGCTAGCTTATCCGGCTAAATGTTAGCAAACCTCATCACTGTAACCACTTAGCTAGCGCCCTAGCTCACTGGAGCAATGGTTCGTTCTGTTTCCCTCCAAAGTCAGAATTTAAGAGACGAGAACGACGCCACATCCAAAAATGGAAAATCAATCCTTTTGTTAGCTTTTGTTGTTGTTAGCATTGTTAGCGGATAGCAGCCGATAACAGCAACACACTACTATGATAGTGTGTGTGTGCAAGCAACATAACAACATGTCTACAGGTAGCGGTTGCACAGTATTGTTTCTACGACTGATTTAATGACACAAGAAGAAGACGAAGTGTCTGTGATGTTCAGCTTTTATTCACTGAGCGGCCATCTTGGATTGTGAGCTCAGGGTTAACCCAACTTCAGAGGGCGTTTCCGTTGACGTAGCCGACTGGGAACTCAGAAAATCCGACTGATCTGATTTCTAATGGAAACACACCATTACACACAAGTTAAACTAAAGCAATATATGGTGTTGGAGGGGAAAACAACTGATGATGAAAACCCACAAAGCAGCTGCACAGTTGAAGTCGTACGTCAAAATGAAAGTTTTAAAAAAACAAGTGTGTCGGCCTCACTCATAAAAACACATCAAAACATGGTGATTAACTTTCAAAGTAGACGCAGTTAATGTGAACTCAATTGTTGGCAACTATCTCTAAACACACAGCACACACAAAATACACTAAATAATCTGAAACAACCAACTAATGGGGATAAAAAGCTGTGAAACCTGAGAGGAAACACTGAATTTATTGTAATTGATGTGAAGGGAGGGTCAAGGGTCGTTTTTTTACTACGTATGAATGGAGTTGTTGGACATCCCCTTTTACCTTGTGTGTTAAAGTTTTGTATTTACATACCTGTGAGGTCCCTCCATTTACACAACACAGAGCCCCTCACTTCCAGTCTTACCCTTTGTTCAATGACAAGAGACCTGAGTGTCCTCATAAGGTCTGGGCCTGCGCTGGTCCTCTACAGTACCATAGTATAGAAACACACACACACGCACACAAGTTTTTGTCACATAGCAGGACATTACACTAATTTATTCAGAATCTAAAGCCAATCTAATGTAAACATTGAAGGGTCACACACACATTTTAATTTTATTATCAAGTCTTTTGTGTCTGGTTTCCTTAAAAAATGTTTGTTCAGTTGTTTCATGTATATTTGGTGATGTTCATTCATTTTGAAGAGTGTTGTAAGGAGCTCAGGAGTGTGAAGACGTGCCGCCACCTAGAGGACAGCTGTGTACATTACAACATGTGAATTCCAGATTGATAGTGTTTTTGTTGTTGTCCGTCCTCTGTTAGATTTTATCCCTTTATTTCTTTAAAGGATGAGTTGATCGCAGATATCCCAAAGGCTGTTATCTTACAGTTTCAGTTTCTGTCATATTTTCGTAGCCTCTTGTTTTCTGTGTTTTATTTCTAGAGACGTTTAGTGGGGTGAAGGATGTACCACAGTATTTCTACTGAAAGCCAGTGGTGTTCAACTCTATGTAAAACTCTTATTATTATTATTAGTATGCAGAATGTATGTAGTTTATATTGGTCATGACTATTTTTATCACTGCAAATAAATGAACTTATTTGTGTTAATTGATGTGTGTGTTCATCCAACAGCAGACAGGAGTAATGGGCATCACACACACACACAGAAAAACCACTCAACAGGGAAACGTTCAAACACAATTGTTTTATTTTGATTTCACAATCAGATGCTTGTTCCTCAGTACACAGCTATGAATCCGATAAAAACCGCGGTCAAGTCGATCCAACAGGTTTTCTTTATTTTTTCTTTTTTTTCTCCATCTTTTTCTACATCAGGTTCTTTTTTCTCGGAGCTGAGCTGTGGTGTTTGTTGTTCTACATCAACCACTGGGATCACACACGTCAACACTGTTCACACCACAGAGCCACAGTTTTACAAGGCTTCAAGACGGCACATCTGAGATGGATGACCATGATGCTGCTGAGTGATCATGTGACCTGTTCTCACTGTGACTGACAGCGTGAAGAGTCCCACTTCAACATTCAGTTCAAACCGGTGAATTATGGACGTGGTGACGGTGATGGAGCGGCTCAGTGTTGGTAGAAGAAAATGCAAATGCAGAATGCAGTGAAACTGTCAGAATGAAAAGAATATTACATCTCACACACACACACACACACACACACACACTTGGTCTCTTCATTTAAACCAAGGATGAGTCTGTTCTTGGAGGTGAAACCGGTCTCTGCTGTTGTTCCTGCTAAAATCATCTTGACTAGAGACTTTTATTTTCTTAACAGGAAGCAGAAGCTGACAACAAAAACCTGCTCCTACAGTTTTAGTCAGAATTCACTCTTTATAAACTAATATAAATAAAAACTACTCTGATAACGAGCCCAATAAAAAGACCTGTAGCTTGGTTCCACTGAGAAACGAAGACCATCTCTGGTTTAAATGATCACATACAACGTTTCTTTCTGTCAATGTAAAACTTTTACAAATAAACCGACATCTTCACCCATGAAGCGTGAATAACGTGAGTTTACAAAAACAAAAGAAATGCAGGATGATGTCATCAAGTTATAAAGGCTAATAATAATAAAACTGCTGCAGCTAAAATACACGGTCGGCTGCTTTGTTTCATATATTACAGTTCATATCATACACATGTTAGGTTTTTAAAGTATCAGGAGCTTCACACGTCACATGAGCCTTTTCACAAACAGATCAGATCAATGAAAGTCACGCCGTTTTTTGTTTTTTTTTTGTTTTAAACACCTGCAAACATCAGAATTGGTCTCAAAGGTGGTGTTTCTGAGGCGTCTCCATGGTTACAGACACATCTACACAGGCGGCTGTTACGTGTTACCAAAGAAATAAAAAGTTCTTTACCCACAAACCAGAGGAACAATCAGTCTGACATGAGCTGTGTCTGTGGAAAACACACGTTAACGTACGACAGCTGGACGACGGCTGCGTTAATACACACACATCACGTGTTCATATCAATACACACACACACACACACACACTCTGTTCTGGTAACGCTCTCACACACTTGAATGCAGCTTTGGCTGAGCGTTTTCGTGACAGTGGCGAAGCTAAAGCAGGTGACAGCGAACGCATCACGACTCTCCTCAGGACTTTGCCTTGTTTAAAACAAGTACCATCACAGACATGACACGGACTGAACCCCACGACACTACAGACTAAAGGGCGCTGCGATTACTGACAAGAACAATCTGTGTTGTTGTTGTTTTGTTTTTTTGTTTTTTGTTATGTTACAATCACGTGACGTCCTGGTGCAACAGATCACTTCCACTTAGAAGATGCTGGATATGAACTGATCCTTTTTTTTCTAAGTTTGTGCTTCATTGAACGCAGCAGAGCTGAGAGAGAGAGAGAGAGAGAGAGAGAGAGAGAGAGAGAGAGAGACCCAGAGCGTCACCTGAACGTCCCACAGTGAAGACGCAGGCGGTGTCACATGGTGTCACATGGTGTCACATGGTGTCACGACGCTCACTGGGTGTCAGACAGGATCCAAACACACTCACAACAACATGAACCAGTAAACTGTCACTTCATGTTTAGTTCTGTCAAAGAAAACAAGTGCAGATTTATTTTAACTTCACTACAATCACACACACACACACACACACACACACACACACACACACACACACACACACACACTGTAACTGTCCTGTGGTCGCTGGGAGTCTGGTTTAAACCGCCTTAAACAGCTGGACTGAACAGAAGTGGTCGTGTTTTCAGACACACGTTCCTTCAGTCTGTGTTGGAAACAGCCTGAGTGACTCAGCTCAGGTTCAGGTTCAGTCTGACGTCCATCCAGGACCAGGACAGCTCTGTATTCAGCCCTGACAACACACCTGTAGCAGCAGCAGCACAGTGGATCTGTCCCACACAGGAGTCTCTGCCTGGGGACAGGACAGGAGAGGACAGGACAGGACAGAGTAGAGAAACCAGACGACTGCAGACTTTGTTTTTTGGGTTTTGTGCTGAACAATCTTTCAAGTCAGGAGCCAAAAATCCACCAGGTTTCAGCTGTTGACTCGACCTATGCACAAAAGCTGCAAAGCTCTTTATTCTAAAAGAAATCTACAGGAGGAAGAAGTGTAACAGCTAGTGGTTCGATCTGTTTCTTTTTTTTTTAAAGGTGCATTACTCGCTCACACAGAGACAGAAGGATAGTTATATTTATCCCTTTAATACAGTTCAGCTGACAGCTGGGTGAACGCTGGTTAAAGGAGTGTGCTGCTGGAGATGTCACGTTCTTTCCAAAGCCAGTAAAAAGTAAAGTTTGAGACACTTTTAGAAGATTTTACCAGCTTCTGTTTGCACCGGCGTTCACCAGCCGTGCTGTCGTGGTCCAGACTCACGGGTCAGATCTGACTCTGCAGCTGCAGTTGGTGTGTTCGACTTTTTAGTTTTTAACAAAGAGGAAACTCTTGTGTTACGTTTTTTTTTTTGATCAGTGGTACACAGGTGTGTGTGTTCTGTTTTTGTGTTGGGTGTGTTTTGGCAGTGGGCAGGACACATCCTGTTCCCGTCCCAGGACGCCTTGAGTATCAAACACTGACCTCGTGATGTTTTATGTGGCTGTTAGAAGCTTTTCACAGACAAAACCAAGTGAAACCAAACTGTACACGGCCGACAGGTGACGGTGTCTGACGCTGGACTGCAGCCCTGGGTGGAGTGTCAGTGTCAGGAGACAGGAGGAGCCAGAGGAGCAGGAGGAGCAGGAGGTCATTTCTCCTGCAGCAGGGCGGGGATGTTGATGTTCCAGCCGATGGCCTGTCGGTCAAAGCCGCAGGTGAACAGGTTGCAGGAGGTGTTGTCTTCACACCAGGCCGAGCAGCACACCATGCGCCGGTGACCCTGAACCACACACACACACACACACACAACAGCTGTTAAACACTGAGGACGAGGAGGAAGGAGGTGACAGACTGATGAACCTCCTCCTCCTCCTCTGACTGACCTGTCGGTTGCTCCGTGGGAGTCGAGCCAGTCGCACCCCGGACATGTCGAACAGCCGGACCTGCCGATTGTCGTGAGGAAGAGCGATGATCCTCTGGTTCACCGACACGCTGATCCTGAACAGCAGGAAGTTCAATCATGAGTCATCGTCTTAATAATCCACTGCGCGGCTCTGAAATGTTGTACACTTCACCACGCCACATGATTTCATCATAACAACCACGAGAGAACACACGGCTTAAAGAAAACACGAGGCATCGAGGGAGCAGCGTCTCATCATCACACGCTCTGGGTTCATTAACCACAGACAGCTCAGGCCTGTTCGCCTGTGACATCGCTCGCTCATCTGTTTTAGCACACGGACCTGTTGACGGCGGAGTCTGTGCGGATGGTTGCTATGGGCGACCTCATGTTCTTCAGGTCCCACACTTTGACAGTTCGATCGTCGCTGCCGGACACCACGTTGTCTCCCACCGTGAACACGGCCGACGTCACCGTGCTGCAGGAGACGAGAGAGGGGACACAAACGGGCTGCGTTCAACGTTTACAGGTGATCAACGTCTATTGATCCTTTTATCGATCAACGTCTTTGTTTTTTCAGCTGATTATCAACAGGTTTCTCTTTGGCAAAACAGACATGGAGGACATATGGAAGAGTGTGTGTGTGTGTGTGTGTGTTAGACTGACTCGGTGTGTCCCTGGAACACGTTGACAGAGTGGATGGATGGGTCTCTGAAGTCCCACAGTCTGAAGGTGGTGTCTCTGGACGAGGTGACCACCAGGCGCTGTGTGGGGTGTGTGCAGCAGTGGGTCAGCTCCTGGTCATGGCCTGAGAGCACACACACACACACACACACACACACACACACACACGTTTTTTTTTTTAACATACTACACACACGTCATCAGAGTGACAGTGTAGGTGGAACGTCCCCTTTGTCCTACCGGTGAGCGAGTGGACCAGCTCTGACGTCTCCACGTCGTACAGGTTGGCGGCTCGGTCCCAGGACGCCGTCACCACCTGTTTGCCGCCCACCAGCCAATCGGCAGCGATCACCACCCCCTGATGGCTGCGCAGAGTGGTGGTGGCCACGCGGACAGAGGGGCAGTCGTTCGGACCCTCGACTTCGCCGTCGGCCTCGTCTTTGTCTGAGAAGTCCACGTCGTCCTCGCAGGGCGTCTGCTGGAGGGACACATGAAGGGGAGGACATCAGAGAGTCCACCAGCAGGACACACACACACACACACACAGTGAGACAGGCTGGTGGTGCTCACGCTCATGTCAGCCACAGGCTGTGGAGTTGGCAGCTGCACCATGTATCTCCAGATGTGAGCCGTCTGGTCTCCGGAGGCTGAGGACGAAGAGCAAAGAGACGATTAGAGCTAATGATCTTTTAATCAATCTGTCGCTGAGCCACACGCTGAGGTTAAAACTACGATCACATAAAGCACTTTCACTTTCCAGAATCCAAATCCAGAAGCAACACATGGAGATTTTCCAGCTTATTAATCAACATTGATAATCAATATTGTTTCAGGTGAGGTTAAGTCAATGTGAATGTTGCTGCTGACCTGTGAGAGCCATCTGCTCAGTGGGGTGGAACTTGATGGAGTTGACTGTGGAGACAGAGACACATTCAGTGGATTTAAGGTTTAGAGACTCAGTCTGAGGAAACTGAATCAGGTCTATTGTTCTGCTTTCAGCGGACGTCAGTCACTGTACCTGATCCCTGATGGCCCAGATATTTGAGGAGGCACTTCCCGGTTTCAATGCTCCACAGCATGGCCGTGTGGTCTGTCGCAACAATGACATTTATTCATGACTCGCTGTTTTCACACGTTTCAATTCTTTTCAAAGAGAAAAAAAAACAAAAAAACAAAAACACAGGCAGCTGCTGAATAAATGAGATACCTGCGGATGCTGTTCCCAGCACCACCGGCTGCATCCTGGTGACGCTGAGGTCCCAGATGCCGTCTCTGTGGCCGGCGTACTCCCTGACCAGCTGGCACACGGCTCTGGACGTGGTCGCTTTGAAACTGGACACAATCTGAAGCCGGCGACGACAACAACAAAACACGCATGTTAACACACCACCACACCCAGAGATCAGAGAGGTGTGTGTCGTCCCTGACTGGGTTCCTACACACTCTACATGATCTTTATTAGACGTATTAACGTTTCAGCTTCGTAGGAGCAGCATGAATTCTGAGTTTTGAATCTTATTTTCCAAAACATTTCACATTTCAAGGCCTGGAAACGATGCAGTTTTCTTTTATTGTTACCCAGGCTTCTCTCGAGCTGTGTAGGAACCCTGGTCTGGTGCTGTGGGGGGGTGGGGCAGTGGGGGGAGGAAGCGGGTCAGCAGAACTGAGGGTCACTGAGGAGCTGCTCAGCAGGGTCCTTTAATGTGCCGGGGCTCAGAAGCTTTTGCTTGTTATTCACATCAGTCCTGGGCTCTACAGGATCTGTGCTGGCATCAGTCTCCGGCGCCTCCAGGCACCGACCTGATGCTCCACAGGCTTCAGAGCAAACGCCAGCGATGACACATTAACCCAGGTCTGGTATCGACATGATGCAGACACGTTAAGCATCAGTGCTGCAGCTGGCAGTTATCATACTGGGATTATTGTAGATTAAAAACCAGGTGAAAGAAAGAGAAGTCTGCAGGGGGGGCGGGGGGGGCAGCAGATAGCTCTGAGTTATGGTTATAGATATATGTGTAGAAACATTAATCATGATCAGTTGTGTTTGGAGGCTTGGCCGAGGTGTTTACATTAAAGATGGGGATGATACAAACTGGACTCTTGGCTCGTTTTGGGCACAGACCACTAAATAAGTTCCAACTGAAAGGAAGCAGGAGAGCAGAGAGCACGGCGTCACTCCTCTGAGAACAACAGGTTCATCTGTTCACAAACACACATTAAATCAACCAGCTGTTATCCAAATCAAAACTGAGGATGTGAAGAACCACTGATAAGCAAAAAAAAAAAGGGGGGGGGGGGGGGGGGCGGGGGGAGAGACCGGTGATCGTTAGCAAGCAGCGCAGTAGTTGTAATATCATGTTTGTTTGTTTCTTGTCATTTAGGTCCCAACAAAGCAGCAACAGGGACTGGGAGGTTTGAGGGAGGTGTGAAGCTCCATGTGGCAGCGGCTCTAAGGCGTCCAGCAGTTAATGCTCCACTAGGGCTCGTAGCTTCAGCGTGTGTGATCTGCTGCAGCCTCGTCACGATTCTGCTCACTCCACTGACGATCAGAGGGTCGTTTCACAGGCGGGGGCTTCTTTTAGTTACAGAAACAAAAGGTGTGTCTGTGGCATAATCAATATATCAGCTGATGTACTGGTGCTGGTGTATAACGATGAGACTCAGATTTAATTTGAGCTCCATACAGTATAAAGGTAGACGTGCGTCTTAAAGCTCCATACGGTATAAAGGTAGACGTGTGTCTTAAAGCTCCATACGGTATAAAGGTAGACGTGAGTCTTAAAGCTCCATACGGTATAAAGGCAGACGTGCGTCTTAAAGCTCCATACGGTATAAAGGTAGACGTGCGTCTTAAAGCTCCATACGGTATAAAGGTAGACGTGCGTCTTAAAGCTCCATACAGTATAAAGGTAGACGTCCATGTGTAGTGTGATTATAAAGCAGCTCTAGGTTCTATATTAATACTGTGAAAGTACAAAGCCTCAGTCCACAGAGAAATGCACACAGCCTGTATTCAGACACTGAGCCTTAAAACCAGCCGTCAGGACTTCCTGTCACTTTGTGATGTCACAACATCACCACCCAACACTCGGCTGGATTTGGTTTCTCTGAGTGTTTTATTGTGAAATCTGCTCTAACAGTCAGAGCTGGTCTGGACTACATCACAGTCCAAACCTCATCATGTTGTATTGACACGGCCGGATGTGACTATTCTTTATAATATAAATAACTAAAGCATCAAAACTAACAGTGTTAATTCTAAAAGGCTAAAAAACCAAAGTGAAAGAAAGCAAAATCTGATTTGGCTGAGCTCATCTGAGCAGACCACACACTGCGCCATCACTGAGCAACGACCTAAAGCAGCGGACAAATGCTCCTCCGCCTTGACTCATCTATTCTTCAAGGCACAGAAAGCATTTTGAGGCCGACGGCTGCTTCGAGTTAAACATGTCTCCAGAGTGTACCATTATGTGAATGCCAACAAGGAGCTGAACCAAAACTGAGGAGGTGCAACTTAAAATAATAATAAATAATAATAATAATAATAATAATAAGCCTGTTAGTGAGATAATAGTTGAGTTTTATCTCACGCAGAAACAAACTTTAACTCCTACATTTGAATGACCAAGTCTCTTGGGGAGGGAGGCTCGACCCCCTGGCTGGGCTGTTCATGCATATTGGCACACAAGGGGGAGAAATCAACAAGTTACCCATGGATTTCCACCCCACAACTCCCAACTGGTTACGCTGAAGTTGCGGGATCCACCTACTCTGGCATGGCAAGAATTTGAACGTGGCTATGAGCAAAAAAAAAGGGTGAAAGACAGACAGCAGTTCTTCTCTTTAACATTCATCAGTCCATCTCACACTGACCAGCTGCTGGACACACGGTCTCACTTTTCCACGTCTGTTCAATCGATCCACATTTTCTGTGCTGCATTACACGGACGCGTGTTTCTAAGAGACACCTGTCTGTATAATGCAGTGCAGATTAACACCACCACATAGCTGTGTGAGTGTAAATGCAGGCAGACGTCAACTACAACACTCATGTGAATCACTCTGGATAAAAAGCATCTGCTGATTGTGATAAGTTACAGTAAATGTCAGGTGTATAACTCATGTTAATATGTACGACAGTGACCTCATCGTCAACGCAGAATAAAACATTTACCTTGCTTGTTGAGGCCTTGTAGGTCGTCTTCAGCTTCTGTGAGAGCTGACTCGTGCTGTGACTCGCTGTGATTCAACGACAGAGGTGAACGACAGTGAAATGATTCATATGAAAGGTAAATGTACATGAACGTGGAGCGTGGCTCACCTTTGGTTTTCAGCGCTCCTTTGGCTAAGTCTGCCCCCTCGTACGTCTGCCCCTCTGCAGCCAGGCGGTCGTTCAGCGTTTCGATCTCTCGACGCACTGAGAGTCAAACAGCAGGTTAATTGAACATGCAGAGAAAGGCTTCAGACTCTTGAACAGCGTGCTAATCGTCGGGATCAGAGCCGCCGACTTACGCTCCAGGTTTTCTATGTAGAGGTTTTCAAACTCCCTCTCGATCTGGCTGAACAGGTCCAGCAGATTGCTCCTCAGAGACAGCGGCAGTTTGGAGTCCTGCAGGGGGGCGACAGAGGAACATGAGACAACCGGAGGACACAAGCATCGCTGAGGGACAGGGGCACAGACGGATCAGTGTGAAGTGTGACAGTTATTGTCCTCACTGTCACGTGGAAGTCAAACCACATGAGGTCCTACAAAATAAAAGCCTGTGAGCCCTTGACTTTTGTGCCATCTCAAAACGCTTTTAAAGTCTCAGCCTGCTCATTACAAACGTACTCTGCGTCTGAAATAAAACAAAACAAGGTGTTATGGACATGGGAGTCAGATGAGCCTTCACATAGCACAACTACATGGATATTACATGTTTAAGTGAACACGGCAGGGGAGCACAGACGTGCACTGACTAATGGAGATCACACCAAGTTGTTCTGGCTTCATATCGTCAACAGTAGTGTGGAGGAGCTCACACCAGACCTCCTCAGAACATGGCCAAACCAAAGCTGCTCTACACGGTGACATGTCTTCAGTCGCTCTCACTGTCGGGGGAGGTTTGACCATCTTTTCTCCAGCAGCACTGTGAGTGAATGTTAGCTGGTCGTGTTCAATAAAGAAACAAAGGACTCGTGTGTTGCTAGCTCAAGCACACTGCCTTTGTCTCCACAGAAAAGCCACGTCATTCAAGGGTTCATACTGATTTTCTTCCTGCTGCTGCTGCTGCTGCAACAACACGTCATGTGTCTGAAGCAAATGCACAGACAAGAAATCACCTCGCAGGCGTTTTTTGTTCTCCAGTCATCACTGAGTGGAGCCGTCTTTGTTACCTGAGTGTCCCGCTCACGGCGTTGTTTTCTAAAGAAATCAGCCCAGAGAGCGACGGCAGAGCGCACGCATCTGAACTACTGTGCTGGAGAAAAGCAGCAGCTCAGAGGAGAAGCTGCAGGCTGCTGCATGTGCACAAGCATGCATGAGAGCATGACGCATGTATGGAGCTGTGGAGAGCAGACACTGAGTCAACAAAGACTGGACCAGATATAAGAAATCAACAGTCTCCTGCAAACAAGATGCTGATTAAGACAAGATGCTCCCGTCTCATGTGGCCTGCAACATTCATGTCTATGCCCTTTCAAAATCAAACAGGAAGTCGTCTCCTGGAAACCTCTGCAGCTGGCCGAACGAGCAGATCCACTTCCCCATGTTTCCTAAATCTCTCTGACGATATCACAGTTACCTCAGCAGACCTGCACCTGTTGTTAAGCAACAGACAAGACGAGGAACGACATGGTGCAATCGTCAAAGCTCTAAAACAAGACAAAACAAAACCCTGACGTGTGGTGTGGTTTGTTTCGTTCGTCTGTGGAAGCTGGCGAGGCCTCGTCAGTCCGTCTCCACTGCGTCTCCATTCAGGTTTCTATGTGAAACTGCCTGTGACTGTAACCTGCACCACAGCACATGGAAAACAACCGTCTCTAACAACATAAAGCCTCCTGAAGGTGTCGGTGAACGCTTCACGCTGCTGGAATATCTACACCTATCTAACACCACATGTTCAAGGGGAGAGGGAGGGGGGTCACCACGCGACAACAACACGTCCTCTAAATACTAATCAAACTTAAACTACACCAAACCATTACAGCTATAGCTAGCGCTACAAGCTAACACACACGGGGCAAACACCTGAAACTTACCTCCATCCTCATGAAGGACTCCAGATTATCAGAGGACTGAGACCAAAAGGGACCAGAGTGAAAAAAACAAAAGTCATGAGGAAGGGATTACTCTGTTTGTCCAGTGTTCGGCCTGCAGTCGGCTCCTTTCAGCTGGCGCAGGCCCAGAGCAGCTCTGACGCTCCTCTCACAAGGCCTGAATGTTTGTTTACGCTTCCTTCAACAGCGGCGGGGCAGCGATAACAAACCACTGAGATCCCTTCACTGAGGTCACGTGTGTTTACAAGTGGTCAGTAAACTAAAGTGTGACATTACAGAGCCTCCTCTGATCATCAACACAAGATTCATGATGTTAAATACTCAGGTTTCATACTTATATCCCTTCATCAGCTCACCTTCTTCTCCGCAGACGTTTTCAGCTCAATTCTGATTTTGTAACCACGGCGTTCAAAATGTCTGAGACGTCCGTGCTGCGGTTTCAGCTGTTAAAAGTGTCTAACAGGGTCTGAGATGTCGGTTTATAAGCCGACAGAGGGGCCGAGCTCAACGGCCTGACAACGACAGATGAGGAAACTTCATCACTCAGTCAGTCAGTCAGACACATTTTCCTTTAAACAGCTGAATCCAAATGAAAACAAAACAGAGACAGTGCTGAAGTCGTTTCATGTTTCTGTCATTTCAACCATAAACAGTTGAGATGAAACATTTTTCCTGTTTAACACACAAAAAAAAATCAACAAAACGAACGATGAAAACATCTGATGAAACCTGATGAACTGGGTCTGAACGACATCATCACACTGTTAAACCCTGTATTCACCATGATCGTCCACGTTCATCTCTCTCCATGACACAGCAAACTGTGCAGCCTCTCTCTGACACGGAGGTCGTTTGTCAGGTCTGGACACATGACCCTGAAGACGTGCGACCAGGGTTTGACAGTGCAAGTTATAAAGTGGAGATGTGCAGCTACAGACCCTGTGTCAGTGTTAACTCTTCAGGCTGTTTAGATCTGCAGAGTGGAAAGAAGCTTCAGCTCGGAGCAGAGAGATGATTTCACCCCCAGCGAGGCCTCACATGTCTGAGAACCAGAGATCTCACCAGTCCACCTGAGTGAAGTGTAAAAATGCCTTGTCTATTCTGAACCCATCCATTTTAACACACACACACACACACACACACACGGTTAAGCCAGCAACAATATAAACCATTCTGTGCCCTCTAAACGGCTGCATTACAACCTAATTGGCTTAGGCTTACAACCGGGTGCTGACAGCAACAGCCGGGCGCAAGGCTAATGATGACAGACAGGGGAGGGGTGACGTGTGTGACACCCAGGAAGTACCAGCAAACTGTGGCTATTTTAAACCTTTTTTGTTTTTTAACATATAAATCAACGAGTCATCACCTGTCCCTCCAGCATGTCTCTCTGCAGGCCGGACCGCTCCTGCTCCGTGCTGTTGGTCCTGCGGATGGACAGGCTGTGGGACTTCCTCTTCTGCTTCACCTGACGGGCGGCGCTGCTCCCGCTTTCCACCGGCATCCCTGCGTCCACACCTGACGTAACAGCAGTCTGAAAGCACAACATCACAGAGAGCGGGAGGTGACTAAAAGGGTCAGGAGGACAAACGCTAGCCGCAGTAATCTCAGAGGGGAGGGGGGGGGGATATGATGACAGTGCAGCATGTGGCTTGGAGGTTGTATTTGGCATCATACATGTGAAAACGTGTGAGATGAAGAAGTGAAGAAGTGTGAAACCAAGTGTTAGTGGGTGTAACAGGTTCAGCAGACCGTCAGCGGGCACCTGGAGGTGTAACGACAGGAACTGCTGCGACAGAAACTGAGAAGAGCGCAGCGATGACAGAACAGGAAACTGTGTAGTCGTGAAACGCTGCACTCAGGGCGACATTACAACACTCATAACAAACCATCATTTCTCCACCGGCCAACTAATTACAGACACTTTTTGAATTAAATAACATGTCGAGATGATCAGAGGTGATTTGTTTCCACCCAGTGCTGCACTATCAACAATCACAATGTAATGGAAATCACAACATGGTCAAGTGCACAGTCCAATCAGCAGAAGCTGCATGTCGTTTTTCTTCTCATGTGACATGTTTAATACAAGATCAAGCAAAAATCACATCAACCATTATATATTTTGGGGGTAAAAGCAAGAATTTAACCCATGTGTCACGTTAATGTTTATAAATGAAAGTAAATCTCAGTCTCTCAGTTGATGTGTTACTGTTAGATTTCTTTTAAGGAGCACACACACACACACACACACACACACACACACACGCAGGGCTGTGTCATCCGTGTGTCAGGATGAGGGACTCATTGTTGTGGGAGCTCATATCACGGTAATGACAACATAAGCCTGTCTCCAGCTGTCACATATGAAACCAGTGCGTTATATTTGCCCTTGACCTGACACACAGTAAGACGGTCCCCGGACTCCTGGAAACAAAGCAGGGAGGGTGGGTCCCTCTTTTTTTTTTTTAACTTGTTATCAACAACGACTATCACGTCTTTTTTTTTTTTTAGTCCTTTAGCCTTTTCGGGATAAAACAGCCTTGTCTAGCTGTCAGTCTCCCGGGCTGGTACTTAACTTAGTTCCTCTTTACTGTCAGTAACTGAAGGGAAAAACAATCTTTAAGCGACATAGAGTCTCGAAACATTTAGATAAATGCGTAAAAGCATAATTAAATGAACACAAACGCCCCGCCTGAAATTAAGCGTCAACGTCTGAAACATAAGACAATGTTAGCCTTGTCCAACGGTAGCTAACCTAAGCTAACCGTCACCGCCGTTAGCCGCTGGTACCGAGCGTGCTAATAGGCTAAGATGTGAAGACAACCTGCCCAAATATGGACACTGAAACTTACCGGGAAGTCTACAAAGACACCGTTTCACTCCGGAACACCGTGGGAAAAGTCGCCTTTTCTAACATTGTCTTCGATGTGGGGGATAAAGAAAGGTGGGCTGGTTCAGTCCACAATCCGTGTTGACAGTTGACGAGCTACGTGAGACACAGATAACGAAGCCAATTCCGGCCCGGGGACTTTCGCAATAAAAGCCGCCAACGGTTTTCGTCGCTTCCACTTTCAGACCAAAGTCCGTTCAAAACTCATGTTTCGTGTTTTCTCCGCTACGACCACATTTAAAACGCATTTTTATTTAAAAAAAAAAAAAAAAAAACAAGTACATTTTCCTTTGAATTCTGCACAAGAAAGAAATATCAAATGGGCTTTAAATCATGAATAATTGAAAAGGTTAAGTCTCATCTGAGCTCAGTATCTAAACATGCAGTTGTATCATTACTCTCTAAAGTCTCTAAAACTGGTGAGATAAAGTGAAAAGAAAGATAATGTGGAGAAATTCTTTGGATTTTCAAGATAAAAGCACACACTATGGAGACAGCCTTTAGTTCAGGTGTATATTTATTTGGCTCCCTCGTTAATGAAGACTTGGAAACAGGAGGCATCATCATCACTTTATCCAAAGTAAACCCAGCATTTCTCTGAGCCACATATAAACTGTAAGGCATAAAACTTTTTTTTAACCACCACTGGCAAGAAACTGTAAAAATCAGTTTAACAACTGAATAATATTTCACATATTCACTGTAAATCAGGATCAGAAAGTTTGATCATGACAACTGCAGTGAAAAGAAAGCAGATATTAACCAACGTGATGGTTTTTGAGTCTCTTCTCCCATACAGATCTTCAACCTGGGGGGCTGACCAACAAAAGACAAACTATTATCATTATTATGATTACTAATCATTTAAATGGGTCGGTGCATTTTCCCAGCAGCCTCTTTTCTTTATGCTGCTGGAGAAAATGAATGCAGATGAAGATACAAATACTAAAACACTCTTCCTCAGAAGAGTGTGAAGGTCTCGAGAGTCCAGAAAAGATCAGTTTGTTTGTTTATCTGCGGTCAGTGGTGCCTGACTTCCTCTTCCCGGCCAGGAGGTGTTTGGGTTTGAGGTCAAACACGTGTCTGTCTGCCTCTCCCTTCTTGCCCTGGCGGTTCATTCCTCTCTGGGAGTTCTTCATGATTTTCTTTGCCTTCTTCGCCATCTGAGGAAGAAACAGACAAAAAGACACGTTAACCACAGAAACTCAATCTTCTGTTTAAACCATGAAGGAACTGACATGTATAAGATCCTGAGTCGACATCGCCTTCTGCAACCAGTTTAAATAAAAACACAGTCACGTACCTTTGGATCTCTTAAACCAGACTGGTCTCGAGGAGGACGGGAGGCACTCTGGCTGCGGGTTTTGGAGGTGGGAGGAGCCGAAGCTTCACGCTTGCGTTTCTTAGCGACGCTGCGGGATCGTCGCGCCTGTTGAGCGTAGTGACTCTGGAAAAACACACACAAGAGGAAAACGATCAGGAATCAGCACCAATAACACATTTCTGTCGTATTTTACCATCCTTTATATACTAACTGTATAGTTATTCTTATACACACACTTTGAACAAGAAACACTGCAGATAAATATTCTTTATTCTTTCATATTTTATTTTTTACACTTCTGCTGCTTTGACAAGGAATTTTCCCATAAGTGGGATCAATAAAATGTCTTTTCTTATTGTTGTTGTAACTTTATAAGATGTTGATAAAAATGGCATCGAACAACATCCAGTGTTTTAGGGATTTTAAAAAGCAGCAGCAGGATGGGAGACCGGACCACAGCTCCACTGAACGACTGTCATGTTTTAATATTTTATTTATACAGGAATATTTCATTCATTTTATTATAACAGGATATAGATGACATCATTATAATATATTATAGAGTTGAAAAACTTACATCGTCCTTGTCGTTCATGTCCAGGCCGAGGCCGCTCATCTCCTTCTCTAGTGTCTTTCTTTCAACCTGTGCAACACAAACACAAACACACAAAACCATCACACTGTGTTTTTTAACAACTTAATGTTTGCACTTATCCAGAATCAGCACAACCTCAGAAAATTATCAGATGTCTCTCAGCATTCACATATCAAGACATCAGATATGAATTTCCTGATCACTGGTTTAATCAGACTCTGATGTTCATGTCTTCATGTGGCGTCCTCTCTCACCTTGGTGGCGGTCCTGGGCAGGCGTGGCCCGTGCACGTCCTTGTCTTTGGACTGGACGACCATGAGCTGCTTCTTCTCGCGGATCTGTTTGGCCAGCACTCGGATCTCCTGCATCTCTTCGTCTTCACTCTCGTCGTCCGAGTCGTACTCCCCGGCTCGCTCCTTCAGCTCCTCCTCCTTCTCCAGCTCCTCCAGTTTCTGAAGAGTGACGGAAAAAAAGCCGACAGAAAAATTAATTTGATTTCCATTTTATCACTCGGCTCTTTAGCTCTTATTAAGTTCTTTCATCTTTATTTAAACAGACAAAGTCCTCCTTTCAAAAGCGCCCGGGCCAATAAAGGCAGACATGATTTAATTGTCCAATATCTAGAGGCAGTTTCACATTAATACACATTACAAACCATAAATTAAATTATCATGAGGAACCATAAAGATCAAAATGAAGAGGCGCTTTATGAACAATGAGAACAGTCTATAAATAAGACCAATATAAAATCATTTTATATGATAAATCTGATGAGAACAAACACAGACAGCATTTGATTTTACTTATTTATACGAAGCCAGTTCGTCCTGTTTTATGAATCTTTTTGTTAAACACAGAAAAAAGCTGCTTCATAGAATTTAACCCAATGAGTGAAGAGAGCAGGTTTCAACAGCTGTGTTTACACACATGTCCAACTGTATTTATACATATATAAGGTTATAAAACATTCTCATACATATAAATCATGTCTTAGATATTTTGTTAATCACATTGAACCAGGATGGAGAGCAGATACTCACCTTCATGATCTCAGGGTCGATGTAATCTGCGATGTTGTGGCCCTCCCACACCTCAGGGATCTTGTCCTGCTTCTCGTCCTCGTTCATCAGATCCCAGTATTCTTTAAAAAAAAAAAAAAAAACACAAGACGACATCAGACATGAAAATGACTGAAGTTTTTCCTGTCACAGCTCGGTCATTAACGTGAAAACACTTCTTACTCTGCAAGTCCAGGATGTAGTCATCACCCATCTCCACCTCCAGGTCTCTCTCCTGTGACGGGAACAGTCGAATGAAGTGTTACTTAATGTTCTGTTACAGGCCCGAGTCATTACAACACAATACAAAAGAAGAACTTTAATACACCGGGATCTCAGTCGTCTTTTTGACCTCTGGGGACACCGTACGTACCAGTTTGCGTTTGGGTGTGTCCACCTCCATTGCTTTCCTGCGCATTGAGGCTCCTTCAGGGATGAACGGAGGCCTCTCCTGGAATAAACCAATGAAGGTCAGATACAAACTTATTATTATTGTTTAGTTTGTAACATATGTCTTTTGTTGTGTTGTGTTCCTGGTGTTGACGTTAATTTACATGTTTCAGCCTCTAAAACTACAATCTGCTTCCTGTTTGAAGAGGCTTGTCATGGTGTTTGTGAACAGACGTGTTTGTGTGTGTTTTACTGGTCTGGGATCAAGGTGGTTGTGTGACTGTGACCGTCTTTACCTTCTCGTCTCTCTTGGTGGGCATGGCCAGGTGCAGCCGGTTCAGAACATCGTGGACCTTCTTGCCCTTCATCTTGGTGTCGACACGATGTGCAAGGAGCCGGTCGCAGGCCTGACACACACACACACACACACACACACACACACACACACACACACAGGAAGATGAATCACAACATACTCTCTCACAGCTAAACACACGACTCCACTCCTGGTCCTGGTTCTGTCTGTGGCTCACCTCACTTTTCACCTGCATGACCCCCTCCTCAGTCAGGGTGCTGGTCTCGATCACAGAGATTCCCTCAGCAGAGAGGTCTGCAAAGATTTTCTGACGACAGGGAAAAAGGACAAATGGTCAAAGATGAAGTCGCGACTTGAAGTTAAACCTTCAGACGCTGTGACTTCACTTCACTCACCTGATTCTCCTCCGGCAGCTCGTTGATCTTCTTAACGTCACATTTGTTGGCCACAATGATGAGAGGCTGCAGAGAGCGAGAAGCAACGTTAGTGTTGTTTTTGTCTTAATTTGAAAAACTTTCAGTTCCTCACACTATGATTAAAATCACAACAGGCTCCATCTATTTCAGCAGGTATGGGTCCAAAAGGGCAACAAAGCTTCATGAGTGTGAATGACAGACAGAGATAAAACCAGTGAGAAGAGTTTAAACAGCTAAAATGAAACGTTCACTGCAGCTTTGCACAAGAACAACAAACTTTAACTTGTGCCAAAGAAGAAACAAACATTTTTGCATGTTTCTTTACTTTTTACTTTCCTTCAATAAAACCACTAACAACGACTTAAAAGAAACTGAGCTCCTGGGTTTTGTAAAAGGTTGAAGAAATGACAAGATGAAAACAAAACATTCACAAAGAAACTAAAGAAACTTCATTCACAACCTTATAAAAGTGGAATAAATGTGAGTACAGTCCATTAATGCAGGGATCAGGTTTAAACATGTTGTTGTTGTTGCTCTCTGACCTTGTTGGCGAACAGCGGCCGGATGCTGTTGAACAGCTCCAGCTGCTCCTGCAGGGTGTGACCGCACTGCTCTGAGACGTCCATGACATAAAGGACGGCGGCTCGCAGGTGAGCCAGAGCTGTGATGGCCTGCATCTCGATGGTGTTCCTCTCCTCCAGGGGGTGGTCCAGGATACCGGGGGTGTCCACAACCTACATACACACACAAGTTAACTTTTGTTTGTTGCTTCCAGTTCCCAGGAGTTCACAAGACAACGACCCCAGTGAAGTGTGAGTGATGTAACAGCCTGAGCTGCGGCGTCTCACCTGCCAGCGCAGGTACCTGTAGTCCATGTGACCCACAAACAGAGACTTGGTGGTGAAGGCGTAAGGCTGGACGTCCACGTCTGCTCTGGTCACCTGATAAAAAAAACAAAACAACCACATTAACCACTTCACAGAGGGACAAGAGTTTTCCATCGTACGTCCAACATCGTCTGTCTCACACACTGATGACGTGTCGTATCATTTACCTTGTTGATGAAACTGGACTTGCCAACGTTGGGGTAACCGCAGAGAAGCAGGGTCCTGGTGTTTGGGTCAATGGTCGGCAGACGGGACAGATGCTGACGCACTGAGGAGGTTTGACGACAGAGACAGTTATTTGTAAGCATTAAAAGCAGCTTCTGAACTGAGAAGCATAAAATAAACATGACGACACACTTGAGATCACTGATGCCTAAAAGTGATCATGAACATTTTTAGTTTCTCTCTCACCTTGTTCCAGATACTCCAGACTGGACTTCTGCCTCTTCAGGATGGTGCACATACGACCCAGCGCCGCTCTCTTCAGCTGTTTACACCGATACAGAGAATCTCCATATTTCATCAGACGCACGTAGTCCTTGGCAACGCTGCAGGGATACAGATAATAAGAGGTGTTTGTTCACTGCTTCCACTCTAAACCCTGATGAAAAACGAGGTCAGGATCTTATTCACAGAGACAAAGGTGATTAATGTCACAAAAATCACGTGTGCAACACTGGGAACAAGGCAGTTAGAATTAGATCACACACAAACTCACTTATCAATCAGGTTCTTGGCGATGTTTATCTGTCCTAGGGCCAGTTTGTAATGGTCTTTGTCGTACAGCACGTTCATCAGATCAGCATAGAATGGATGGATGTCCTGAGGGGAAGGGAAAAAATAATAATAATGATTAAAATATCACAGATTTGGACAAATAATAGGTGATGATGTCCAAAAAGACAAGTGCAAAGGTTTCCTGACTTACGTCGAGCTTAGGGAAGTCGGTGAGGATCTGTGTGAGGCGGTCGTGGTAGTTCTGCTGGGTAAACTTCACCTTTCGCATGTAAAAGTGTCGGATACGGTGGATCTGGTAATGCTTGTGTATCACCGTGGGCGTCTTCCTTTGTGTTTTGGATAAAGTGATGTCGATGAAATCCTGCAGGGAGACAAAGAGTAAATGCATCAGGACTCAACACTTAACATTATTCACCGTGCAGCCATTTCTTTACAGAGTTGGTTTCTATATTTTCTGTGTAATTTGAATACTTTGGTTTACTGTTTTCTATTGAATTTCTTTTACATGATGTTATTCAACTATGTCTTCAGATCACTACGAAATGTGCTGCTCTCCTACAGATAATCCTTATTTAACAATACTGCCATACACAATGGAAGCAGAGCTGGATATTCAGTGACAAAGCCATGTACAACAACACAGTGTCCTGCCAAACTTCGTTAGCAAATCACACAATTTAAAAGACAGTTGCTTGTAAAGAAGAGGACACTATATGATAAATGTTAAACGTAAGGTCCATATATAGACCGTGTGTTTAGGTCAGATAACAGGTGTTATTCTAGAGGGAGAGCCCAAATTTAAATGGACCGACACCGATGGAGAAACAAATGAAAAACAACAGTATATAATGTGGTTCGCTGTTTGCTGCTTGGTGTGAATCATTAGTGATGCATTGAATATGTCATTACAGGAAAAACTAGAGGTCTTAATATTCAAGATACTGGAGAAGAGTTTGGTGCGTGACATGTCTGGGTTCATATCAACTCTGTCGACAACGTTTAGTGAAGAAGAAAACTCTTCTGTCGCTTCATGTGTTTACAGTTTTACAGACTGAAAACACAGTGAGTCGCTTCCTTTGTTGAATCCCATATGATGAACGTTTAAATGATTTGAAGTAGATGGGACACGTGAGGAGGACACAGCTTGTTGCCGTCTCTGTCCACAGCAGCAGCAGCACAACACGTGTTTTCCTCCCCGACACAACTCCTCCATGTTTTTTCTCTATCTTCTACCGTTTATCAAAGCGGAACAACGAGGCGGGAAAAACAGCAACGGTTTTAAAATGTCAAACATGCAAACAAAACTCACCTTGGCGGTGGGAACCACCATAATCTTCTTGAAATTGTAAAGTGCCATTTTGTCGGGACACGTTGAGGTCCGGTGACGGCACGGGGAAAGGAAGGCTCGCAGTTCCGTCACAACCGGAAAAGACGCTGAAAACGCTGTGGAGAGTTTTTCCTGCTCGTCGCCCCCTGGAGGTCAGACCTGGCAACTACAGTTAAAGAGCTCATATCTGATGTGGTCTAAATGTGAAATCTTCTGTGTGATGCAGACAAATAAATACGTTATCGATATTCAATATGTTATTTATGATGAGAAACTTTTATTTTAAATTAATTATTAAAAACTGCAATATACTTAAGTGGATTACTATGTGTTAAATTAATGTAAAATGTTAATGTTAATCCAAAAGGTAACTACTGAGTAAAGCTGCTTTAAAGCTGATAAATTATGAATTATTTCTCTTTCTCTTTTTTAGTTTACCATTTACCATGTTCACTGGCTTCATAATAATTTTTCAGTGTATTTTTGTTGTTTTATTCAGGATACAACAAATTGTATATTTATATGTATTATAATGTATATTTATATACAATTTGTTTATATTTTTATTTATGTTTTTGTGTTGCTGTTAAAAAAAATAGAAACATTAATTAAACAAAATTAAACAAAACAAAAAAATCAGCTAAAATAAACAAAAAACAAACATAAAAACGAACAAAAAAACTCTGCTCCATCTTTGTTGTGATCAGCGGTGATCAGGAAACAGCCAATCAGCGAGTGCCGATTTCTCTAAACCACACCCATTCCCTCTGATCACGAGTGGGTCCGCGTGCGCCCACTACTAGTCTCCACCAATCAGGACTGCCCGCTGTGAGTGCGAGGAAAGGGGAGGGGGAGGATGGGCGGGGGCTCGGGCCCTGTGTGACAGCTCCGGGTTGAGTGCTGCACCAGAGAGAGGAAAAATAAGAGGAGGTCTCACTCCGATGACCCCCAAAGCTTCTCCTGCATCCAGCCCACGTGTTGAAAATGTTTTGGCCACACAGAGTTTTGTTTGAAAGTGTTTTTTTTTTTTTTTTGTATGTATTTAATTGTATTTATAAAGAGGGCAGAAACACTTCTTTTCAATACGAGAATTAGAAGAACATTTTTGATTGTTAATGCATTTTCAAAGCCATAGAGTGCCCTTTCCCTAGGGGCATCAATAAGTTGTATATGAACATTTAATGAATGATTGATGGGCTTGGATCGATTAGTGAACACATCAACAGGGCCAGGTACCACCAGGTAGTCAGAGCTGTCAGGTGCAAGATTTTAACTGATTAACTGATTAAAAAAAGACAAAAATGACAATAAAAAGACAAACAAGACAAACAAACAAACACAAAAAAACATCACAAACAGTGATAAAGAAACCAAAAAGGAGCACATGATGACCAGAAAAGGAAAAATGATTACCTAAAGGTCCATTGTCTCATGATATAGTGTATTATCAAACCTTTAATACACAGTCGATCTCATTCTCAACCAGAAAAATAGCAGTTTGACCAAAACAATGGAAATGGTAGTGTGTTATAGTAGACCCCCCCATCCAGACCAGATTCTTAGTCCATGGTGTCATCACAACCTTAGTCGCTATGGCGAGACACATAGCAGCAGAATACTGATTTAAGGCCTACACACTAGTGTAACATGGTGTTGTCCACTGAGACCAAACCTATAGTCTGGAGGAGGTCACATGGGTCCAGCTGTAAACAGAGGTGAGCTGCTTTCAAATTGCATCAGTTTATTTTTCTACACATTTTTTTTTATATCTCTTTTCTGCCCTTCTTCTTTCACACACACACCAGGTTAATCAATTATTTTTTGCCATACGTAGATTAATCAAATTGTACACAATAGAATACAATGAAGAAAAACCACTGACCGTATTTCAATCATTGATATATTGCACAGGTAATGGCACAACCCTGTTTGGAAGTTACTGTTTATTTTTCTCTTTGAGTGATCCATCTCCACGCTGGAGACGATCTTTCTGCTGCACACGAAAGGGAAAGGAAACGGCGACTTCTCCATTCCGAAACCTCCTCTCGTCTTTAGCGCTAACGAATGTTTGATCGATCGGAACCTGTGGGGCGAGCAACGTTCATTCCTCGGTTTCAGCCAGGGCTTCCCGGTCTGCTTTTCTGACTCCCCCCTCCCGTAGAGCCTGCTGTCGACCGCAAGGACTTCGTTTTGAAATCCCAGGCGCCAGATTTATCGAACCCGACTGCACAAAGTTGATAGGCAAGCTAGCTAGCTAGCCACCTAGCTAAGTCTTAGCTAGCTTGCAGTGCTGGTCGGGGGGAGCCCGTTTTGTTTTTTTTTTCTTTGAGAACATTTTGTTGGGGGGGGAGTTGTTTTGTCATCGCATCACAACTGGCCTGGTTGTCTCCCCTCACATCTGAAGACTATTTGCGGTGAGGTTTAAAGCCGTAAGCCGGTTGTTCCTAGCTAGCGTGCTCGATATAGCCTGCTAGCTAATACCCTGCGTATTTAGCCTGGAAGCCAGTTCAAGGCCTCAGTCCAGCGCCACCACCAGCTGCCACCGCCGCCACCAAAGTATTTGCATTGCCCCGCAGTGAGAGGTGACAGGTGAGTGATCAACACACACTCGGGTAGACGCTGTCATGTCCTGGACGGGGGGGTGGAAGGTTCAGTTAGCTTGCTTGCTAACTTGATATTAGCTCAACTGAAAACGTTAAGGGGGAGGGGGGTTGGGGAATCCGCGAAATCACGCCGGAGGTCGCCATCTTTCACTGGATGCTGCTGCTGCAAGCCAGCTAACTAGACATGGCTGCTACTTTACAGCCCGTGGCAACTTTATAACCTAACGTGACGATGTGTTTACGCCCCCCCCCCTTTTCTTTTACCGATCATTTGTTTGCCACTGCACCTCGCTCTTGCTAAGCCCACATATGGCCCTTGGCATGGGCAAGGCATGTGTGAGCTGCGGTCTTTCTCGGCTGTGTCAGCTACTAAATACGCCTGCATTGCGTCTCTGGTGGAAGTTGCAGTGTTTGAGTGGTAAAGTGGATCCGAACTGACTTTGCCATAGCCGGTCGGGATGGACATAAACGCGGGTTCAGCGCCTCATCCCACGGAGACACACGCGCAGGATGCCTGGTGACCAGTAGCCCGCTCCACTGGTAGCGGTAACCCGTCACTATAAATAAATAAACCCGTTGGCCCACTCTTGCATATCTGACCGGTGGGGTTGGACCTCGGGGTTATTTTGGAGCAACAGAGAGTAGGTTTGGGGTTGTAAATCACTCCTCGTGACTGCGCAGGGGTGGAAACGGAGGCGTGTGTTTTGGTCCAGGCCTCGTCTAGACGTGGGGATCGACTCGGGGGCATGTGTAGCGGAAATGGCACGTACTGTGACCGGGGTCAGCCTCCACTCGCTGTAAACCTTGTCAGCAGTCATGTGATTACCCTTTGCTCTGTATTACTATGACCTCATGACTTCACCTACACTCACAGCACTTTTCCAATACTTAATCACGCGGCAGCAGGGAGGATTAGGTGTGTTGTTAGAGAGGAGTGTGTAAAAACACGGTGTAGAGGGCAGATGATGCAGGACCGGGCCGAGATGTAATGACTGTTTTCTCCATCTTGATTGATGACGTTGACGTTTTAATACAGTTAATGAGGGAGGAAACACACTCAAGGTGTTTGTCATACATGGGGGGGGGGGCTGGTGAGTTTTAGGATTGAACCCTGATGAATGAAAGGTTTACCTCTCAATCAATAAGCTTCATCAGCTTCAAGTGTCAGCAGCGTGTTTCTCCTCCACCTGTGTCGTCGGCCGCCACATAACGGTGTTGTCTAACAGGTTAATTACTCATCAGTTCATCGTGGCGCTTATTATGTGTCTGTTGTATTTGTACAGTCCAGCTATAATGTCATTTGCACTGGGTTTAAGTCAAAGGGGAAAATGGACTTGTTTGAACATTTTCAGTCGGTTATAACAAAACTTTTCTCTTTGTTAAACAGCTGATAAATCAAAAGGCTTCGGTGATGAGAATAATTGTGGGTTTCAGACCCTCGTGTGGTTTCTGAGGAGCCACAGGCACATTTAATTGAACATATCACGTCAGCCTGGTATTCATGTTATTCTCAGTTTCATGGGTGTGGCTGGAAACACACACACAAACAGCAAACAGGTTTGAGGTCGACTTGTTCACGGCGCTTTATCGCACAACATAACAACAACAACAACAGCTGTTTTTTTGATAACTGGGGTAGAATTGATGGACAGTTGTGTCTAAGTCGTGTCCTGCACCCATTCATCACAGTGGCCATCACACACATTACACACACACACACACACACACATGCAGGCCGTGTATGGGAATCAGTATGTGGATCAAAGGTCACCAGCTTTACAGCCATGCCATTCTTTTTCTGCTTTGTATGCAAACACAGTGAGGGCCTGTGTCAGAGACAGGCGGCCGATTGTTGGGGCGGATTATCACTGCTTTACAAACCGCTCCAACACGACCGGAGCGAAGGTGTTTCCACCGATGATTGGACTCGAACAGCGTCCACCCCTCCCCCTCCCCACACCCTCCTCTTTATAAATGTGTAACCCTGAGGTCAGATGTAGATCTGGAAGTAACCGACCAGAGCGACTGCTGGTGCTGAAACGGCCGCAGCCTCAGGGATGAAACGACAAACAATGGTGGGAAGAAGAAAAATGTCACTATAAACGTGTGAGAGCTGCAGCTAATGATCAATAAGCTATTGATTGATCTTTATTGAGTCTTATAAAATGTCAGAAAGTTTCTACGAGTCGGCCCACAGCTCGACGATGGTCCGTTCAATGAGACATGAAACAGAGAAAAGCAGGAAATGGTCATATTCATAAGGCTGAACATGGCGTTTTTCAATTAGACGAGGCAGCGTCGCAGGCTGTGAGCGTCCCGCCTGGTCGGTGACGTCGCTGATTTCAGCCCAGTCAGCTCCTCTGTTCGCTTCACGCTAAACATATTCACAGTGTTTTGATGAACCGAACCAGAACAAGTTTGAAATAATGACTGGAAACCAAAAGCCTGGGGGGGGGCTGCTGGGGGGGGTGTAGCTGTGAATGTGATGTGATGTGATGAACAACTTGAAGTTGAATAACACATCCAGTTATTTACGAGGCGACAGAAGAGTCAACCAGAGAGGAGGAGTCTGTATTAACCCCCCCCCGATCTCTATAAAAACCTCCACACACACCAGTTATGAATGAATGAATGAATAAACATGACGTTTTATTTCTTACACAGAAGAAGAAGCGTCACTGAATCCAGGCGCGCGCGTGTAGTCGGTTCACGTGGAGTCGTTGTGGAGGTGAACCCCACCTATGGATTTACCTCGTTTCCCAGCCAGTGACATTTATATATAGGTCACTGTTTCCATCAGGACGCGTGGTGGCGACTGTCGCTGTGATCGTCCCCCCCTCTGTTGAACCTGTCCTGCTCGTTTAGGTCGAGTCGAGCTAACGAAACAGCTGACAGCTGATTTTATGTTTTGGTCACATTGATTGATTTGAGCTTCGTCTTATTTCAGACTGTTATGTCCTGTGTTTTGTCAGGAGCTGTTTCCACACTGCAGCTTTATATATATATATATGAGACATGATGACGTTCAGTGTGTTTTCATCACCTCTCTGTGGGAAGTTACATGATTATCTGCACAGAGGAGAGATTTTGTCATGAAGCAACAACTTGGCACAGCTGGGATTAAATCACCTCACATAACAAGACGGACTGTTTTAGTTTCACTTCTTTTATTTTCCTGCTGTGTTTTTGTTCTTTTCTTGGTAAAGTGAAACCAAACACAAACCGCTTCGCTGCAGGATTAACATACTTTGGTGCCAGTACCAGCGGCGGTTCGCACAGTGTAACAGGCATCTGTCAGTGTAGCTGTGCCGAGCTGAATCACTCGAACAGGAAGTCAGACTTCTTAATTCACTGGGGTGTGAGGTGCCGAACAGAAACCGATGGATGCAAATAAAGTCGACCAACGGAGGGTTAAAAAACTGATCTGCTCTGTCGTTCGTTATCCTGCCACTGAAAACACGTCTCATTTGTGTGTATGTTTTTTAATGAAGTCACTATCGGACACTTATTCTCTTGTCTTTACACGTTGGTTGAATCAAACTTTGTTGTGTCTCCCTCCCCTCCCCTCCCCCCTCCCTGTAGCTTACTTGGTGACGCAGAGACTTCTCCCTGAGGAGCCAAGAAGCAGACGGCTCATGACTTCTGACCAGGACACGAAAGTTGTAGCTGAACCACAGGTGCAGCAAGTACAAGAGGCAAAAGAGAGCTCTCATTTGGTGAGTGTGGCGTTCACTGACCCGTCGGTTTGACACGTCGGCAGAGTAAAGAGCCGCTCAGTATGTTAAGCTTGTTGTTGTTAAGTCTGACAGAGACAGGTGAGAGGTCTGGGCTCTGCATGGAAAACATGGACAGCACAGGTTTATTCTTCATATCACAGTGGACTAGATGAATGAATGAATGAGTGAGTGAGTGTGTATCACAGGAGCTGAGCCGTGCGGATGACGAAGGTATGTTGGATTCAATATGACGACGTTGAGACGTGTGTTATGAAGCAGTTCATGCACTTTATAATTAAAATGAGAAACTCTTTATTCATGAATTAACCAGGCTGAAATCTGGGTCTTTAAGCTGCGACTCATTTGATTAATGGTTAATTGATTTGCCTTTGTTCACGTTGTACAAACGAGTGGTGGTGTATTTACTGTTGTGTTATTGTCCACTCCTCTGCAGCTCTGAGGTGGAGCTTCACTCATAAATTACACTGAAGACTTGATTGCAAAACGGTTGATGAATGTCTCCTTAGAGGCTCTGTGTGTTTGTTTTGTCTAGATGAGTCCTCTGATTGGTTTCTGTGATCAGAGGCTCCGCCCACCAACCTTAAAGGACCAGTGTGTAGCAATCAAACCAACTCGATACCCACAAACCACCTCTCCTCTTCCGAACTCTACATCTGATACTGAGCCAACAAAAACAAAGGAAACACATACTTTTATGAACATTACACTTCATTTCCCACAATCAACACACACACACACACACACACACACACACACCCTTTAAATTCTACACACTCGTCCTTTAACTCCACTTTGTCAATGTCGAACGGAGGCTGTCGCTCTGTTCAACCATCAGCTGGATGGACCATTGTGTTTCATGACACTTTTTCAGTCTTGTCTGGTACAGCAGATTTGGTCGAGCTGGTAAACACACACACACACACACACAGAGCTGTTTAGTTGTGTATTTGGTCGCTTGCTTTGTGGCTTCAGCAGTGATTAGTATATGTTGGGTCCCATTGTCAGTGAACGCAGCAGCAGTCCTTCGCAGTAAGTTCAGTGACGAACTAATGAGTAGAGTTGTTGTCTTTTTGTCTCGAGGATTTATCTGTACTGTGATTTAATCCCCTGCAGGTGTCCGTGTGAAGTCCAGGTCTTTGTCCGTCTTCTGATCTGCATTTTTATTCAAGCTGCATGTGGATTTTTTCACAATGAAACTCATCTGCTTCTGGTTTTGTTTATGTTTTGCATGTTACATCTGTTGGATACAAGTGTGGGTTTCACTTCCTGCGTCAACCCCCAGTAGTAGTTGATGCTGTCGATGCTGCTGCTGTTGTTGTTGTTGTTGTTGAGTCTGGGTGTCTTTTGACTTGTTTTTTTAGAAGAAGACGTCCAGGTCGTGGACGGTGTCGCAGCCCGTCCTTTGACTGGGGTTGATTTCACACACTGATAATGTGTAATAGAGAGATACAGAGGAACAGACAACTGTTGTAACCAAATAACCATGACCTGTTTTTTTTTATTTCTCTCTTTTGACGAGCCTGCACCGATCCTATTGATCACAGCTGTGACATTTTGTTCCTTGTTGGACCGTGAAGGCCCAGCACTGGGCGGGGAGAGCAAGGGCAGTGGTGCATCGTGGGTACAAGAAGAGCAAAGGCTGATGTATGGACGCCATGTTTATGTCATGACAGCCAGTCCTCCTCTTCAGCTCCTTCACAGCGTCCTCAGTGGTCTTTAAACTGTGATTATGAAGCACCTCCTTTAGCGGTGCTCCTCGGAGTCGTTTCCTTTTTGATTTCATTGCACCATGATGTAATAGTGTCACACATCACTCACCACTGTCTCACAGTGAGACGATACGAACTGAGTGCTTGTTTTTTTAAATCTTCTTTACACATTGTTTGACGGTGCAGGACATGGGTTTGAAACTTTCCATGTAGTGCGTGAGGACTGAAGTGCAGCACCGCCTCTTGTTTGTCTGATCGATGCGTTGTCGGCAGGTGTTAATCAGACACTTGATGTAACTTAAGGCCTTGTCGATAGTTTTCATCACGGCGTCGCAGAGGGAAACGTGCGCCACAGCTGCTGTAACTCATATTATTTTGGAAGGTATTTTTAGAAAGGTTGCATCAGGACCTGCGTTCCCTCCGAGCCGATAGTTTAGTGCTCTGCCCGCCATCGTCGATCCAGCAGCCGGGATAAGATCGTGTTGCACAGAGATCCCGCGGTGAAGAAAACCCCTCAATGTGCTGCGTTCACTTGTCGACACTAAACCAGACATCGTCAGCATCTCTCCCACCTAGAGATGTAAATCAGGTCTCATCACTATATGTCAGTGTATCGATTCAGCGGACAAGGAGTCGATGTCTGCTGATCATTAAGTCTGTCAGGATTGGGGATAAGTGATCAATATGAGACAATACAACACAACACAATCACTTCCATTCATCTCAAACCACAAAAAGACACTAAAATATCATTTCACACTTTTATTCCTCTTCACTTTAAAGTGCAACAGCTTCATCATTTTCACCTATATATAGATATATAGTAAAGAATATATATTATATTATGTTACTATATATTATAAATATATATATATCTTATATAAAGAACATTAAATTCCTACTTTTTTAAATTAAAGCAGATTTTTGTGTCAGGGGAATTTCAAAATAAGAGCGTGATGCTGCTGATTCGATGTATCGCTACGCCTTCGTATTCCCACCAGGTCGTACTCGTATCTTTTACAAAGATGTCGACTCATGTTGAGCAGATTGTGAAAAAAGTGTCAACCAGTGACCTCCCCTCACAGGCTGAACTGGTTTAAATGGGATCAGTTTACTTCCTGTGCAGCGAAGTTTTTCAGCTCAGTGCAGGTGAATCTCCTGACGTGTTGTGTCCTCCTCGTCCTGTCGCCTCCTCCTCTTCCTGTCGCCTCCTCCTCGTCTTGTGGCGTCCTCCTCATCTCACCTGTTACACATGAGAGAAATTGGCGTTTTCTGTGTCTGCGATAACCAACGAAGCCGAGCGGTAAAACTCAGACGTCACCAGGGTTGTGAAATTTTGGAAAATTTCCAAAATTCCCAGTAAATTTCCAGAAACTTTGGAAATTTTACGCGGCTTTGCAACTCTAGTCGTCACGTTTTTTATATACTCAGTGAATTTCACGCTTCAGCAGGTTTGTGTGTGTGAGTGCAGGCTGTTTAAAGCTGGAGCGACATTCAAGAAGACTGAAAGTAAAAAGTGTGTGTGTGTGTGTGTGTGTGTGTGTGTTGCTCTTGATAAATAATCATCATTGGCTTTGATTTGATTACCTCGTCCTCACTCTGTGTGTGTGTGTGTGTGTGTGTGTGTGGTAAACAGGAATCAGGAGTTGACTGTGTTTAATTTAATGGGGCTCATTCAGATGTTATTGTCTCAGTGTTTTCAGCCACAGTGTTGACTGACGACTTCGTTTATCTCTCTCTCTCCCTCCCCTCCACCCCAAAAAAAAAAAAAAAAAAAAAGTAATTGTCTTGTGGCTCTTGTTGTGTTGCGTCTGCCCTGGAAATATGTAAATTGACATATTACACAATCTGCGCTCGGCTGCTTCTCCCTGTGAATGAGGAGAATAATGAGGAACCAGAGGAGACGAATGGACGAACAGGAGGACGGATCGTCGTCCATAAATCTGCCTGGGAGGGAGGTCGTGTTGTTGTTGTTGTTGTTGTTGTTGTTCTGATTTCTGTTTTGAGAAAGTGATGCAAAGTGATCGTAGGTTTACAACAAGAAAAGTCAAAGTACTTTTCATAAAAAGTCGTAGAACGTGTAAAAAAAAAAAAAAACAAAAAAACAAATCATTGCAGCAGCAGCAGCGTCGGAGCCAAAGAAGCCTCGTCAGATTCAGGAAGTAAAAATGAAGCAGAAAACATCCGAAGTTTCAAAGTGCACAGCTGCAGGGGAGCACAGCGGCTCATGCTAAAGTGATTATGCCCGTGTGTGTGTGTGTGTGTGTTGTGTGTGTGTGTTCTGCTCTCACAGAAACTTCCCATCGTGGGTAATCCTGCATGCCATCCCTGCACACTCCCACAAGTTCATCTGCAGCAGCCTGTGTAGCTTATGATCCTGTCGCCCCCACAGGTTTGATTGATAACACTCCCTGCAAACCCCGTCTGCGCCACATGCGTCGGTGGTGTTGGTGGTGGTGATGGTGGTGGTGGTGGTGGTGATGGTGTCCAGGGTGGAGGCTACTGGTGGAGCCTGAGCCGTCACCAGCCACCGAACCGAACCAGCTGCTGCTGCAGAGACGTCTGTTTTGACTTTAAAGGTGGGCGGTGAGTTGTAGGAGCTGTCTCGTCTAAATTAAAAACAGAAGTTTCCTCCTCCTCCTCCTCCAGCTGTGTCAAGCTGTCTCCCTGAGCACTGTGTGGTGGTGCTGGTGGTGCTGGTGGTGTCTGGGTGGCTGATGGCGTCACAAGCCTTTTGGTTTTGATAGAAAATCACTTTTGCTGCAGCAGTTGTGGTTTTGAGGAGGACGACAGCGTCCGCTCACTTGTTTTTCCAGAGCAGACACCAGGGCCTTAAATCATTCCTCCATGGACCAGAGATCACACTCTGTCTGTGTGTTTTTAGAGCTTTCTTTATTTTGGTCTTACTGTCACTTAAACTTAATGCTGTCTCTCTAGCAGACTCTGTAATTCCCTCGGTGTGGTGAAGCATGGCTGCTGCTGCAACACAGAGGAAACCCAGGGAATTGAACGGAGAGAGCGTGTGTGTGTATGTGTGTGTGTGAACCTGTGTATGTGTGTGTGTGTGTCGTCATGTTCCCCTGATGGGCTTCAATCAAATCTCTTCAAATAGGAAAGAATGTGAAACTGAGGAAATGGGGTAGGAGAAGTCGGCGGATGGCCTTCAGGCGGAGAAAGAGTTATTTTTCCCTGAGAGCTCCAAAATTAGGAAATGGAAAGAGCCCGCCGTGTTTTTCCGCTCTCATTTACACATGCTGGAGATTTGGAAAGAAGATTGGCGGCGAGCAGGAAGGGGAAACTCTTCCCTCCGATGGAGTCCAGTGGGCCGATGCCTCAGGCTGTAGGTCTCATTACAGGCCCAGGATTAGTGGTGGGAAAAGGCGGTCAAGGAACCAAAGTAGCTGCTGCTGCTGCTGCTGCTGCCGCCGCCTCCGGGGGTTGAAAACACACAGTTCAGGACGTCAAGGTCTCTGAGCTCTGAGTCGGTTTCCGTTTCTTTTCTTCTTCTTCTTTTTAAAGTCATAAAACGCACACGACACGTCTGTTTAGAGAAGTTGTAGTTCAGCCCAGGTCGCCTCTGTGCGTGTAGTTTCAACTGTCTGACTGCCTCGTTAGTTCACATGCTGCCAGCAGACGTCTCGGTGAACACACACCCCAGCGTCTCTAATCCTGTTACCAACTTCCAGCTGAACCAAAACAAACTCAGTTTGAAGCTTCGTCCCACCTACGAGTTATTTTCTCTGAATTTAGATCAGTCATCACGGAGCACTCAGCTTCACACACGGACCTTTGTGGGTTTGATCGTGTAGAAATCTCTTGTTCACACTGCCACTCCAAAATCAGATCTGTATCAGATCCAGACTGGATCCGGTTTGATATTCTGACAGTCTGAACAGCCAGAAGTCCTTCCTTATAGATCTGATTCAGACCACACACGGAGGTGGCTCTGATCGGTGCGAACGTCTCCGTTCTCCAGACACGATTTCAAAGTGTCCTCTGTTGAAATGGCATCCTCGTGTGTCCTCTGTCTCATCCACAGTGCGACATGAACAACAACACCAACACCATAGGTTTGGAGAGACGGAGTTTAACTCAACGTCCGACACCTTCAAGAAGTTGTAGAAAGTAGTCACCACGCGATTCCACGCGGCATCGCTGCTGCTCCGCCCGCACCAACCCCCGATGGCGGCACGACTCTCGGTTGCCGTCGCCTCCTTGCAGTATTTGCGCTGCAGCTCCACATCATGAGTTGAGGCAGAGACAAGCACGGTTCACTGTCGTCCGTCCTGTTTGCTTTCTTCTGGGCGTAGCCTGTTACCATAGAAATCAATGTGGATAAGACAAAGGCAGTGTTGACACACGTAGACTGGATCTGATAACTTGTGCGATATGTAACGAGGCCTGCCGGTCGGTGAGATTGGATTCTGATCAGATCGGATCGGATTCGGGCCGCAGTCTGAGCAAGTCATCGAAATCTGGTTTGGCCTCGATTCAGACTGGAGCCAGAGTAACACATGCCATGTGGTGGTGCTACCAAAACCCTTGTGTCTTTGTGCCTCATTCCTTATTCACACACACACACACACACACACACACAGTGATACACCATATGTCTTGCACATATGTGTTAGAAACAGCCCAGAGATTGAACATGAAGTATTTATAGGCCTCCGTGTAAAACCTGATTGGTTTCGGAAACTAAAGCCAGAAATCAAAGAGGGACACGGACTGGGACACAGACTGGGACATGGACTGGGACACAGACTGGGACACGGACTGGGACCAGATCCTGGTCGTCTCCTGTGGCAACGTTGCTTTGACAGCCGAACAGCGTGTTCCTGTGTGTGGGTCCAGAGGACACAACCACAGACACACAGGCACCGATGTGTAACAACTATTGATCTATAGATTCATTTACGTAATAATCAGATTATTGTGAAATAAAATGAGTTAAAAGTCTTATATTTGACACTTTTCCTACCTCTTATATTTGAAATGTTGATCCAGAGCAAGATGCATGTTTGGCTTCTCTCTGGAGCTCTAGTAACAACAGGCCGGTGTCAGCCAATCAGGAGGGAGAAGGCTCTCAGCCTCTCCTCTGATTGGCTGCCTGTATTCTAAGTGATCCAGTAAAAAAAAATAGAGCAGATTTCAGAATAAAACTAAATCCTGCGCCGTCTTTAATCAGCCTGGATGTTGCAGGGGTTTGAAGAAGTGAACTTACACTGTTTCTGCACATCGACTGTGAATAGTGTGCAGATTTTCACAATAAATGTCTGTCGTTTCCTGTGCAAGTTCACCAAAATAAAACACAGGACTTGAATGGAAAGGTGTTATCACCTTGTATCTGCTGTAGCTGCTGTTGTATCACCCCAGCGGTGTAGTAATGGCTGCTCAGGATGAAGCATTTCATAGTAGCTGTGATGCCCCCCCCCCCCCTCCCCTCCCCTCCTGAGAGCCTGGCCCTGCTCCGGCCCACTGTCTCCTGCAGCTCTGTCTCTGTCACAGAGGCCTGACGAGCCTCGGCTCTGCAGACGGACAGACCACAGACCGATAAGTCCAAATTCAGCTGTTTTGTTTTTCTCCCCTGAAGGACTCTCTCACGTCTGCTGTCTCTGGGTTTGTTTGTTTTTTTTTCTGTCCTGTCTGCCGCTGCGAGCTCGCCTCCATCATCACACAGGCACAGCAGCAATAAAACCCCCCCAGCGCTACGCCGGCTGCCCTCCGGTGACACCGACAATAACTCGTCTCTGTCCGCGGTCCTGCGATGAATCACATCCTCTCATCGTCTCCTCCCAAAAATACACCCTCAGTCGGGGAGAAGCAGCTAACCTTTCCCTCCCCGGCTCAGGAAAGGGAGCGTTTACGTTTTTTTTTCAAAGGTCAAGCGGCGCCCACAACGTACACATCCGTTGATGTCAGCAGTGGTTTCTATGGCAGCCGACTCGGACAGGAGTGGAGGAGTTTTACATTAGAGCAAGGCTGGATTATAAGCACAGGCGACGTGTGTGTGTGTGTGTGTGTGTGTGTCTGCGAAGACACATCCCGAATGATCTGGCCATGCAGCATTGGTGAAATACGACCCAGGGACGCAGTGTCTTGCATGGAGTCAGGCTTGTCTTCCTGTTTAATCTGTCGTCCTCGCTTTCTGCCTCCGATTCGTTCAGTATTTCAACTTTGCTGCCTTTTGGAATAAGAAGCAGTTTTTTTTTCCCTCCAGCAGCTCGTTAGCAGAATAATGTATTAAAACCACGGCTCAAGAGGGAGCTGATTTAATTTGAGCGACGCCTCAGGGTTAATTTAACACGTGGATCACTGGAGCAGGCTGTGCTCGAGCGAGCTCAGGTGTGCAACTCGACGCAGCTCCAGTGTGTGTGCGTGTGTGTTTTTTTTTTTTTTTTTTAGCTGGAGAATGACTCAGTGCAACAGCGACAAAGCAAAAGCAGAAGAGACGGATGCTGAACGGGAGCGAGACAGCCACTCAGCTTGTGCAACGTCAGCCTAGCCCACCGGGGGCGGCCTCAGAGCCTCGGCGCTGTCATCAGATTTGTCGAATCAACCCAGCGGCTTGGATCAGAGCAGCCAGACGGAGCGTGGCTGTGGCTGTGGCTGTGACGGGGATGACTTAGAGAGCTGTGGTGCTGCTGCTGCTGCTGCTGCTGGTGGCTGCACTTTAAGACGTACCATGCTGCTCCGGAGGTACTTAGACACTGTGTATGTGACTTAATCATGGACTGGATGCAGTGGAGCCTGATACCAGCACCAGCAGGAAGTGGCGGCTGGGCCGCGCTGCCTCAGGACTTGAATGAAACTCTGGCTCTGACTACGGCTCTGGGTTACAGCCTGTTAGCCTGTGAGACATGCATGCTGAGCTGCTGCTTTGATCCTGTGAGTATGTCCAGCTGCTGCTGTCTGTGTGTGTGTGTGTGTGTGTGTGTGTGGGCCTGGTCCCTGTCACTGTGGACCAGTGTCTCAGCTCCGCCTGTCACATCGTGTGGTGGGGACTCGGGACTTGAGCTGGCAGATGACGATCCTGGAGATTGACGAGTGGCCGTTTAGACTCAGTGGGATTTATTTGTGAAGCGTCATTGAGGTCGTCCGTTCAAACGAGCCTGGTTTTACGTTTGCCTTATGGACCGCTGTAATGACTCAGTTAAAGTGAGTCTGTCAGTCAGGTCTCGCTCTTGTTTCTCTCCTGTGTTTGACACGTTGTCTTGGCAGAGAGGAAACTCACTGAGGTTGACAGTTTTAAAACGTGAGGGTTTTGGAACGAGGGTTTCTCCCCAGTGACGACGTCTTGTCACAAAACTGTCACTCATTTCTGGTTCTGCTGGAGATTCGTCTGCTTTGAAACCTTGGTATGTCACTTCATGTTACAGGCTGGGGCCTCGGCTAACTTATTGATGATGTATTTATCTTTCAGTGATAGCTGGTTATAATCAGTTATTGAATTACAAACCTTTATCTCCACAGACTTTACTGCATCACTCACCAGGGACCAAGAGTCGATAAATATGATGCTTTTGTTTTTCCTTTTACTTCCTTTTTGAAATGCAGCGATCCTCATCTTTACATGTTTCCTCTCTGCTCCGTTCACAGGAATCCGCCAAGGTTTCAGACCTCAACCCCAATGCGAAAGCATGGGCCAACCACATGTTTAGCCTGGACCCCAGCGGGAGTGCAGACACCACAACTGCTGCCCTGCAGCCATGGAAGGAAGGCTGCGATAGTTCGGCCGACCCCGGCCCAGAAGGTCAGACTGACACGGAGGAAACAAAACTTATTCACTTTCCATTATTATTGTTATTTTTTGCCATTAAAGCACATGAAACTCAATGAAAACACATTTATGAGTCAACAGAACCAATAATAATGTGTTTTTTTTAAATATATGTTTCACATATAGATAAATATCCAGTAAATGACAGTAAACGTTGCCCAAAAGTCCTCAAAACATCCTTTGACCTCTGATATTGGACATAAAGAAACGTTGGAAACTTCTGCCGTAGAAATTAACATCTGTCCAAGCAGCTGGCGAAGCGTTCGTTTAATCAGAGCGGTTAAGTGGAAAGTGCTGATTCTGTGTCCTACAGCAGGAAAAGTGAAACTTCATGGAAATGGTCTGAAAGTTCAGAATAGAGGCTCGAGGACGTGTGTCATTGTGGACAGGAACACAGACGTAGACGGACGCGTTGCAGCCGAACAATGACGATCGTTTCTGCTCACGTGCCACATCAAACACACGTGTAATGATCCAGTGGTGACGACTGATGTTTGTCTTGGTTAAAAGGAAAACACACAGACCCTAATTTTACCTCTGGGCCCGCCGGCGTCTATTCTTGTCACTTCCCTCGTCACGACACGACACCTCTTTAATCATTCATACTCAATTTAGTCTGAGCTATGAATATTCCAGCCGCTGCCGCCGCCGCCGCTGCCACCGCCGCCGCGCCCTCAACACAAATGACCATAATCACTCACTTTAATGTGCCTGGCCAAGTATAGCCGATACAGAGGCAACAAGGATGTGGTGGCGAAACCGAAATTATTGATTAAGTCGACGCCTCTGATTGACACCCCGGTACCTGTTTCGGTCTCTCTGAACGTCTGACGAAGACGCTGATGAAGATTGATCACAGAGCGCCGGTGGCTTCATGTAGTCGTAGCGACTTCATGTTGTTGTTGTTTTTTTTTTTTCCTCCACCTCTACAACACTGAACATGGAGTTTTATTTTTACCCCCCAGCAGATGCAGATCAATCAGTGAGCGATCAGGACGACAGGAAGTCCCAGCTTTAATTCAGAAGCTACTTGTTTACCCCAGGTGCAAACACCTGGACCCACGTTTGTCATATTGATCTGGAGATATTTACTTAGATATTCAATATTCATCTTTATTATACATTTTTACAAACCTGTGAGCGCCCTGGTGTCTGGTAAACGACAGGTGTGTCCACCTGAAGAGTCGTCTGTAGAGTAAATGTTGCTGACTTGTTGTAAAGACAAAGGTACGACCGTGGGCGTAGTTTGGATGTCAGGGGTGACGGTGACTCAGCAGGTGATTACAGGTAATTCACCACCTGTAAAACTTCTCAGAGATAACCTGATGATGATGATGATGATGTCGTGTTTTGATTCTGCTGGGGAACTTCTCGTCTCATCGTCCTGCTGCAGCTTAGTGCGGCTTCGTAAGTCGTCTGATTCAATTAATACAAATGGAAAAGATGATGAAACCAATCACTTCCTGTGTGTGAGAGACGAACGGCTCGGAGGAGGAAATCCATCAGAAACCAGTTTGTAACATAAACTCAGTATATGGACCATTTGGATCTTTGAGTTATTTATCTCCACTGTAAAACTAGGCAGCTTTTATTTTGAAGGTCCCTGTTTCCATCTGCTGCAAACTCAACACATCCTCCATCGATATCATGTTCACATGTCATATTCTAGTCTCTTCAACCAAACCTGCTTTTGTTGTTGTTGTTGTTGTTTTGTTTTTAAAGCTGCTACCAGTGAAACTAAACACTTCCTTCACAGGTATTTCACATTAAAAGCCTTTCAGTCAGCAGGTAGACTTATTGTGCAGGAAGTGTTGAGTTTCACTGACACTTGACAGCCAATATGGTGAAGGTACATGGTTTTTATTTTTAACCCAACCTTTATTTGTTCATGCTGCTCATCATGTCGTGTGTGTGTGTGTGTGTGTGTGTGTGTGTGTGTGTGTGCGTGCGTGTGTGTGTATCTGAGATGCTTTGAACAAACTAAAGTCTTTGTAGAAGAGATGGACAAACACAGACTCACAGGTTTTGTCTCAGGTAATTAGAGACGAGGCTCAGGTGGCACCAGTTTTATATATTAAATACCAGGTGAGACACCCCCCACCCCCCCCCTCCCCTCCTCCCCCCTCCCCTCACTGCTTTTAATCATTACTATACCTCCCCTTGTTGATTGCCACAGGCTATGAAGCCAGTGAAGACAAGGCTTACAAGGAGCCTCTACTAACCGACCCAGATGAGCCTCCACCAGTACCAGCAGTAATGCTGGCTGAGCCGGCCCCCCCGTGGCCCCTGTGGCCCCCGCGGCCCCCTCCGTGGCCCCCTCCGTGGCCCCTGTCACCCTGGAGTGTGCGGAGCCAGCCTATACAGAGTACCAGGAGCCTGGGCAGCCTGGGCACACAGGTGGGCAGCTGGATGCTGATTGGCTGTTTGTCAGAGCAGGTTGTGTGGGCAGGTCGGGGGAAGATGTATATATGAAGGGTGTGGATGACACGGCTTAGGTCCAGCTGTTTGTTGCTATGGAGACGGGCAGGTGTGATTTTATTTCATCATGATTGTTATTTTTATATAAACGCCTCAGATTAAGCATCTGAGTAGTTGCTGGTTGTCAGGGAGGGGTCTGTCTGCTGGGACTGATCGTATCTGCCTGTTCTGCTCGACAGGTTAAATGAAGAGTCACTGATGGGTTCACTGAGAGCGGTGCCGCGTTTGTTGATCTGTACATTCAGCTTTTTAAACCTCAGAGTAGATTCTTCCCTCGTGTTGTTTAAAGCGCTCACCGGCCTCCAGAGGCAGGACGTCATCACGCCGACCGCAGACGAGCTGTTGATTTGTTGTTGTGACGCTTTATTCATTAAGTTTGATTGAACTGTTCCAGACGCTCTCAGGGATGATGAGACGTTCAGGTCCAGGTGCCCCCCCCCCCCCCCCCACCCCCATGCCCTCCTCCCACCTGAGAGGAACGTCAACACAAACAACAACAACAACGAGGCTGCTGCTCAGATAAACATGATAAAACAGTGGCTGTCCTGCGGAGGCTGGAGAGTGAAGGGCGACAGACTCAGCTGGTGTCGTGGAGAAGAGTAGATTAAACAACACTTCATTTGTAGAGCTCCTTTCTCCAAACACAGAAGTGCTGAACAGGTGAAATCATGTAAGATACGAGGAGAAAGAACAACCCATCCAATGAGAAACTAAAGTACAGTCCTGTAGTAAAGAAGCCCTGTCGCCGTTGGTTACCAGCCTGGAAGATGCCGATGATCTGCTGAGTCAGATATTTGTTTTCTTCTTAAAGCCTCAGGATTTATTCGCAGCATCATCGGCCCAGTGATTTATTTCATCTCCAGAGCCTCTGTGGTGAACATGGGAGTCCGTCTGGACCTGACAGTGTTGAGTCTGGAGCTCGGTCTGGGAATAACAAGCATAAAACATGATCAATATAAATAAAGCCGTTTATTTATTTAGGTAGTTGTGATGTTTGCTCGGCATCTCTGCTCCTTCCCTCCCACATCCTGCTTCGTTTTCAGTTTGTTTTTCACATGTTGTCAGTCTGAGTAATGTTTTGATCTCACGTTCACTCACTCCTTAGTTTACAAAGATGTTGTTTTTTGTTTCCTGTGTGTGTGTGTGTGTCGACAGGCTCTGATCCTCAGCCTGAGAACCCGCAGGAAGGCCTGAGGGAGCACCTGAAGAAGACCCTGGAGTTCTGTCTGTCCAGGTGAGTCCAGAGGATCTTCCACTGAACCTCCTGTGTCGCCGGTTGTTGTTGAACAACAACAACAACAACAACGATGAGCTAATATCTCAGCCCCATCTATTTCCTCCCGTTGCTCAGCAGCAGTTTCACACTTGTTAATGGAGAAAAGCACTTAAACTGAGCCGCAGAAGAAGAAGAAGAAGAGCGGCCGCTGCTAAGTGATCATTAAAGAGCAGAGGAGAAAGGCTCTTGTCGATGACTCATGGGAATCTCCTCACCATCGATCCCGTCATGTCATCAGTGGCACCGAGCTGCACTTCTGTCGGGCTCGAACGCTTCCTCACTGTGTCAGCAGCAGCCGTCCCAAAATGTGACTTCAGACAGTCAGTTGGTTTCATTACGTCTGCCTTTTATCAGGTCGGTCACTTCATCAGCTGCCTTTAAAGCTAAATGTCTGTCTGTTTTACCTGAAGACATAATTAACTAGAGAGTGGGGCACAGTCACAAGTCAAATAATGACTCACCTAGTTTGTTATGGAGGTGTGATCAGCTGACGATAAACGAAACACCTTAATGTTCAGGAGAAACAAGAGACACCGTGAGACACCTTGACTTGGCTCTGCTCAGCTCGCTTTAGGTCATTATGCATTATAACTGAGTACTGCACAGTTCCTCCTCAACGTGGGCGGGGTCATCATAGCCCATCCCTGCTCCTACCTCTCTTTATCCGATCCTCTCATCAGCTTCAGACACACTCGTCTGCACCTCGCCGACCGGCCGCGGTGTGGTTTTCTGCACAGCACCCTGAAAGAACAACAACAGTCTCAGTACAGATCCGGTGTGGTTTGATTCTGGTGTCGAGCTCGTGACTCGTCCAGTGGCGACACTCTGGCCAATCAGTGGCCGGCAGTTGGTTGATGTCACATTTTGGAGCCTCACCAGAGGGGATACCAAAAAAAAAAAAAGAAGTGCCAGGAGCTATTTCTAGTGGAAAATAAAAGACAAAACAAGTTGAGTCGAGTGGTGCCAGTGGATTTTGTTGGAGATTTTGAGTGAAAAATCCTTTTCTGATACTTTATTTGCCAAAAACAGTCGATGTGACCAATAATAAGTTACTGTTGTTGTGTATAAGATGATAGGTCTGTCAGTAATCAGAGGATTGTTCTCTCTCTCTCTCTGTGGGCGTCAGGCGTGGTCTGAATGAAAGCCTTATTTCATGCTGTCAAATGCCTCAGTGGGGGAGGGGGGGGGGGGAGGGGGGAGGGAGGGGGGGTCAAGGCCTCACAAAATTTGTATTTCTATCTCTCTTTTTTTCTTCTTGTTTATCAATGATGCAAACGTCAGTGTGTAGTTTATTTACAGTCAAACCCACAGTGGGAGCAGTAAAACCAACAAACCACCGGAGGGCAGCGACGTCACTGAGGAGAACAAGTTGTCGTAGAAACAAAGCAGCTGTGGACTGAAGGAGCAACAATCACGTCAGGCTTGGTTTCTGTTGCGTCTCTGACTTCCTCCTTTTCTTGTTCTTCTTCTTCTTTTTGTCCCAGGGAGAATCTGGCCAGTGACATGTACCTCATCTCCCAGATGGACAGCGACCAGTACGTGCCAATCGTGACGGTGGCCAACCTGGACCACGTCAAGAAGCTCAGCACCGACGTGGAGCTGATCGTGGACATTTTACGATGTGAGTGAGGTGAACCCTGTGTCTGGGCCTGATTTCCCAGGAGAGGTTGTTAAAGTGCATCCAGCCACAGCCTCACCTGCCTCTCTTTGATTTACACACATACTTCAATTTACTGCCTCCTTAAATTAATCCTATCTGGCCGCAAGCTGCACTTTGAGTTTACGGCTCAGTGATGTGTGAAGTGTCGAGATTTTAAATATGAAATTGGACGAGACGCTGTAAACAGAATAAGCTGTTTGTGTTTTGTGGTTTTGATTTTGTTTTTAATGATTGTTATTATAATCCGGCTTCCTGCAGCTCTGCCATTGGTCCAGGTGGACGAGAAGGGGGAGAAGGTGCGACCCAATCAGAACCGCTGCATCGTGATCCTCAGAGAGGTTCCTGAGAGCACGCCCATCGAGGTCCGTGGACACACACACACACACACACACACACACAGAGCTTTAATTACACAATAACAATGAGACAATCACCAATAATCGCTTTTTTTTATAAAGACGTTGCTCAGCTGTCTGACTCAGCAGCTTCTCAGCATGAGTCAGCAAAGACGTGGACTGTGTTTGTCACTTAGTTTGACATTACAGTGACATTAAAATATGTTTCATTGAGAGTTAAATCCAAATGCACTTGTCTTCTTCCTGTGGAGGACTTTATGTTTGCGCTGTGTTTTTCAAAATAAAAGCCACCTGAGTCTGACAGCTTTATTCAGACAGCATTAGTCCAGTAAATATTAATGTTGATTTATTTACTTCTACACCTGTGTCGACATCATGAACACAACTTAGACGGTTTATTAAAACAGCTCGGTCACGTTCACAATCGACTTCTTTAGTTTTGACTGTGACGTTTATTAATCGCTGAGTCAGGTTTAACTTCTGTCCAACAGCAAAACAAGTTTCCATTTTCCAGACTTGTTAGAGACTCAGATAAATAAACTCACAGTTTATTTCTCCAGCTTTAACGTTGAACACGTCACCAACCCTCTGTGTCTCTGAGTCGAACTGATCAATAACGTGTGTCTCTGTGTGGCTGCAGGAGGTGGAGGCTCTTTTCAAAGGGGAAAACTTACCCAAGTTCATCAACTGTGAATTCGCCTACAACGACAACTGGTTCATCACCTTCGAATCAGAAGCAGACGCACAGCAGGTAACCACCACCTTCCCTGTCCGACTCATGATATTTGTCTGGTTCTACTGAATAACTCACATTTTTGCCCACAACTAATTGCTCTGTCCTGCTCCTCCTGTCTGATGAAGGCATATCAGTATCTGCGTGAGGAGGTGAAGACCTTCCAAGGGAAGCCCATAAAGGTGAGTGTCGTGGACATAAACACACACACACTGACTGATTGATCAGATCAGATCAGATCAATGCCTTTCATCATGACCACAAACACAACAGGTTAATATTCCCAGGAAGAAGATTGTGTGTTTATGTCACGTTCAGGTTCATCAGTGCTTCAACACACAAAGACAAAACCTCATGAATAATGAATGAGTGCAAACACCTGAGATTTACAGGCTCTTTACCACAGAGACCTCTGTGGTAAAGAGCCTGTAAATCTCAGGTGTTTGCTTTAAGAGGTGACATGACATCACACGTAGGAGCCGATCCATTAAGAGGTTTGGAGAGGGACTTGAAGGTTGCATCATTTCGAAATTTCCGACTGAGTCGCAACCTTTACTTTTACTTTCATCGACTTACCAACTGCAGCTTTAGAGTAGATGTTTATCATTTTTATTCAGTGTCCACATGCTTTTGCAGCAAAGTGAACTCGTATATAAGTTGGAGTTGCTTCTTCACTTTCGGCCAAGACCTTTTAAAAACCTCTCACACTGACTCTTTTAATAAAAGATGGATAAACCCACCATGTTTCTGTCTGGTGTTTAAATTCCCACCTCTTCATTTTCTTTCTCTCCCGCCCTCCTCTCCTCTTGTCCCGCCAGGCGAGGATAAAGGCGAAGGCAATCGCTATCAACACTTTCATGCCAAAGAATGGTTACCGACCCGTGGAGGTGAACCCGTACGCCCAGCAGCGCTACACGTCCTACTACATCCCACCGGTTTACAGCCCCCAGCAGCAGTTCCCCTTATACAGCCTCATCACGCCGCAGGCCTGGTCGGCCACACACAGCTTCATCGACCCCACGCTGGTGAGAGGAAACTGTCAAATCCTCTTTTAATACTTTCAATGCTCCTAAAACTTCTTTGAGGAGCATTTCTTTACTTCAAATTTAGACGTAAAACGCAAAAAGGTAGTTATTTCCTGTCAACAGATTTTCAAAATAAATTGACAGTCCCTTTCACTTCCTGATCATACAGCTGATGAATCTGTTTCCTGTTTCCCAGGTCGCCCCGTTTCACAACAACCAGTTCATCAACGGATTCACCACGTCACACAGTTTTAAACCAGCGACGTCGCAGCTCACGGTCAGACACTACTCGCCCAGGAACAGGTTGGTGTCTCCGACCTCAGAGACGACGCAGGAGCGGGAAAAAACAAACCAACAAACATTAAAGGTCTTTTGCTGTTGTGTGATTCCTGTTTCCTCTCCATCAGGAATCACAGTAAACCTCACCTGAGGCCGACCATCCCCACAGCGGACCGCAGCGCGGGCCTCCTCGACAGCCCGGGCCTCTTTCCCAGCTTCCCCAACGAGAGGCTCAACGGGGTCCGCAGCAGCCCGCCCACGCGACTCCCCACCAGCCAGCCCAGGACCCGGCTACCCTCCACCGCCGCCTTCCCCCGCAGGGACACGGTCGGCACGGGGCGGGTGACCGAGCCCACGACCACCGACTACTCCCTGGGCGTCGGTCGAGGAAGGTACGAGCGAACCGATCAGCGTTCATGTGCTTTAATGAGCTGATTATAAATCTGAGGGAAGAAGCTCAAAGAAAAAGTCTTTTGTAAACTTTGTACAACAACAAACAAACAAACAAACAGCTTCCTCCACTGAGGAAACAACAACACCTCCAGGCTGCGTTTTAATTTGAAAAAAAAAAACACATCACTTCCTCTTTTTACGCTCAGTTGATTCTGTTTCTAAAACACTAGAAGAGTTTGAGCCTGAGTGGAAATACAACAGTTCCTGACCTTGTTGTGTTTGTTAATCAGATTAATTTTAAGCTGCAGCTGTTTTGTTGTGTTTTGTTCTTCCTTTGAGGTAAATCCTGCAACGCACCATCTGCAGAGACGGAGATGGTGCTTTTGTTTTTTGTCCTGAGGCCGTTGTTTTAATGATGTGATGTTTTTTTACCTGCTGGTGGATGTGGTGCAGAGTGAGTGTGTGTGTGTGTGTGTGTGTGTGTGTGTGTGTGTTTTGTCGGCTGAGCTTGTTATTTCAGGCCGAGTTGATGTTTGTAAATTGAGATGTTCTCTTTCTTAAAGGAAAAATGTTTCTGCTTCTAGGAAAAAGAGGGACGAAAAGTTTACAGTAAGTATGTTTCTGTGTTTGTCTGTGTTCGTTTCATCTGTAGATTAGACAGGATGAGACTTCATCACTGTTGCATGTGCAGGAGTTCAGACTGTGTGTGTGTGTGTATGTTCGAGTTTTGTTCTGACTCTGTTACGTGTGTGTGTGTGTTGCCGTCACACAGAGAGTGACGCCTCAGTCGCCGCCGCCTCCTCCCAAACCCCCGTCTCCGAGCTTCGAGCTGGGTCTGTCCAGCTTCCCCCCCCTGCCCGGAGCGGCCGGCCAGCTCAAGACCGACGATGTGTTTGACAACCGGCTGGCCAGCAGCGTCGTCATCGGAAACGCCAAGGAACGGGTACGGAGCCGTTAATGCACGTGTTTGTGTGTTTTTCCTGTTGATGAGTGTGACCGACCGGGGCCCAGAGGTCAGAGGTCAGAGGTGTCAACACCAACACATAAGTTTCAACCTGAAAGCTCGCTTCACTGCAGAGCTGCATCTGATTGGTTAAAGACGTTAACAGACGTGTGTTAATTTGCATATGAGGCAGAGAAGTGAGGCTCAATGACAAATGGTCACATAAACATCAGGTCTGATCAGGTGATCAGTCAGTCGCCTTTATTGATTATTGATTAAAGTTTCACCTCACTGTGAACGTGTGGTGGAAACTCCGCCCTCGACTCTCCCACATTTTTAACAAGTTGATTTAATGCTTCACTTCCTGTGTGTGTGTGTGTGTGTGTGTGTGTGTGTGTGTGTGTGTGTGTGTGTGTGTGTGTGGTCACCACAGAATGTAAGTGCTGACTCCAGCTCAGCAGCAGGAGGAGGAGCTCTCTCTCTCTCTCCGGCCGGCCCTAAGGAGCCTCTCCGGTCCTCCTCCTCCCCAATGCCTCCGAGCTTCCAGCCCTCTCCAACGGCCCCCGTCCCGACCTCGGCCCCGACACTGGCCCCGGCCTCCGGACCGCCGCACAGTCCCGCCGCCACCCCCCCCTCTACAGCGTAAGAACCAGAGTGAAGTCTCAGAGTTTCTTAGGTTTAGACTGAAGTTTATTATTTATCATTTCTGGCTTTTCAAAATAAAAGTATAATTGAAACAATGAACATAATTATTGAAGCTGCATGAAAACATCAGTTTGTAATTATATGGACAGATAGTATGACTCCACAATGAGTTTTTTTTTTTTTTTTTCTTTTTTACTTTAAAAAATATCAAACGAAGACGAGGTGTGTTCAAACACATCTGAAGAACAGAAAAGCTGCAGCTCCTGTGATCTGGATATTCACTTCGACCACATTATGATCAGTCGTGCAGCTCTAATGACTTTTCATTTCAGCTGTTAGAAGCAGATTTTCCAGGCGAGGTCAGAGGTCAATAACCGAGAAGGACTGAACTCAAGTGTGTGAACGTGACAGGAGGTTAAATGGTTAAACGGTGAAGGTCACATCAACAGGAGCCAAACCTCAGTCACTTTATAACTTTGTTATAGAAACACTGTGTTGTTAATGGGCTCTGCCCAGTTCCACCACTGCACCAGTACCAGCACCAGTAACTGACTCCTGACCTGTCACATCGACTCTCTGCCGCTGTGCTGTTCGATCTAAACGCTGTGTGTCCTGTGTGTGTGTGTGTTTCAGGGAGGTGAAGGTGGTGGAGTGAAGCCAAAGGAGGTGCAGCTGTCTGTGGAGCGAGTCCCCGGCACTCTGTCCACCGCCAGCAAGTCGGTGCAGGTCAACGGTGCTGCCACAGTCAGTATTGATTCCTGCTCTCTTCTCCGCCTCTCTAACACTCAGACGTGTCAATCACTGATCAATCGATCTCAGCGTGAACCAAAAAAAAAAAAAAAAAAGGGTAAATGAGTCGTGTTTTGATTCTGCAGCGTCTCGTATTGATCTCGATCACAGACACCTCCTGAGAGAAAAAATGTATTTTAAAAACAGACGGGTGTCAGCAAGAGGACAAGTCTGGTTTTCGTTGTGTCTGAAAGGTCCAGAAACTACGAGACGCACGTCAGCAGCAACACTGCAGCAAAAACACAAGGATACAGAGAGAGAGACAGCGAGGCTGCACACAGCTGCTGTTAAAGCTGAGCTGGGACTCAAAACAGGAAACAGCAAATTAAACATTAAATGTTATCTACACAACTGACGGACAGACAGACAGACAGCAGGCAGGACAGACAGACAGGCAGACAGACAGACAGACAGACAGACAGAGGCAGGCAGACAGAGAAACTGACGTCCCTGTGGTCTTCAGGTTTTACAAGGTTTTTATCAGAGCTTTAGAATGAGAGCTGTCAATCAACTAAACTATGAAGAACAGAAAATGACACACGTGTAAATAAATAAAAAGTCTTTTTTATTGAACCTCCACTTTGTCTGCAGGGTCCCAGTGTGTTACAATGTGTCATCATGGCGTAACGTTGTTGTTTGTTGTTGTTGTCGTCAGGAGCTGAGGAAACCCTCCTACGCTGAGATCTGTCAGCGGGTGAAGGACGCTCCCTCATCACAGCCGCCGACCGCCAAGGAAGCCAAGCCAGCCTGCGCTGCCCCCTCCGCAGGCGACGACAGGAAGTGCCCCGACGCCTCCCCCGCCCCGCCGGCGGAGGCCAAAGCCAGAGAGACATACCCCTCCTCCTCCTCCTCTTCCTCCACCTCCACCTCCTCTTCCTCCTCCTCTTCCTCCAAACCCGGCTCGGCGGCCGTCGCCCCGGGCCGACCCCCGAGGGAGGCCCGAAGGCCGACTGGGCGATGGGCCTCCCCGCCCCCACACCCAGGGAAACCCCAGAGCAAAGATCCCCACCACACCCCGCCCAAGTCCCCGCAGTAGGGACCCCCCCCCCCCCCCTCCCTGAGTCCTCCAGCCCCTCCCCTCCCCACTCCGCTCCAGAGATGCGTTTAAAAAAAACAAAAAAAGGAAATCTAAGTCAGGGCTACTCGATCCTTCTGTCCCCGGTCACCAGTCACACACGAGCATAGAGGACGCCTTCTTTTCTTGATCAGGGCTTGCAGACAAAAAGCACTTTACTGTGCATGTAGAGCACTGTTTCATTCTTTTTATTCTATTTATTTGTTTTGTTTTATTTTATTTTAAAGTTTCAGTTTTATTTCTCCTTTGCATTACGACGCCGTGGTGTCGTGTCAGCCGCTCCGTCGGCGCCGGCAACACTCACGTTTATTCACTCTGTCCAAACGGCCTCGTGGGGTTCAAGTCGTCTCGTGTGCGGAGCAGCAGGGCATTCTTGTTGTTGTTGTTGTTGTTGTCGTCGTCGTTGTTGTTGTTGTTGTTGGAAGCCGCCCCCAGAGGATGATGGGAAAGAGTGTGTACAACAGACTCCACCTTGTTTGGGTCTCAAAGCGAGGGGGGGTTTGTTTGTCTGTCTGTTTGCGTGTCGAGTGACACTGTTGTTGCACCTTTTTATGTAGCTTAACTAAGGCGCATAATCAGCAGGAGTGTGTGTGAGTGTGTGTGTGTGTGTGTGTGTGTGTTTTAATTACATATTCACACCCGTATGCAACTTGACGTCTAAATCTCCTCACAACAAGGTTTTCGTTTACATCAGAGTTTTTTTGTTGATTTTTTTCCTCCAGATTCGAGGTTTAGTTGTTGGTTAAAAGTTTCCAGCTGTGTTGCAGACGGTCACTTCCCTCTGCGGCTTGCCTTCGTTTTAACGTCTGCTAACTATGCTAACCAGCTAGGTTACGCCGTATTAGCTTCATGTTGAACAGCCGCTGGGTTTTTAAGCGCCACACAGGAGGGGGCGGGGGCGGGGGTGGGGGGGCAATCTGACGTCCGCTACCAAAACTTAGCGTCAAGACAAATTCGGAGCCGAGGCCTGAAAAGTATAATGGAAGCCTGCAGGGGTGAGCGGCTCGCTCTCAGTTGTCGGTGTGGAGAAATCAAGTTTACTTGGCACTGCATATATATATATATATATTTTGGGAAAAGCAAAGCTGCAGCGCTCTCTTATCTCTCCTTGTTTCCTGTTTGAAAACTGTGGAGTAAAACGTATCAGCGGGCACATACTGAAGAGGAGGAAGTGAACACTAGCTGCAGGAAACTCGTCTGTATGAACCACTGTGACGGGTGGAGGAGGAGGTGGAGGAGGAGGTGGAGGCTGGAGGCATCTCTCCTGCCTGAAAGTCACCAAAAAATTAAGAATAAAAAAGGGGGGTGCACGAGGGGAGAGTTAGTGTTCAGCGGCTCGTCTCCAGCTCTTTCTCTTAGATACGGTGCTAGACGTCAAATCCTGGAATCTGTTGCTGCAGCTCACACGATACTGTACGTAGGAATACTTGATTCACATCTGCAGAACTTTAGTTTGCACTGTTTTCTCAGACTTAAGTCAAAATGTCATGAGATGAAGCAAAAAGGGAACTGGTCCTGAAAGTTAAAGGAAAGAAACACAGTTTTTTTTATTATTATTATTGTTGTTATTATCCAGGAGCAAATAAAGCGGAGGAGCCTGCGACAGCTTCCTGTTCTGGTTGTTTCACAGATGCTAATGATGCTAACAATGCTAATGATGCTAATGTCTTATTTCTGCTGCGGGCGTTGGTTTGGATCGTGGCCGCGGGTCGTGTGTCGGCGAGGGTTCGGCTGAAGCAGTGGTTTGTTTGGAAGGAAAGTGATGACGATGAAAGTGCGAGTTGAGTGTTGTTGTTGTTGTTGTTGTTGTTGTGAAGGTGAAGGATGGTGAACGCAGCAGGTCGGGGGTCGTGTTGGAGGCGGAGATGAACCAAACATCCTGTAGAAGTTTAAACCGTGAAGAGACGAGAGCTTTCCTGGCGTCAAGTCTTCACCACTAGTTCTGTCTGTGTGCTTTCTCTTTCTCTGGGTGGTTTCTCTCTCCTCCTTCGAGTTTGTCGTTGATTTTGTTCCTGAGTTCAGAGGGAGGACGAACCGAAGCTCACGGCTCCCGCTCTCTCTGCTGCTTCACTCCTGATCTCCTGCAGCCAACAGGAGGTAAAAATTTAAAGCACAGAGTGAAGGAAAACGACCTTTACTCCCCACGAGGCCTCGCAGCCTGCCTCCAGGACGGAGGGGTCGACGTTAGACACCACGTTCAGGTCTGTGGGAAGGAAAGAAAGAAGTGAGCAGTGATTTGGGATGAGAGCTGCGGGGGCGAAGCAGCAGGAGGTCGATTCAGGGAGGGAGCGACTCTGTTTACTGTAGCAGCCACTCGGGACAGAAAACCAACCCAACTGAGTCTGGGATGTTTTTACTGTATTAAAATAAAATCAGCTGAGATAAAGGAGAGTCGATGTTCAGAAACGTTTGAAAAGTTTCCCTCCGTGCGCTCGGGTTCGTCCGTGAACGTCGGCTCCTCAGATGCAAAACCATTGAAACACAAAAAACCACTGTACTACACACAGCATCTGCCTATGGGGGGGAGGGGAGGGGAGGGGGGTGCAAACCTACATGACATGGGACCTCGAACGTCTCACCATAGTCTTCCTGCAACAAGAAGAAGCATTCTGGGTAATCCCACTATCCATAGAAACCAGGAGCCCGTCTGGAGAAGGGAACGCTTCATTGAAAAGCCTGCACTCCCACTCAGCTGCTTTTGATTTGGAGTTTGCTAAAAAAAAAAAAAAACATATATATATATTGTTTCTGTTTAGTTTTGAAGGACTGAGATGCACTTGGATGGGTCGACTTCTTATTTTTCCTTATTTTTTTCTTTTTCTCATCGGTGGAAATGGTTAAAAAATGAAACTGCACCATATCCACTTTGTTCTGAACCAGTGCTGTTTATTATGATTCCAGGAGAAATATCCTAACGTTTTCTCTTTAGGGAGAAGAAAAACAAAAAATCATCATCATCATCATCGTCATCATCATCACAATAATAATAATAATGATAGAGATGCGAGGCGAGGTCTCTATATATACGCAAAACACAAGTTAAAAAAACAAAAGAGAAAAAAAAGAGAAAATTTCCATCCAGTGTTTGAGAAACTTGAATTTTATTTAAACTTGAAAAATGACTTTGCCTTAACTTTTATACAAGACGAGGATAGTTTATTTCTTTTGAAAAAAAAAAATCCCCAAAATGTTAAGGAAGCGTGAAAATGTGGGAAACATTGAGTCGTGATAGACGCCACGAGTCTTAGAGAGAGAGAGAGAGAGAGGTCTGCAGCAGCGTCGTCTTTCTTTTTGCTTTTTTGTTTTTGTAAAATGTACGAAAAAGAATCATTTTGTTCTTTTTGTTTCATAGTTTCAGGTTTTTGTTTTGTTTTTTTCTTTGGGGAAAAATATAAACCTTGTAAATGCAAAACTAGTCAATACTGTATTAAATCTGTGCACTTTGAAGTGTGTGCTTTGCTTGTACAGTTGTAAATACTCAGAAAAATATAAGAGGTACCTTAAAATGATTATAAAAAATATATTGATCTTGTTGAACTATTAATGTCGCTATCGAGCTGGATGTAGGATATAAAAAAAAATTAATGTTGTGCTTTTGAAAATATTTTTCTTTAACTTTTTGTTTTTGTATTATTTTTTAATCTTCAGTTTGGGGGTGCGCTGGGAGTCTGGATCCCGCTCCACTCTGAAGCGTGGGCGGGTCGTCTGATTGTACTTCTTGTTTGTTTTTGTTTTTTGTTTTTTTGTATTGTTTGTTTGTTGTTCATTCCATTTTTCCCACCTGAGGCGTGGTCGCTCACACCTGGCTGTACAGGTGTGCCCCCCCCCCCACCACCACCACCACCCTCCACTGTGCACACATCAGCCTGTGGAACTGGCAGCATCTTCATTAATGAATAAACTGTGCAACGCAGCCGCCGCCGCCGCCGCCTCTTCACAGCTGTTCACGATGCAGGAAGTGATCAAACATGATGACATCATTTCTGTTTCTCCTGACGTCACTGGGATTGAGAAAAGTTTGAAACTATTATGCAAGAAGAAGAAGAAGAAGAAGCACTACATGTCAGTCTCAGTGTAGAAATGTTGACCATGACACTAATACTCTACATCCATCAGCATCATCAGTCGTTCAACAACTCCTCAAACTGCATCGTGTCCATGTGACCTGGACGCCACGACCGGACCAGGTCTGACGTTACAGGCCCAAGTCTCATGTCCACTCACTTTGTTTTTCTGTCCATATTTGAAGGACGCTGTTAGCTTAGCTTAGCACACAGACCTGAAGCAGGTGGAAACAGCCAGAGCATGGCAACAACACAGACCTCTGAAGCTCGACGTGAGAAGACGTCTCTGGTTCGGTTCAAATGTTCTGCAGCTTCATCTTAAAGGCATTAATCTGTTTCTGCGCGATTTAACTAACGGGTTCCTCTTTGAAGCTGTTTCCACTTGTTCCATCAGTTCATGGGACAAGATGATACTTTTCAATTTAAAAATAAAAGCACCACCGCATGTCGGAGGGTGAACAGTGTTTTGCTGTAGATCATTTCCCGTAGGTTCCTTGTAGCTGAAACTAAACCCCCTGCTGGTGTCTGTGGTTCTGTTTGTGGTTGGCGACACTTTGGACCGTTTGTTTGAAAATATGGACGTGAGAAAAACAAAGTCAGTGGACATGAAACAGAAAATCAGGACTTCGACTTTTCTGCATCACAGCTTTTCCCTGTGTCGTCGGCTGCAGAGAGCGACGGCTGACGGACACGCCGCAGCTTCGATCCGATGTGGGACGAAATCAACACCAAGCACAGTCGCAGTTCGTCCAGTACACGACCTCACGTCTCGGTGGGAAACGGCCGTGGATTTGTGTTTATGCAAAACAAGAAAAACAGAAAAGACACGATTCTGGGGAGATGGATGTAAGAAGTTTGAATCTGTTGAGGTTGAGCTTGAAGTTTCCCACCTGAGCGTCGGACGAGTCATCGGATCAGCTCCATTTGTGTCGTCACCTTTGTTCCCTCTGATCTGTTTGAGGTTCCTTGTTCTAGTTCATCAGCTCCCCCCTCCCCCGAGAAATCAATGTACAAATCATTTTCCTTTGGACTTTTTCTGTTTTGTGGGTTTGTTGGTGTTGTTGAGATCTTTCGGAGCTGGGGACAGAAGCAGAGGCTCAACTGGAATCACAGAGGATTTGTTGACCTCTTTTTGTTTTCAATGTGTTTCAGAGCTACTTTTCTGGCACATACATTACAGTAACATGTCTGTTGAAACCATTTGATCACATGTGGACTGCATTTTGACATTGTGGCAAAGAAAACCAATACCTGTGCCATTATACACCTGTTGTGTTTTGTCTTGAGCGGGCGGTCTGACCTGTACATAGCTGAGCGCTTTGCCATCTTTAAGTTTCTGTGTTTGTGTGTTTTTGTTCTGTTTATTTGAAGATGTGATTTTCAGGGAACTGAAAGTCCATCACAGACTTCTCACATCTGGAGAAAAACTACAATGTGACACCACTGACTGTAGGAGCGGTTTCTGTGCGTTGCAACTTTGGCGGGAAAACAAACAAAACAAAAGAAAACGAAACAAAAAAAAAAAACATGGACGCTGACTTTACAAAACTTGAGCATCCCTGAACTGTGAATGTGTGCATGTGTGGAATAAACAAACAAACAAACAAACAAACAAACGTACCACCCACAAATCCAGACCGATGCAAAAGGTGACTTGCTCTCTGCCTGTCTGTCTGAGGCCTCGGTACCTCGCACCTGTTGGTACCGCTTCTCCAAGGGGATCTCTCTTTTTGTTTTTGGCGGTGTTTGTTTTTCAAGATGGCCGCAAGTTCTGCACGCCTCTCCTGTCTCGCCGGCATCAACACGAAACGCTCAGCTGTGGCTCCTCCTCCTCCTCCTCCTCCTCCTGCTGCTCCTTCACGGAGCTCCACACTTCATATCAGCCCGCCAGTCGCCTCAGCTCTCGGTCTCCTCCTTCCCGCTCTGACAGTGCCATTGTTCTGTTTTTTCCCCCTCAAGGGTTGCATCTTGTGGTCAAAATGGACGCCCCCTTGTGGTTGTTTTTGTTTCTGTTTGAAGTTCTAATAATGAATGCACACCAACTGACTGGATCAAGACTGGATCTCTTTATCAGCTCACTGTGGTTTAACTCATTAACACTCGTACCGTGCTACGCTAACCGCTGTGGACAATCGATGACTCCGCTGTTGTTGGGGTTTGGACACATAACTTTGCCTAACAACACCTTTAACAGATGTGGAATGGAGGTTGCGTTCAAGAGGGCTTTTTGGTTTTCTTTTTCCTCTTTTGTCATGTTTTTGTTTTGTTTTTTGTTTTGTTTTTTTTGAGGGGGGGTCTTTTCTTCCACGGAGACTGGAATCAAGCGTACATGTCAGCTATAGATAATTTAAGTTACTCTTGTGTCATGATGTAAAACTGTCTAATTTGGAGAAAAAAATGTAGCTTACTGAAAAATAAAGATTTAGGCACTGTTGAGGATCCACTGTCTTTATTTAACATGGGACGCACACACACACACACACACACACACACGACTCAACGGGGAACTCAGTGGATGGTATATGACGACAGGAGGATGTTTAAGGAGAAGTTCTTCATCTCCAACAGTGTGTTGGAAGCAAAGCTAACAACAGTGGTGGGTACATCACAACAAAACATGTCCCTGTGTCAATAACTTGTCATGTGACCAGAGGGCGTCCAATTCTCTGTCTTTCTGTGTCTCTTCCAGTCTCTCTCTGTGTCTCCATGGCAACCTGCTGATGACACTCTGAGCTCAGTGGACACAACATCCCACCATGTGAAGCCTCCACATGTCCAGGTGCTGTTGATGGACTGTTGGTCTCATGATGTCAGAATGATGTCAGCAGGATGAAGAGGATGGTTTCGATACAAACTGTCAGTGAAGCAGAACATTTAGTGGTGGATTCATGGGTCAGACACTTGTTGTTGTTGTTGTTGTGATGTTTGTGGTCCATCACCTTGTTAGAGAACAGCATGTGATGTTATAAGGACTGAGACACTGGACAGTTGGACATGTGCTGCTTTCAAAAGTTTAGAGAAGGTCAAACTCAGTTCACCTGTAAAGGTCATAGTGCATTTTAGCTGCAGTCGGACATTTCGTCCCAAAGACCAAAACCCCTGAGTCTCTGTGAGTTTGTTTGTGTTTGTTTTTCACTTTCAGTGACAGAAAGACAAAAGTACATTGATCATATAAAACTAATGATTTGACTTATAGAAAACCAAACAATACAACAATACACAGTGACCTCAGTGAAGTGTCTGTGGTCTGTACTGACAGTCAGTTGCTGCAGATCTCCTCATTGGATTCAGTTTTAGATCCAGGAAAGAAAAGAGAAGAAAACGTTGGATGTGTCCTCAAGGAAAATCTGCTTTATTGGATTATTTCATAAACAGAGTCACTTCATCCACATGATCAGTTTGTTTAACCTGAATCTAGATATGGACAAGAACATAATCATCTCCTCGTTGATTATTAGCATGATATTTACACTTTGTCAAAGTAACCTTTGACCTTTGACCTTTGACCTTTGATTAAAGCTCATAGACCTTAACAACAACAACCTCAGTGATAAAGGAAGCTCTGGTGATTTCTCTGTTAAGGCCCAAACAACAACACACAAACACATCAACACAAAGATCCAACAAACATTTAGAGCTCAGAGAAGTTTCTGTTTTCATGTGGACAAATGTGAGTTTAGGTAAAGAAACATCATCATGAGCAGTGATCTCCTCCACGGCTCCAGCTCCACCTCAACAAACTCAAACATCAACACAACAACACATGACAAGAGCTCAAAGTCCCGCCCATCATGTGTGATTGACAGCTGATCTCTGTGCAGTGCAGAGACACAACAGCAATGAGCTTTTAGCAACAAACATGGAGACTAAAGAAAGTGATGAAGTAAAATACAGATTTTAACCAACTGCTCCTTCAATGATCTTTGTCAATTTCACTTTACACAACTCTGCTGTGGATCCATTATAAATGACCCAAACTCCAGCATGTAGAGGCTGAGTGAATGTGGTCTGGACTCTGTGGAGGAGAGTCATGGTTTCAGAGACGCTGTAGAAGGACAGAATACCTGCTCTGTGATCCAGGAACACTCCTACTCTGGAGGACTGAGGACCTGAGACTGGAGTCTGGATCTTGTTGAACCAAAATGTGAAACTGTTGTTGGAACAATCTAATGACCAAGATTTGTCATTGTATCCAAACCCACTTTCTAACCCTGCTCTGCTGATATTCTTGTATGCGACTGCTATCTCAACTCCTCCTCTCCTCTCCACCTCCCAGTAACAACGTCCAGTCAGACTCTCTCTACTCAGGACCTGAGTATAATAAGTGAATCTGTCTGGGTGACTAGAATAAGACTGTTTTCTACTCATATACGTTACTTTCCTGTTTCCCTCAGATAATAACAGACGTGTGTTTGCTGTGTTTGGATCCAGTGTGATTTCCTGTGAATATCTTAAGAAGTCAGCTCTGGTCCTGGGCTCTGCTGGTGACAGTAAAACATCCACTTGAGTCACTGTCAGTGAGATGTTTGTCCATGTGTCTCTCAGAAGGTCCTGTAGTTGATCTCTGAGCTCTGACACAGCTGCTGTCACATCCTCAAAGTGTCTGAGAGGACGGATATTGATGCTGGATGAGTGTGTAGATTGACTGAGTGCTGACAGTGAGGGGTAGTTGTGTAGAAACTGGGTGTGATCCTCTGTGTGTGACAGCAGCTTCAGCTCAGCGTCTTTCCTCTTCAGCTCAGTGATCTCCTGCTGCAGCTTCTTCTCAAGCTCTTTGACTCCACTCACTTGAGTTTCCTGCTGGGATCTGATCTGCTGCTTCAGCTCACGGCTTCTTTCCTCCATCAGACGGATCAGCTGAGTGAAGATCTTCTCACTGTGCCCCACTGCTTTATCAGCAGAGCCACTGATGGCCTCCACCTCCTGTTGAAGCACCTTCACATCTTTCTCTCTGTCCTGGATTCTCTGCTGGATTTGTTGTCGACTCAGCTCCAGCTCTCTCTGCCTCTCAGTCCTTTCTGCTGCAGCTGAGACTGTGTCGTGGCCTTTATGTTCATCCAGAAGACAGAGGTGACAAATACACTGCTGATCAGTGCGGCAGAACATCTTCATCACCTCATCATGACGAGAGCAGATGTTCTCCTGGAGCTTCTTGCAGGGCTCCACCAGCTTGTGTTTCTTTAACTGAGCTACATCATAATGAGGCTGCAAGTGATTCTCACAGTAGGAGGCCAAACAAACCAGACAGGACTTGACAGCTTTGAGTTTCCTCCCAGTGCAGACATCACAGGCCACATCTTCAGGTCCAGCATAGCAGTGATCAGCAGGAGCAGCTTGGAGTCCAGTCTTCTTCAGCTCCTCCACTAAAGCTGCTAACATGGTGTTTTTCACCAGGTCAGGTCTTGGTATGAAGTTCTTCCTACACTGAGGACAGCTGTAGATTTTCTTCCCATCCTCTCCATCCCAGTGGGTTTTAATACAGTTGAAGCAGTAGCTGTGTCCACAGGGAATAGCCACTGGATCCTTCAGTAGATCCAGACAGATGGAACAAGAGAAGGTCTCCTGGTCCAGATGAACTCCTTTCTGCGCCATTTCACCTCTCACAGACGACGACTGTCTGAGTTTCTGTTGGTCAAAAGTGAAAGTAGTTTGAGCTCTGATCTAAACAACATGTGTCTCTGCAGTGAACGGGGCCTGTCAGCTCCTCCTCTGCACCACATGTTGGTTCCACCCATCTTCAAACTGTAGATCTGAAGGGGAGGGAACAAGGAAACACATGAACAGGGTGGAGCTTGATGAGAGTTGAAGCAGGAACAGAGAGACGGTGTTTCAGGTTTCACTACTTTGTACTTTGTTCAGAGACACGGTGTGTTTACTGTCCTTTACAAGATGCAGTAAAACCTATGAGCCAGTTCTAAAAGGATCGACCCTTGAACTCAACATAGAGCAGAAATCTACATTAAATCTACTGAATGTAAACCTACAGTCAGTGACATTAAAACAAAAACTGTTGGGAAATACACTGTTAAAACAGGGGAGAGTGTGGATGGTTGTAACACGTCCAGTTCCTCCAATCAGGAACAAGTTATGAATCATGTGATTCACTCTGTATGAGCTCAGTTGAGTCCTTCTTCCATATGTGAAGCAGTAGCACCCTGTGGCAGACACACACACACTTTGAGAAGGAACCAAAGTAAAGTTGAGGTGTGAAAGTATTTCCCCCTCCATCTGTTTTGGTCATAGCTCTGCCTGCTTTGTAGCTGAACTCATCAAACTGACATCATGGTTATTGTGAGTCTCTGTAGATATCTTTCATGCAAGTTGTTAGTGCTAATGTTTTAGTTGTCAGCAGTAAGGTGAGCTGGTTCATGGCTACAAGGGTCTGGGTTTCAAGACACAGAGAGAAATGTCCACAATGTTACAACCATCCCCGGTCGCCCCGACTCTCTGTCTGTCTGAGGCCTCGGTACCTCGCACCTGGACGGTACCGCTTCTCCAAGGGGATCTCTCTTTCTGATTTTGGTGGTGTTTGTTTTTCAAGATGGCCGCAGGTTCTGCACGCCTCTCCTGTCTCGCCGGTATCAACACGAAACACTCAGCTGTGGCTCCTCCTCCTCCTCCTCCTCCTCCTCCTTCTTCACAGAGCTCCACACTTCATATCAGTCTTTCTGTGTCTCTTCCAGTCTCTCTGTGTCTCCATGGCAACCTGCTGATGACACTCTGAGCTCAGTGGACACAACATCCCATCGTGTGAAGCCTCCACATGTCCAGGTGCTGTTGATGGACTGTTATACAGGTGTGGTCTTGGTCTCATGATGTCAGAATGATGTCAGAATGATGTCAGAATGATGTCAGCAGGATGAAGAGGATGGTTTCCATACAAACTGTCAGTGAAGCAGAACATTTAGTGGTGGATTCATGGGTCAGACACTTGTTGTTGTTGTTGTTGTTGTTGTGATGTTTGTGGTCCATCACCTTGTTAGAGAACAGCATGTGATGTTATAAGGACTGAGACACTGGACAGTTGGACATGTGCTGCTTTCAAAAGTTTAGAGAAGGTCAAACTCAGTTCACCTGTAAAGGTCATAGTGCATTTTAGCTGCAGTCGGACATTTCGTCCCAAAGACCAAAACCCCTGAGTCTCTGTGAGTTTGTTTGTGTTTGTTTTTCACTTTCAGTGACAGAAAGACAAAAGTACATTGATCATATAAAACTAATGATTTGACTTATAGAAAACCAAACAATACAACAATACACAGTGACCTCAGTGAAGTGTCTGTGGTCTGTACTGACAGTCAGTTGGTGCAGATCTCCTCATTGGATTCAGTTTTAGATCCAGGAAAGAAAAGAGAAGAAAACGTTGGATGTGTCCTCAAGGAAAATCTGCTTTATTGGATTATTTCATAAACAGAGTCACTTCATCCACATGATCAGTTTGTTTAACCTGAATGTGGATATGGACAAGAACAAAATCATCTCCTCATTGATTATTAGCATGATATTTACACTTTGTCAAAGTAACCTTTGACCTTTGACCTTTGATTAAAGCTCATAGACCTTACCAACAACAACAACCTCAGTGATAAAGGAAGCTCTGGTGATTTCTCTGTTAAGGCCCAAACAACAACACACAAACACATCAACACAAAGATCCAACAAACATTTAGAGCTCAGAGAAGTTTCTGTTTTCATGTGGACAAATGTGAGTTTAGGTAAAGAAACATCATCATGAGCAGTGATCTCCTCCACGGCTCCAGCTCCACCTCAACAAACTCAAACATCAACACAACAACACATGACAAGAGCTCAAAGTCCCGCCCATCATGTTTGATTGACAGCTGATCTCTGTGCAGTGCAGAGACACAACAGCAATGAGCTTTTAGCAACAAACATGGAGACTAAAGAAAGTGATGAAGTAAAATACAGATTTTAACCAACTGCTCCTTCAATGATCTTTGTCTATTTCACTTTACACAACTCAAATACACAACTCTGCTGTGGATCCATCATAAACCCAAAGTCCAGCATGTAGAGGCTGAGTGAATGTGGTCTGGACTCTGTGGAGGAGAGTCATGGTTTCAGAGACGCTGTAGAAGGACAGAATACCTGCTCTGTGATCCAGGTACACTCCTACTCTGGAGGACTGAGGACCTGAGACTGGAGTCTGGATGTTGTTGAACCAAAATGTGAAACTGTTGTTGTTACAATCTAATGACCAAGATTTGTCATTGCATCCAAACCCACATTCAGTCCTGCTCCCTGCTCTGCTGATATTCTTGTATGCGACTGCTACAATAACTCCTTTTCCTCTCCACTCCACCTCCCAGTAACAACGTCCAGTCAGACTCTCTCTACTCAGGACCTGACACCAGTAAGTGAATCTGTCTGGGTGACTAGAATAAGACTGTATTTTACCCATATATGTTACTTTCCTGTTTCCCTCAGATAATAACAGCCATGTGTGTGCTGTGTTTGGATCCAGTGTGATTTCCTGTGAATATCTTAAGAAGTCAGCTCTGGTCCTGGGCTCTGCTGGTGACAGTAAAACATCCACTTGAGTCACTGTCAGTGAGATGTTTGTCCATGTGTCTCTCAGAAGGTCCTGTAGTTGATCTCTGAGCTCTGACACAGCTGCTGTCACATCCTCAAAGTGTCTGAGAGGACGGATATTGATGCTGGATGAGTGTGTAGATTGACTGAGTGCTGACAGTGAGGGGTAGTTGTGTAGAAACTGGGTGTGATCCTCTGTGTGTGACAGCAGCTTCAGCTCAGCGTCTTTCCTCTTCAGCTCAGTGATCTCCTGCTGCAGCTTCTTCTCAAGCTCTTTGACTCCACTCACTTGAGTTTCCTGCTGGGATCTGATCTGCTGCTTCAGCTCACAGCTTCTTTTCTGCATCAGACGGATCAGCTGAGTGAAGATCTTCTCACTGTCCTCCACTGCTTTATCAGCAGAGCCATTGATGGCCTCCACCTCCTGTTGAAGCACCTTCACATCTTTCTCTCTGTCCTGGATTCTCTGCTGGATTTGTTGTCGACTCAGCTCCAGCTCTCTCTGCCTCTCAGTCCTTTCTGCTGCAGCTGAGACTGTGTCGTGGTCTTTATGTTCCTCCACAGAGCAGAGATAACAGATACACTGCTGATCAGTGCGGCAGAACATCTTCATCACCTCACCATGACGAGAGCAGATCTTCTCCTGGAGCTTCTTGCAGGGCTCCACCAACTTGTGTTTCTTTAATGGAGCTGCTTCATAATGAGGCTGCAAGTGATTCTCACAGTAGGAGGCCAAACAAACCAGACAGGACTTGACAGCTTTGAGTTTCCTCCCAGTGCAGACATCACAGGCCACATCTTCAGGTCCAGCATAGCAGTGATCAGCAGGAGCAGCTTGGAGTCCAGTCTTCTTCAGCTCCTCCACTAAAGCTGCTAACATGGTGTTTTTCACCAGGTCAGGTCTTGGTGTGAAGTTCTTCCTACACTGAGGACAGCTGTAGATTTTCCTCCCATCCTCTCCATCCCAGTGGGTTTTAATACAGTTGAAGCAGTAGCTGTGTCCACAGGGAATAGCCACTGGATCCTTCAGTAGATCCAGACAGATGGAACAAGAGAAGGTCTCCTGGTCCAGATGAACTCCTTTCTGCGCCATTTCTCCTCGCAGACGACGACTGTCTGAGTTTCTGTTGGTCAGAAGTGAAACTAGTTTGAGCTCTGATCTAAACAACATGTGTCTCTGCAGTGAACGGGGCCTGTCAGCTCCTCCTCTGCACCACATGTTGGTTCCACCCATCTTCAAACTGTAGATCTGAAGGGGAGGGAACCAGGAAACACATGACCAGGGTGCAGCTTGATGAGAGTTGAAGCAGGAACAGAGAGACGGTGTTTCAGGTTTTACTACTTTGTACTTTGTTCAGAGACACGGTGTGTTTACTGTCCTTTACAAGGTGCAGTAAAACTTATGAGCCAGTTGTAAAAGGATCGACCCTTGAACTCAACATAGAGTCAGTTACATTAAAACAAAAATGTTGGGAAAGTGTTTTTCAGCTCTGGAGCTAAATTGTGTGTGTTTTCTACAGGACTGTGTAACTTCTAGATGTTATAGATCTATTTGATAGTTCACCATGTTGTACAGTTTGAGTTCTGCAGATTCATCATGTGTTTACAAAACATTATAAATGTCACTATATTGTCTTAAATTGCACTATGTTAAAAAGTCAAAGGGACAACCAGGTGGGCAGGAGAGAGCTCCAGCCTCAGGTGTCAGCTGGTCCTGATGACAGTCAAGAGCCACAAGATGGCAGTGTTCTCACACAGGACCATGCAGACAGTCACTGTCCTGTCAGGTGATGCTGATACTGATGTGATGATGCTGGTCGTTATGGTGATGTGGTGATGGAGGATTTATAAACAAACAAGTTCTCACAAAAATGAATGAAAAGTCCTTTGATGTTGGAGCACGTGATGATGATATAGCTACTAATGCATATATTGATTTTGTTGCTTACACTCCATCCATCCATCCATCCATCCATCGATGGCTCGTTAGAGTCAATGATTCACACTGAGCTGTTTCCTCCTGCTTTCAGTCTTGCTGCAAAGTTAGCCAACCAGCTAACTTAATGCTAAGTTAGCTGAGCAGCTGCTGGCTCCAGCCTCATACTCAGTGGGTGCACAGTTAGTATTATCAGTGTGAACATAACTCATCAACATCCTACAAGCTTCAAAGAGACAGAGGATGTTTCTGTTCATTTCTCTGTCCTCTGCTCCCATCTGACAAAATGAAACAGAGGTGCAAAGAAAACATGTGTGGAAAGTGTTTTGAACATACAGAGTATTCATGTCAATGAGTTTTGCAGCTCTGAGTCTGTGCAGATGTTTTGTAATCGGTCCATACAATGTCCTGCCATCACCTCTGATTAAATCCACTTCATTTCACACTTTATCTGTTAAACACAAAGTTGGAAACAGTAATTTATCATTTCAAGCTTATAGAGAGAGAGAGAGAGAGAGAGAGAGAGAGAGAGAGAGAGGGAGAGAGATGTGGCGCCCTCTGGTGGATGTTTTATAAGCTTTTTTTCAGCACGAGTTTTTATTTTCTGATCAAATATTGATCCGTGTGTTTAAAGTTACTGTTACAGACGTGACTGCTAAGTATCACAGGTGTTTTCAGTCCATCCCACCTTTACCTGCAGTGAATTTTACCTGTGAGCTGAATAAAACAGACACAATTAACAAGCACCAGAGAGGAAAGTGCATGATGTCACCTTCAAAGTAAAAGCACCAAAGTGTTGCAGTCTGCACCACAGCGACAAAGGTGACTCCAAACATTGTGCTGAGCAGATCATTAATGTTAAATACAGTATCTGTCTTCTTTTGTCTTACAGAATCTAAAAAGCTTCAGTGCACAGTTCAACCTGCTGTTTCTTCGTGTTCATGCTTCATCAATAACTTCATTTTACTATGAATTTCATTTCCTGTGACACATAAACACAATACAACAATGTGTTTGACTCAAGATAGCAGTTCTTTGACCAGTTTTCACACACTGTCTTGTATTTTTGAAAATCTATAAAATATATTGGACTTAATAATGTAACTGTATTTACATGTCCATCCGTTTTCATAATTTCCCATATTGTAAGTGTGACCATCCACAGTCACTGAGCTAATCGAAAGAAAATCACCTTGAAAAATAAACAACAAAATAAAAGCATCATAATTTTGTGGCGAATCTTGCTGTTTTTGCTCCGTATTTGTATCAACAGTGTTATTAGTGCCTGGTATTATCATTATTTCCTTCGTCATCCAGAGTGAGTTGATTGATCTGTTAATCCACTGACAGAAAATCAACGGTGACCAATGTTAATCAAAGATTTAAAAAAAGAGCTGTAAATCGAAACATATATGGACACATATCTTAATCTGGATGTATATAAACATCTGGAATTGCTTCTTACAGGAGACGCTTTTACTTTGAAAATGACCGCACCGGAAGAAGAAGCGCCATGTTGCGGCCGCCTTGACTCTGGTTTGCGGCGGACGAACAGCGCCGCTGCCGCACAGACAGCGACACTCACTCACTCTGACTGACTTTGGATTTTTTGGGGGGTTCGAGGAGAAGCCGGGGAGAGAGAGAAAAGAGGGAGAAAGACCCGGAAAACAGAGGTTTAAGTCGGTTTCTAACGGCGGAATGGCGGACCGGGACCCGGTGCCGCTTCCTGCGGAGGTACGGGCCAAACTGGCCGAGCTGGAGCTGGAGTTATCGGAGGGTGAGTACTTGAATTTCACCGCGGAGCTCGGCGGCTCTGCCTGGCTCTGCTGCTGCTGCCGCCGCCGCTGCTGCCGCTGCTGCTGCTGCTGCTGCTCCTGGGGGCATTTGAGTCGCTGCTGGTCGGATCCTGCTGAGAGGACGAACCGGTTCAGAGTTTGAGCAGCGGGGAAGAAAAGTGTGGAGCTGCAAGTGGCACAAGTTCGAGTCCACAGTGATCAGAGACACGCACACGCGCTGCTGCCATAGTGACTGGTGTGGCTCGTGGAGCAGGCGGTGATTTGGATGCAGGGGATGTGGTGTGTTTTGGTGGTGAGCTGGTAGGATCCTAGTGATACTCACACGGTGCTGCTGCTGCTGCTGCACCTTTAACACCGTTAAAACCTACAAAGCACCAGCCATGTCAGGAATATTATGGGATAGGAATGTCACAAAGCGCCATATTAACCCTGAAATCACTGCTGTTGGGTCAGATGAAAGTTTGTCATTGGCCAGAGTGAAAATCCTGATGCAGCCAAGGATCAAACCAGGAGCAGAGCTGCAGCTGTTGATTATTGATTATCTGTTCTGATGACTTGGTTGGTTGAAGTAGAGAGCCCGTCTCTAACAGTTTCAATCTGATCACACACCCAGAATATTCACCAAATGCTCACGAGAACTAACAATGAACCGGTTGAGCACATGAAGTTGTAGAGACGTCAGTGAGGTGAACACAGACGCAGGAACCTGACGACATGTTGGGCCTCTTTCTGATCAACTGGTGTGTTTTCCTTTTCATTCTGTGAGTCCTCTTTCTGTGAGCAGGCGTCAGAGCAGGTCGTCACCTCTGCAAAGTTCACCGAGCACCACAGGGACGCTGCTGCAGCCCTCAGTGGAGGAGGAGGAGGAGGAGGAGGGGGCATCATGGGAACACTTTATCTTTGGTTTTGTCAGTGGTGAGAAGTTGTTGTTGTCGTCTTCGTTGGAGAGATGCTCTCTCTCTCTGTCTCTCTCTCTGTGTCTCTCCCTCCTCTCTCTGTCATTTTGGAAAACCCCGTCCAGCAGAGCCTCTGCATGCTGCTTAGATTATGAGCAGAGAGCGAGCAGCTGTTAGCACACACACAGTTTTCACATGACACACTGCAGTCCGGCTGCTGCCGCTGCCTCCTCTTGTTTTTTCCACCAGGATGAATGATTTTCATTATATCCCACCATTTTCTTTTTTTTTTTTTCTCCCTTAACACTGGAGCATATACGCTGAAATGCAGCCGTGGTATTGATTTTCTCATTAACCCCCCCCCCCTCCCCTTCCCTCCCCTCCTCCCTTCTCTTCTTCTTCTTCTTCTTCCTCCTCCTCTTCTTTTTCAGATTGATATGTCACATCAGTGCTGCAGACTCACTCTCAGCCTGGAGAGTATCACAGTGTCATATTTCAGCTGCCTGCGAGCTCAGTGTTTTCCCTGTTTCTCATGCAGTCTGGAGGCTTCGCAGGGCTCAGCCATGTATGGATACGGCGAGAGAGAGAGAGAGAGAGAGAGAGAGAGAGACTTAACAGCTGACTGCAAATGCACACATTGCATTTTAATGTTTCCACTGCTGCTGCTGCAGGTTTCCAGAAGCTGAGAGAGAGAGAGAGAGAGATGCAGTGATGTGGGGGAGGGATGGGAAAAAGGTGACACATATTTTTTTTTTTTAATTTGGTGTGTAAACTGCCAGCTCAGAGCCGCTCCAATGTAAACAAGTGTGTGAGTCTGGGGGAAATGGGGTCAGATGCCCCGCTGCATTATTTACATGCTTAGCTGATGCTGTCAATGTGCCGCGGCGGCGGCAGCTGCAGCCAATGTAAAGCGTTCCTGCATCCTGCAGACTTTGACCTAATTTTTCAATTTCCACGCATCATCCCTCTCCTCCACAAGAGCCCCCCCCCCCCTCCACCCCCTCACTTTACCACGGTGTGGGCAGCACCATCGCTCCCCTCCCTGGTGGCTCAGGGACGATGAGGCGTCCTGAGTATCCAAACAGATTAGGTGTGAGACATGGTCACGTAAACATCGCGACAAAGACGAGCAGTAAACTGGGAAAAGTCTTGCTCACGTTTCACTTCAGTGAGCGAGGGCCTACGTTTCCCAGCATGCCTTGCATGCAGTAGGTGAACAGAGACTTGTTGAGACTCTTACCTGCCGTCATGCTGCGTGGCATTTACAGTCTGTGTGCTGCACAAATGATGACTGAATCAATAATAAAGGTACTGATGGCTCATTTATAGGATGTGATCAATACCTGTGGATCCACTGTGGCCTGTGTTCTGTGGACTGACACATCCAGGCCACCGTACTTTGATGCCAGAGCTCGATGCTGTATCTATAGTGTTGATGAGTCTGCTCCTGGGAGCTCGTGACGGGGGATTTTTGTTGATTGCACAAACCTCGACCCGAGTCCACGCTTAAGCGCAAGGACACGTCCGTCCTCGCCGTCCTCGAGGTCTGAAACCAGTCAGACGGTTCAGTCACAGTGGAAGGACACCCGTCCCCTCCGTCTGCAGCTGCAGCCTGACAGGATGTCCTGGACTAATCTGGCTGCTGGCTGAATATTAAGCTCTGCAGTTCAGCCCCAGATAACAAGCTGTCTACCTCAACACACTGATTACACACACACACACACACACACACACACACACCAGGCTGACCCTGCCTGACCTGCTGTCGTAAATGTTGATGTGTTTCACTTTTCTACCTTCAGAACTTGACTATATTTATGTCACACAGGGCACCTGTCAATCACACAGAGTGGGCGGGGTCATGTGGTGGCTCACAGCATCATCTCTTGGCGGTTGATTCTTCTTCCTCTGACGAATGACAATGAGTCCGACGTCTGATGGGTTTATTTCTGTTCATGGTTATTGATCCATCACTGGATGATCATGTCTTCATGTCCCTCTGAAGTGTCCTGGCTTGGTGAATCAACGAGGGACGTGAGCCAGGGCATGTTGTCCAACAGCAGAGTGAAGGATTTTCCCATTGATGGAACTTCCTGGAAATTAAAGGAGTGATCGCCAGAATAAAAGAACTTCCTGGCAGCCTGCACATTCAGGGAGCTGGAGGATGATTGTTTCATCAGCGAGGTGATGCTGAGAGATGAAAAGCTCCGCTGCACTTGTTTTCATTCTGCACCTTGGTCTCTTGTCCTGCTCTGAGATGTGCACCTGGAGAACGCTGCAGAAATGTGACTCAGGCTTTTTTCTTTTGTTTTTTTTTTGGGGGGCATCGAAAAAAACAGTGTTTAAACTCTTTGACGTGCGATGTGAGCGGGTTCAGGTGTGTGTGTGTGTGTGTGTGTGTGTGTGTGTGTGTGTGTGTGTGTGTGTGTGTGTAAGACGTTACATCAGTCGTACCGTGGCATCATGAAGTATAAGATCCTTTGCAGACTTGGACTGATGTTAAAACACTGTAGATTTCTTTGTCTCCTCCTTCGCTGACATCTGGTCTTGATGATACTCCTCTGTGAGACTCCATCACTCTGTTATTTTAAAGCTCTCCCTCCCTTCCTCACCCCCTCCCTCCCTCTCTCTTTTTCGTTCCCTCTGAAATATCTCATGGCAGCAGCAGCCTGCCGCTCTCCACTGTTTCACGTCTGATAATTACAGCAGAGCCTCAGAGTCTGTTTGAAAAGAACCGCTCCGACTCCCGTGCGTGATTCATCGGCCTCGTTCTGGTGAGTCTGAGCAGCTTTCAGGAGGTCGTCTCAGTTCACCTGGTCTCCAGCTGGTCTGAGCTCCAGTGCCAGTTTTCTCTCGTGGTCGTTCATGTGCATTTTTAAGGATGAGGTGGTAGTAAGTAAATAAATCAAACCATCTGATATCCATTGATTAAGCGACACTTCGTGCCTCAGGGAATCAGACCCGATCTCACTTCTCCTGTGAACCTCATGACTCTACCCAGAGATGTTTTATGTTGGGTGTTTTGTGTATTTGCATGTGTTGCGGTGGATTGAGCCCTCAGGGCCACCGTAGGTCCTTCATCAGGACATACAGACCGGAGGAATCTGCAGAGACTCAGTTGAGTCAATGTGAGCTTCAGTGACGCGACATATAAGAAGCGTTTCTGAACATAGAGACTTTTATTATGAAAATCACAACATCCAAATCCCTGGATTTGCAGTTTTATTTTGAAAATCGAATGCAAAACTTACCACTCCAGTGTCTGCAGAGGTAGGACTCTGTAATCCCTCTCATGCTGCAGGTACACGTCATTCATATGCAGCTCAGGCTGTGACCTTTGACCTCAGACTCAGGCACTTCCTTGTTTTCGTGTGCAGCAGAAAACAAACGTGATATAGGATTCAGAAACGCAGGTCTTCAGTCTTCACCGTGATTCTCCAGAAACAACCTGATTAATTTTTCATTTACTCACAGTGAAGCGCTGGCGGAGACTTTCCCCTCCAACAGGCTGAACCGAACTGTGGGATTTCTGGCTGCTAGTAAAAGGCCAAACACACTGAGGCTCCTGCTTCTCACTCTAATGTATTCAGCCACTGACATTTCACTGAATCACTTACAAGTTACGGCCTAAAATCTGACGTCTTTATGTACATTTCTCTCTCTCTCTCTGTCCACTGTCTTGTGTAATCTCCTCTCTTTTTACTTTCACAAACAGCTTCACTAAGATTCAGATGAGTTTTTCCTCAGTGGACTCGGAGGAATGAAACAGAAACATGGCGAGCGATGCCATGCAGCTGTTATCACATGTTATGATGATTCTTAAATAATCAGTTTACCGTCAAAGTGGTCTCCATGTTTCCTGCGGCTGTGACACGCTCAGGTGTCATGGCTGCTGTTGCCGTGGTGGTTGTCGGGGTTTTTATTGGCTGGGTGTGGCCGCTCTGACCTTTGGATGGGAGCTTGTAACAGATTCTGTAACGTAGCAGGCTGAGGATATGGTTATCTTAACACACACACACACACACACACACACACCTTATCAGCGACACTGACTGTGAATGAATACAGGATGATTGCCCATGACTCAGCGGTGTAAACAGAAAGTGTGTCAGTGTGTTTCATCAACGCTGACTGATGTTTTGGACCGAGTCCAGAGACGCCAGCTGGGACTCTTCACGGTCTCCTCTGAGGACTCGTCCCTCTCTCTGATTTCAGGTCCTGACTCAGCTCGTCAGTTTTGACATCTGTCGCTTCCGTCGGTGATAATCGCACGTCGCGCTCCATGTCAGAACAACAAAGACATGATGATGGCAGAGTCTGCCCAGTTTGTCCCACTGTACTTACCGTAGTTGTGTTCACACTGGAGCTCAGGTCGTAGCACTACAGTGGCATCATGCTGTGTTGTGTAATGTATGTTAGACTGAAGTTAATGAGAGATGGGAAGTCCTGCTACTCTTCATACTCAGAGTCTCTTTGTTGTGTTGAGCTCGTTGTTAACTTATGTGGACATTGATTGAAAGCTGTGGAAAAACCTCCCCAGTGAACGTTGAGTCATTTCCATCTGCTTTACTCTGCGTGTTTTTAAGCGTCCTTGCTGGCGGCAGATGCGTTCACCAGCGCTATGTTTTCAGAGTGTCCACCTTGTTCTTGTAAGCCCAACTTGAGGTGGTAACCTGAAATCTAAGGTTATGGAGTTGTTCTGAGAACAGAAATGCATCCGATTCCACAGAGTTGACTCATCAACATTATGATTTCAGACCTGGGAGTCAACAGTAACCTGCGCAGCAAGCTGCAGCCGTTGGTACCTGCTGTTGTAGAGCAGGGTAGGACCAGGCCCTGCAGTTCAAGTGTTGTGTTAAAGGATCAATGTGACGTCGCTGAAACGTGTGCTGGACTTGAAGAGATGTAGGATAAACAGCAGGTGACCGTCGGCGCCCGTTGTCCTGCAGCCTGCAGTTTGTTGTGTCGTCTCACCTTTAGACCGGCAGTTGCCATAGAGATGGGGATATTTTCTCCCCTCCTACCTGAGAGATTACGACCTGTGGGGATGTAGAGAGAGAGAGAGAGCGGCTCGTTCTGCTGCAGCTTCTGTCACACAGCTCGGCCATAAATTCATATTTGGTCTCATTGTGCGCTCCCTGGAGCAACATGAACAGTGATTCAGTGAACAGTGCAGACGCCGAGTCACTCCACGTAAATCTGACCGCCGGCGAGATCTCGGCTGAAAGTGTCGCTTCATTGCGAATGTGGCGGTTGTTAGGGGAAGCCAGCTGAGGTGAACGACACATCATGACATCAGCCTGAGACGATCCGAGCTGTGGAGGAGTGAAGGCCTCCTCCTCTGGGCACCAAAGTTTGTTCACTGAGGAAGGAGGGACAATTATTTTCTCATTGAAGCATCCCCCGTTTTTAACTCAGGGTTTCAGGAGCCCTCAGGGTCATAAAACTCACTCAGAGCACAGAGCTGCATGTAAAACTTTTCCACTCAGGGAAGAAAAACAAAACCAAAGAGACATTTTCTTTACCAAACAGCAGCTGTACGGATCCCCCAGAGCGTCGGTGCCATCTCTATCCACAAACACGTTTTTACACTTGAATGCAGATCGTCCTGCTGCAGCTCTCGTGCCTGTCCCCGAGTGGCCTCTCCTTGCTCTGTATTCAGTCCTGCCTCCCTGAACATGGACGTCTCTTGCGCAGGAAACATATTTGCAGCAGCACTTTGTTAAGGTTGAGGAAAGATCTGGTCTGGTTTACATTGAACCTAAACCACCGTCACTCCCTGAACCTCAGTCCAAAGAGCTCTGCTTCCCTGAGCCGCATTCACCATGTTTCCTACAGATCCAGCTGTATAGAAACTCTAAGGAGCAACCTGGAAAACCCAAATGTCCAGACTCCACACAGAAAGGCGGGTTTGAACCCAGAACCTCGCTGCTGTGAGGCGACGGTTCAAACCACCGAACCACCAAGATCCAGCTGTGTGATCATTCAGGAAGATGTAGTTTGTGCTGCTATTGAATTATACACCGAGATGTTTCAAGCTCCGCCCACCTGTACCTGCAGGATTTGGGCTTACCCGAAATCTGCTCTGTTCTTATAGGATCACTTTGACCACGACAGTCACCGTCAACTCCTCTTTGAGCCCAAACTTTTCACCCTCCATGGAGCAGCTTCGTCTCAGACCTGCTGTAATACACATAAACACATCAACGTTCAGTGGATTAACGAAGCTTCAGAACTGAGGATTTAAGTAGAAACACAAGGTGAGATTGAGCCATCAGCAGCGTGGAGCAGCTCTCAGGACTCCACCCCCTCCCTCCACGTCCATGCAGTCAGTCCACATGTTTGTCATCAGCTGTCATCCTCTCTGAGAGCCGGGCGGCTTCTCGCAGGAGGTGGCCACATAAATATTCATCTGCCCCTCGCTGTCAGCCTCGCAGCACAACAAATCTCAGGGCTGGAAATGTCAGCGGGGGCCAACAGGGCCGCTTGTTTCCCTCTGCTCCGGGTCGTCAGTCGTCAGCGGGCAGACGGACGACAGGTTGACGTCCAAGACGATGGCAAGCGCAGGAGCTGCTCCCAGGCAGAGAGGAAATCAGCTGTGAGTTTGAATAAGCAGCAAAACCCCAGTTAAATGTGCAGAGAAACACAAACACCTTTAAGTTCAGCGGTGTTCGATGACCGAATCTGATCCAGCAGAAGTTCATGCTGCGGCAGTTTCCTTTCACTTGTTTTTAGATAATAAACCTTTCAGACTCAGTTCTGGACAGAAGCAACTTGATAAACTACAGATTTCTTTGAACGTCTCTTGGATCAGACTCAAACCCTCAGAGTTTATCCGTCTCTCCTTGGTGATCTGAACGGACGTGGCAGTTGTGCTTGCTCAGGCAGTTTGAAAAAAAAAACCCTTTGGATGCTCTGTGTAATGGGCTTCAACTGCTCCATCTGCCATTAGAGGAATCAGCCCCCCCCCCATCCCCAATCAGCATTTTGCTCAGCCTCCTGTGTCAGTCCGATCAATGTCGGATTTCAGAGGCCTGTTTTACAGCTTCGGATGCAAAAGCCCCTCAATCACCTAATTGGCCGCTGATCGTAAAGAAGTTCGTTTTCCTCCACAAATGACGACTAACGAGTTTACAGTTCCCAGACTGCGGCGACTGTATGTACGAGTCAGAGGCAGGTTTTTGGGGGGATGTTGTGTCGGGCTGCAGATACAACAGGTTTCTGGGTAAAATGTCATGCAGTTCATTGTGCTGAACACATGGCGAGCAATGAGGTCGCGTGACACTCAATACCCCAAGTAAAAGAACCATTGTTTTTAGAAATTAGGACCGTGACTGGTGAGTGTTTCATCACTGATTATTTTGTTTGGTGTCCAAAAACAAAACTGTCTCTCCAAGTTTTCTCGGCTCCTCCTGGTCTGTCAGGAGGTTTCGGTTGTAATCTGCTCCTCGACGATAAATGCAGGATATAATAATGATGATGATGATGATTCTGGTTCCTGCTCATATCCTTAGTTTGCCCGTGCAGAGTTAATCGCGTCAGAGCGAACCAGACACTTGACCCTCCACCACGACCCGGACACCTAAAGCCTGTAACTGCCCATCTGCTCTGTACTTGTGCAGCTTGTGAACGCAGCACGGCAGGGCTGCGGATTACAGAACTTCATGAGCTCTTTTGTTTTGAAGACATTAAATACACACAGCTGCGAAACTTTCCAATGAATCCAACGGTTTCTGAGCGGCACGGCATCGGCATCATAAAAACCAAACTACAAATGGGGTTTTTTCTCATACAGATGAGCTTGTGTTGTTGTTGTTTAAGTGTGAGTTTGAGCAGGTTCGTGGAAACTCCCCACTGACTCATTTCTAGTAAATACATGAGACACGTGTTGATTTTTCATTGGAAAAGTCAAACTAATCTTAGCATGTGCAGATTTTTTTCAATTATATCTTGGAAAAGGAAAACACAACCCACAACCAAGAGTATAAGCCGGTGGCTTGAGAAATTTCTGCATAATTAGAAGCACTCTGCTCGTAACAAAGCTGAACCTTTATGTCTTTTCCACATGTGAATCTGCATCGTGACGGAGACAAGAAAGTTAAAAATCTACCGCATATGCATAAATGTGGCCGACGTTGCTTCACATGCAGCTTAAATTACTGGATTTTTCTTCCACCTTCCACTAAAATGAGGGAATTACAACATATGAAGTCACTAATGTTGGAGTGCGTCCCGCGTGTCACTGTGACAGCCTGAAATAATGTAACTGCTGTCGGAAAAAATCTCCAACCGCATGCAGCCGTGCAACTGTTCCCTGCCATGTTGCTTCTCAGGGAGGTGATGTCATCGCTGGAGCTGGTAGGAAAGGGGGGGGTGCAGCAGGGGTGAGAGTAGCGAAGGGAGGGAGGGGGGGTATGTTTCTGCCAGATTGCATCATTAAGCTGCTCAGACAGGCACTTTCAGGCTTCTCTCTCCTTTGCCTCTTTGCGGCTGAAGTTCAAGCTGCAAGGAGGGGGCGGGAGCGGTGGCGGCGAGGTCTTCTGGGGTGAAGGCGACAATAAAAAGCAAAACGACGCCTCCTCTGCCCTCTCGCTGGGAAAATAAATGAAACTGATAGAGAGACAACACTCCTTTTTTTTCCTGCTCGTCTCAATCGCCATGCCACATGCCCGCCGTCCTGCCTGCGCTCGCTGTTCGTTTACGCTCTCAGCTTCGACCCCGTGACCCCCGACTGGCCCCCGACGTTCTCATGAATATTTTCCTTTCCGTGTTGCTGATAGAGAGAGGGGGTGGGGGGGATTAACCACCAGCTCCTGCAGCCACAACACTTTTATTCTAAAAGCCTCGGTTTGATTTTAATTCCAGGGGCAAAACTTCCTCCGAGTTCAACGTCATATTAAAGCCAACTGTTGCACGTGGAGCAACAGCACTCAATTAATAATCCCAAAGGGGACACAGCTCCTCTACCAGGGAGGGAGGGAGGGCGGGAGGCTGCTGAACTCGGCCCAAGTTGGGCTTTAGGGCTTTTGTCTGCACAGACAGTAGTCAGCCTGAGTTGGACAATGAGGCACTTAATCCGTTTAAATAGTGCAGCTTTATTAGATTCACTGCAGAGGAACGAGATACGGAGCCCCCGTGTGATTGATGTGTTTGGCTGCAGGCCGATGGATTCCAGTTTTGTTTTTCAGCCCTGGCAACAGCAACGGCCCTTTGGTTTATTCCACTTGTTACTTATGCATCTGTCTGTCTGTCTCTGCCAGGCCGTACCTTCAATGCCTCTGAGGTTTCTGCTGCACCTGCACAGTGTCTCACCTGTGGCGTCCTCAGGTCAGCCTGGTCTCTACAGGTCTGTCCTCAGTCCTGGTCCTGGTCCTGTGACTCACAGACTGCAAACACAGCTCATGTAGAGGAAAAACAAAGTCGTATAAAAGCAGGTTTGGTCGTAGCGGGAGTGTTTGTTCCCTGCGGTCTCAGGAGTGGTGCTTTTCTTTATGCCGTTAGTGAGGTAAATAAACAGAGCGAGGCCTGGATGCCGTCACGCTTTCTGCTTTCTTTCTGTAAACCGGAGTTAAATGGGTCTGTTTTTCAAAGACACGTGAGCAGGGCTGAAGTACAGTCACACTTTGAGGCCTGTTAACTGTGACAGAGATCCCTGATAGTGATCAGCAGCAGCAGCCCCCCGGTACAGATAGATGTATTGTGGTTCTCTGAGCTAATGGCTTGTGCAGCTCTAACTTCGTTCCCCCTTTAATCCACATGGCAGAGGTCTGCGGAGTTACCTGCTGCCACGGTGCAAAGATCGAGGCGAACTCCCACTGCTGAAGAAGTATTTTAACACTCAGCCCTGTGGGTCACAGGAGGAGGCAGCTGAGAGTACAAGTGATGAATTCCATCTGTTTCACTGTACTTAAAAAAAAAAAAAAACCCTCTCTCCTTCTTATCCCTGGAATCTGCCTAAAATTGCCCTCATCCTCAAAGTCATTCTCCAAACTGGTTCGAACCACTTTGGAGATTAAAACGCTGTTGGCTTTAAAAGAGGACCAGAGGAAAAAAGGAAAAAAGAGGTCGGATAAGAGAGGCATTGTGCCGTGAACGTTAACAATGCCACGGCCCGCTGGAGCCGAGCACCGGCCAGTCGGAGGTTTGGCTGCTTGTTTGTCTCTCGGTATGTCGGGGCGATAAACTTTAGAGCGACGCACGTCCAGGAGCGCTGCCAGGAAAAGCTGCCTGGCAGATTAGTCGCAGTACAACGTGGACGAGGTTTCACTTGAGACCCGTCCAACACAGGACTTTGTGCAATAAGAGGACTACTGGAGCAGGCCGGTGCTTAAAATCTGCACCAACAGAACAACAACAGAGCTGCATGAGCTGACTACACGGCTCTGGGATCTGCACTGTTGCATCTCTGAATTGCGTGGTTCCTTTTTTCAGGCGGGTGGCTTCTTCAAATGACCCGGTGGCATCTCATCTGCCCAGAAATGTCCAGCCTCCGTCCCGTCTTGGAGTCTGCACGCTTCAGGGAGAGAGGCCTTGGCAGCCTGCTCTGCAGCTGACAGAAGAGGAGGAACCGCTGGAGAACTCCGACCTCCGCCTTCCTCTTTGTATACAAACCGTGTCGCTTCCCCTCTAAATGATGGGCTGTGACCCCCCTGGACCGGGCTTGTTGGGAGTCTGGAGCTCAGCCAAGTGTGTGGCTCAGCAGGGCGGTGGAGGTTTACACTGCTCCAGATGGTGTCTCTTTACATGTGTAAATAAAATAGTCTCTGGCCCCACCTCACCTCCAACCAACAGTGTGTGAAGCAGCTGATCGGACACAACCGTTGCAGGTGTCACGCTCAGGTTCGATTCCCAGTAATGGACTCCAGGTAGATACGATTGCTGCAAGTTTCAGCTGGAGAAGGCGGCGGGAGAAGTCGTTGGATATATATATGAATCATTTGCAGCAGCATTTGTTTAATTGTCATTTCAGGGTTGTAATCTCAAAATCTCACCGTACGGCTCCTTTCTCTCTGTTTTGTGAACCGTTGATGGGTTTTCTAACAGAGAATGAACCTTATTTGCATTTTTATGCTGTTGGCCGGGCTCCATGTCCAGGGGGCGGATTTATCTCGTTGTAATCAACACCGATGTGAACAAAGAGAAAACAGTCTCTGGATGATTATGGAGTCATGAAAATGACTTTACAACCAACTGCTCATGTGGAAAAGCTGCTAGTTTTACTGTTGAACATAAACCTCAGCAGAACAGTGGAGGTTCTGTGTGTGTGTGTCAGGATGGGGGGGGTGGGGTGGAAAAAACGTCTCGTAACTGAAGTGAAAGGTCAAAAGTTCAAACCCCTGCGACTGTGAACGTGTCCATCAGCTCTTCCAACACTTACTCAGTGATTTTGACTGACTCCATGTTGAAAGAAGGTGTGAACGTTTTTACATACTCTCTGTCCTGGCATCGATTTACCTCCATACACTTGTTTTAAAAGGAGCAGCACACACACACACACACACACACACAGCTTCATCTACTTCTAGCATGGCTGGGAAACATGAGCTGTGCAGCACTTTGTGTGAGTAGAAAGCTGTTGAGTGTGTTGAGTGATGGTCGCTCTGCAGCTTTTGACCCTTAGAAGAAAAAAGGCGGGGAAACCTTCGTGACCCACGTCATCTGTTAATGTGCACATGTGTACTCTGTCTAAATGCACAGGACAGAGTGTGTGTGTGTGTGTGTGTGTGTGTGTGTGTTGGGGGGGCAGGGAGTCAGTGTCAGTGTCTTCCCTGGTAAGCGTTGAAGTGATTATGTGAAGTCCAGATAACTGGGTCATGATGGAGACGGATGATTCGCGGACGTCCTCCCTCCCTGTGCGAGCGCTCCGGGGCAAAGAGCTGTGGATCTTCCGCTTCACGTCTGATTTTCTGTCTCTGCACAGAGGAAGGACACGGATCTCATCACTCGCCTCCTTTTCTGGCTAAAACAATAACAACAACAACAATGCATTTCCATATTGCCTTTTGCAAAACCCCAGAGCTCGCCCTCGCCCCAATTTGCTCATCAATAGCATCAAATGACCCCCCCCCCCCGTCACTCGGACGCCGTTGTGTAATCCTCAACAATCTGACTTTTCTCTGCAGCTTCAAATGAGCCATTGTACCAGTGTTTGAGACGAGGGCGAACGTTGTCTAATGTTACACTGGGAGCTTTGGTTTGTTTTCTCACATAACCAGGCAACTGGGGCGACTGTGAAAGAGCTTATTAAGGTGTAGTGGTGGAGTGTGTGTGTGTGTGTGTGTGTGTGTGTGTGTGTGTGTTCAGGATTGGAGACGTCGAAGAGTTAGTGGAGTACCAGTGTCACCTCCCGTTGTTGTTGTCTTTTACAGTTACACAACACTGGCCTACTTTAACGCTCCAGGATTATATCATGCTAAGAAAAGCATGTGCAGGGATCCAGCTGATCAGTGTGTGTGGTTACAGCAACGTCCTGCTGCTGCTGCATCTGTCATCATCATCATCACACACACACACACACACACACACACATCACGGGAGGCTTTCCACCACAATTCAGGAAGTAAAAGTCACTTGGCTAAAAAGGAGGGGGAGGAGGAGCAATGTCAGATTCTTCTCATTAAAGTTTTCTCCTCTCTCACAACAGTGAGGACGGCGTCAGCCAATCAGGAGACAGGAGGCTCTGAGCCTCCCCTCTGATTGGTTGGTATTGGAGCAGCTGTCAGGACGTCAGAGGTTGTTCCTCTGTTTAGCGCAGCGTTGGAAACGTAGCGCACGATTGTACTTTTGGTTTAAAGCCGCAGGATTTCCCTGGAGAAACTTGGCGTGCGGCGCCTGAAAAGCAGAAGCACAAGTTTATGAGATTTACAGGTTACAACTGGATTAGAAATAATGACATAATTCTGGTTGTGTGTCGTCGTACGTCGGTGTTGAAATGTCGCTGTGCAACAGAACAGTGTGTTCTGTCCGAACATCCAACACCAACGTTGCAAAACCACGAGTCTCGTTTTTTTTCTTCTTCTCTGGCACATCTACCAGAGCGTCTGACATTTGGCTGACTCTTGAACTTTAAGATACTGATGATAGAGTGAGGAGGAGGAGGAGGGAGGAAGAGGAGGAAGAGGAGGAGGAGGAGGAGGTTCGGAGTCCCAGTCAAACACAAACCTGTGATGATGCTCTGCTCCGGCTTCATCATGGCGTCGCTCCAGTGATGAGTCTGTTGTGGGCCAGTGTTGTCAGTGTTATCTAAGTGCTTTGGCTGAGTGCTAGCAGTGAGTGTGTGTGTGTGTGTGTGTGTGTGTTGTACTTTATCTCACTACAGCGGTCGTGTTTCTGTCTGATAGCGTCTCATCCAGATAATCACTCCCCCTCTCTGCTTCAGGGACATTAGCATGTTGTTCAGCTCAGCTCCAGCTTTTTTTTATTTTTATCTCCCAGACAAAACAGTCTGTGTAAAACACAGAGGCTGCAGGGAAGAAAAGTGTGTGTGTGTGTGTGTGTGTGTGTGTGCTGCATACACAGGTCCATGGCTGGGCACCTGACCAGTCTGCAGGTTTCCATCCACTCCTGATTGACGCTGCCTCGTTACGACTGCTCCCTCTGATCCTGGTTTGACTCCCAGTCTCCGTCCCCCTCTGTTTGACAGCAGCGCTTTGCTCAGCTCCGTTTGCTTTTATCTCCGCAAGTGGTAATGTAATAAGAGCTGGCTAACGAAATAACGTCCCTGAACGCAGCTCAGAAATGCGGTAAAGGACCGTGCAAAATGTCATTACAGCGAGGAGACGGACGGCAGCTCAGTGTCCTGTCGACATCGTTTGTCCCACAGAGTCAAACGCTGGATGAGATTTGTCCTCGGATGGGGCGAAAATGAGCGTCCTCGTGATGAATCAGAGGTCGACGCCGGGGGAGGTGTCATCGTCATCATCGTCACCATCGTCACCATCATCACCATCATCATCAACACAGACTCAGCAGTTAGAACAACATCAGAGGCTGAACTTCATCGTTTACCTTAATGAAATGTCGATGAGCTGAAGTGACAGGAAGGAGGTCGTCAGGTCAAAGGTCAAAGGCTCCTCGCCTCTGTGAGAATGAGGACCGACAGCAGCTGAGCAGTTAGCGCCATGCTACGCAGCGTTACGGTGTGTGTTTGTGTCTTTTCACCTCTGATTTGGTGAACGGATGATGTGACGGTGAAAGAAACACACTGATGTGTAAACTGGCAGCACGACTGCTGATACAACACACACACACACACACACACACAGGAGGCATTTGTGTAAATCCAGGATGTCCTGAGCTGCCAGGCAGCTATGAGAGGATTAACCTGCCTGTGCCGAACATAATGCTGGACAGAAACCATGCACCTGCTCCGAGGAGTGTGAGCTGAGACACACGGTGGAGTGTTGCAAAGAGCTCTCAGCGTCTACCGTGTACCACAGTCAGGTTTATCATGAGGAAACAAACCAAGCGAGAAAGAAACAACACCAGGTGCAGTTCACATTAGATGATGGTGATAATAACCTTAGTATGTTGCATGGTCCTTTAACACCAGTGAAACCAGTCAGCAGGAGGAGCTGGTGACTCTGGTGCTCAGTGTGTTTCCTCAGCTCGGTGACGATCAGACACAGTCGAGTGTTTCACTGTTTTATTTATAAACTGCAGGGGAAACACAACAGAGATGATGTGATTTCATTCGATATAAAAATAGCTTCGTTCCTCCATCTGCTCCTCTCTCTGGCTCCGCCCCCTCCTCCTCCCCCCTCTTCCTCCCCCTCAGCTGGCCGATGCCTAAAACCTCACTCTCTTAAAGTAGGCTGATGTTGACCTTTGACCTGTACAGAGGTCAGGTGTGTAGGTGGACTAGAGACAGACTCATGTCCCCGTCCTCTACGTCTCGGTTCCACCTCTGTTTCCTGTCCCTCTCATTCATGAACCTCCTGCGACTCTTTATCTCTTCATCCGTCTCCATTCAGAACCAGCAGCTGTGCCGAGGACGCTTTTGTTTCCTCAGATTTCTCAAGGACGGAAATCCCTTCTTCTTTTTTTCCTCTTCTTTCTTCTTCTTCTTCTTTTTCAGGACTGTGGAGAGGTTTAGAAATCTGAGCTCTAAGTATTTATAACCCCCGCCCTCTCTCTCCCTCCCATTGTTTTTTTTTGTTGCTGATATGATTTGAACATCACGTCTTGATTTGACCACCTCTTGTGAGATATTTAACGCTCCTCCTGACGCAGCAGGCCGCGGCCCGGGGTCGGCGTGAGATCCAGATGGCAGGATCGCTTCTCGTCTTGTTTCTGAAGGAGTGAGACCTCCTCGCCTCGGTCTCCTGTCCTCCTCTCTCAGTCGAAGTGGAAAACACTCCTGAGCAGATGGTCGCCGTGGCGTTGGATGGAAGTCAGTGCCGAGTCACAGAGTGCGTGTGCATGGCGCTGGTCGTCCCACACAGTCCCTCTGGTACAGGACGTGACTTCCTGTTGCCCTCGTGCCATATGTTAGTAATAACCCGTGTGAAGATCGATCCTGTAGTGCAGGATTCAAACCTGTGACTGCGCTCAAACATCTCAGACTCCCATCAGCGGCGACGTGCGGGTCGTCGGTCACAAGCTCCACACTGTGTGACGTTTTTGCTGGCGGCCATATTAGCTGTGCATCCATGCAGTGTGTGTGTGTGAGACTTATTGTTGTGTGTGTGCACTGTGTGTGAGCTCTGCCCTTCAGGGATGGAGGTTGGCTTGTGAATTAGGTCATCACCGGCCCCGACTGTATGTTGTCGCCGTTGCCAGGCCACGGGGAGAAAACATGGCATCAGCTGCTGTGATGGTGAGTGGCCTGTTTGGGCGTCAGTGTGTTGCCAGGTCTCTTCACTTAAAACCAGCTCTTTTATTATTTCATTACAGCTCTCAGTTGTTATTATCATTTCATTCCCAAGAAGCAGCGACGTTTCTCAGATCTGCAGATTAAACGTGTCGCTCACTTTAGAGACAAACTCTCTCATCCTCATCTTTTTGAGCTGTTTTCCCAGAATTCTTTCTGGTTCATTCACAGAGACCTCCCATAATCCCCCTCTCTCAGCTGCAGGCTCAGAGAGGTCCGTATGTTCCGCCCGTCTGTCTCAGCCCTCCGTTTGGAGGCGAGCGGAGTGGGCGGGGTGGAAATCATACAAACATAGCACACGGCGGTGGTCGTCGTCCCTCCGTCCTCCAACCACCGCCGCTGTTGCCCCTGTGGGTGCTGCTGACCTACATTTTAACCTGAGGGCTGTGACGGGTGGTGGTAGTGGGGGTGCTCTGTGTCCAGAGCTTCAGGCTTCAGCGGAGTCGCATTCAAACTTTACTGGATTAAAGATTTTTAACATTTTCTTGTATTTACTGAGGTTTTCATGAAGTTTCACTGTCCACTCCTCAGACCTGCCCGGACGCACGGCCGGGGATCCAACTTGAAGTACAATCTCATCAGCGTCAGTTAGCCAATCAGCACGCAGCAGGCAGAGACCACAGTCTCAGTAATGCTGCCAGCTGGCTGTAGAGAGAGGCTTTGTGCTGTACGTTCTCTCTCACCTCGTTAAATCAGATATTGAAAAAAAAGTCTCATTAAAAATCAGTGTAAGTGAGAGAGAGATGCTCCACACGCTCTCTCTCACGTCTCCAGGTCCTCAGGTCCAGACAACAAGGTGCTGGAGGTCAACAGGGGTCACCGAGGTGACATGCCTGACTTGTGGAAATCTCACTGAGGCCCTCCCCCAACCCCCCTCTGTCCTTGTTAGGTCATGTGACACACCTGTGCGGTTTACACTGGTCCCAAGGAAAAGGAGGGTCAGAGGTCAGAGTGGCTGCTAATGAAGGAGGAGGTTATGTAATGCAGCAATGACAGTGGACTGAGTGTGTGGTGGAACCTGGCAGCACTTGGTCTAGAAACCCAGTTAGTGCCTCTGTTGTTGGTCCAGGTCCAGGGACGATGATGCCTGACTCAGACCGTCTGATCTCCGAGAGAGAGAGAGAGAGAGCGGCGGATTAAGACTGACGTTACACAACCAGCGGGGGTTATTATTACTGAGGAGGTGAACTCAGGTGAAACCTGTGATCTGTGACTGACACAGAGGAGGCTCCTGTTGTACCTGTTGCCTCTGTGCGTGGAGCTGTGGCCGCAGTGACGGTGGTGTCGGCTCAGACTGAAATAACTCCTTCGTGTGTTTGTTGTTTGTGAACTGCGGTGCAGACGTCTTGTCCTGACCTCCCACAGGAGCCCCAAGGCGAAGAAGAAGAAGAAGAAGAAGAAGATTTTTTCCTTCAGAGGTCCTCCAGAGGATTTCTGATCTCTGACACGTACAGCTCCATAACGTCTGTGTTAGAGCTCCATACAGTATAAAGGTAGATGTGTGTATATACAGGTAGAGCAGCTCTACCTGTAGCTCGCAACAGAAATGAAACACACCTGAGAGGATGTTAGTCACACAGATGAAGGAGGAAGATCAGATTAAACATCAACACTTTAAACATCCACCCTCTCATCAGATACCAGATCTCCCAGAAGGCCTTGCCCCCGGTAGCAGCTAACACGGAGCGGCCGTCCTGCTGCAGAAACACAGGAATCATCAAGCCTGCGTTGACAGCAGCGGCGCTGCGGCGTCCGTTCAGCAGAAGAGCCTTCTCCGCCGTTTGTTGTGATTATTATCTGAGCTGTGGCTCGTTGGCGGAGCCACAGCTCGTCGTCACTTTGTCTGATGGACACAGGAAGTAGCTCCTTCGTTATTAGAGTCAATGTCCTGATGTGATCGATCTTTAATTTTTCAAACTGATAAATCTTTGTTTTTCACTGTGGTTGATTAGTGAGTTTCTGCTCACACACACACACACACACACACAAACACACACACACACAGACACACACACAGACACACTCTTGCATTGAGTAACAAGTGAGGAGCTCTTGATCACAACTGATCAATGAGATAATGACGAGAGAAATCGTCAAAGTAAAGCACAGATTCTAGCTGCACACACACACACACACACTCACACACACTCACACACACACATCTTGTGACTGTCATGCTCGCTCCGCAGGCTGTCGGGCTAACCGCTTGTTGACCCCCTCCTTTAACTGTTCCCCAGGCGTCCATACAGACACTGTGGGACTCCAATTCCCATGATCCCCCTCTGTTCAGGTTAGAGTTCACGTTGTCCCTCCAGGAGAGATGGACAGACTTGGCCATTAATCAACCCCCCCCCCGTGTGTGTGTCTGTAGCATGACTCTGTGTCGGCCTGTCTGTTGTATGTCATCCAGACGTTTCCATGATCCGTGCTCCTCCTGCTGACGTCAGCAGGCCTGCCATGTGATCTCCACCTCCTCCGTCAGCTGCAGCTCTCAGCACAACACTCAACAACGGGAGGTTGATTAAGATCCCACAGACTCCCCGAGGCAGACCAGACATGGAGAGGGACACGTCAGCTCCCGGAAACGCAGCAGACAAACGGTGTGAAAGTGAAGTTCAACCTCCGCACGCTACACGTGTGTCCTGAAGCTCCGAGTGCATCCTCTTATGGATCCGCACTCCATAAAACAACAGTATATTGATCGGTGTAAGTAAAAGGAGGCGGAGCCGCACGTCCCTGATGTTTACACACGTGTTTACAGACGTGTTGTTTAAGTGGAGGCTTCATGTGAGTCTCAGCAGGAGACAGCAGCTCGTTCAAGTCTCCGTCAGCAGCAGGCGGTTGATGAGGCTCCCGCGGGACGTGTGCAGGTGAACGCCATCAGCCGGAGCAGGAAGCAGAGTTCATGGTCTGTCCTTCATTATGACATCATCATCCTCGTTTCTAACCGGTTTGAACCAGCAAATCAGATCGATCAGTGTCTGCCGGTCAATTCCCCCTTGATCAGATCGATCGACTGACCGATCGTTGTGGTTTTGATACAATGTCACTGAAGAGAAGCCGATGGATGTCGATGCTGAGCCTGTGTCTGGTTGCCACGGAGACGGTGCTTAGTTTGAATTCAGCACCTGTTGCTTCAGTTTCTCTTTGTTTTTTTTCCAACCTACAGCTTGAGGGACGTGTGTGTGTGTGTGTGCAGGGCATTCTGGGTAATGGAGTCCATCAGACTGCGGCTCCGTCTTCATCTCACTTCCCAAACTCTCTTTTCCTTCTTTCCTCTCTTTTTGTTTTTGTTTATTCTCTCCACTCCTCCCTCCTCACTTCCTCCTTTTCTCCTCTCTTTCCTCTCTTTCATCCTCTGCTTCCTCCCATCCATCTCTCCCCACCTCCCTCCTCTTTCTTCCTCCCTCCCTGTTTTCTTCCTTCTTTCTCATCCTGTCTTCTGTATTCTTTTCTTCAGCTGTTTATCACGTCCTTTTTTGTCCCCTCTCTCGCCCTGTCTTCCTTCGTCATCCCTTTTTCATCCCTCACTCTTGTTCATTTCTCTTTTTCCTTTTATTGAATCACTTCCTCCTCTCTCTGTCCCATCCTTCCCTTCTTCTCGCACCTGTCTGCTCCTTTTCCCTCTTCTGTCCTCCTCTGATCCCCTCTGTCCTTCCTGTCTTCCCTCCCTTCTCTTCTTTCCTTTCTGTCTCACCTCTCTCTCTCCTCTCTCCTTCCTCCCTCTCTCTTTGAGGAATGCAGTCACGTGCTCTGGACTCGTCCCTCCAAACACACACACACACATTCCTTCACACACACACACACACACACACAGTGTTTACCCCTCGGATGGGGAGTGGGTGCCGTCTGAACGAGCTTTTAAAGATAAAAACCCGAGCGTTAATCCTCGGGACGTTTTTTATTCCGTCTCAGTCCAGCAGTTCCTGAATCTCCCCGTCATTGTGTCGAGCTCTCGTGGCTCTGTGGCGATAAAAGAAAACCCTGTGTGGGCAACAGGAGATGTACAGAGCTGCCATTGTTTCAGAGAGGACAAAGAAAGTGTGGACTTGTTTCCTGAGGGAGGAAGAAACACGTTAGCGTTAGTCTGTGGTTTGTGCAGCTGCTGATCCGACACCGTGGCTCTGGTTGTTATCGCTCCTGATGCACAGTATGATGTTACTGAGGACGGCTGTGTCTCACCTCGTTCATACATATGTATATTGAGGTGTCGTGTGTTGTAGACATCAGTCGTGCAGCTGTTTTAATGTTATATATGAATATGATCAGCAAATATCCCACATAGATACAACACTGTGATTCTTGATGTGATTGAACGTCGGCCCGACTGTGATGTGAGCGACAACAGGTTGTAAACAAACATGACAACAACTTCACATGTCTCTTGGATGGGATGGTCAAAAGATGAACATAATCTGATGAGGCAGGTTGTTACTATAGCAACCTACTCTGACATTTATCAATAACAAGTGGCTCGGTTAACATTTATATCACCGTCATGTTAAAGGACTGTTGGTTTCGTTTAGTCAGTGTTTGTGAGTGATGCGTGTGAACAGCGTCGGTTTGTTTTCATGACGCGTCACTTTTATAATCTTCATGTCAGATTTTGTTCTCGACACAGGCTGCGTTCAACAAACACACAGAGGAGTTTCATCCCTCGCTGTGAACACAGGCTCTTTTTTTCTAATATTAAAGGAAACAGATAAAGGAATGAACACGTGTGTGTGTGTGTGTGTGTGTGTGTGTGTGTGTGTGTGTGTGTGTGTGTGTGTGTGAGGTGTCGTCCAGGTCACTTCCTCCTGCAGACTGAGGTGGAAACATGGAGGAAACTCCCCTGAAGCTTCAGGCCAACAACACGTTCCAACATCTGGGAGGTTGAACGGGTGCAACCAGGACAAAGAGCTGTGGTTGTTATGGCCCAGTTGTCCTGCTGGTTTAAGGCCTGTAGACAAGCAATCACTCTGAAGTGTGTGTGTGTGTGTGTGTGTGTGTGTGTGTGTGTGTGGACAGCTCTCTGAGGCTTTGTGCTGCTTCATCCTGGGACAGGAACGTTGGCAGCTTCAGCTCGCAGCCACGCGAACAGGTGCAGTCACACACACACAGAGCGTCGATTGTGTCGTCCTGTAGGGAAAACCAACGGAAACATTACAACCGCAAACACACTCGTACGTCTGTGTGTTTTCAGGAGGCTCTGAAAACAGCCACGGTCGTTTCCACCGACTGTGGCTGTTTCTGCAGGATCCAGAGTCAGAGTGGGTTTCACTCTGCAGATTCTGCCTCCATTTGTCTTTTCTGTTTTGTTCCATCACAACAGGGCAGAAAAAAGAAAAAAGATGGAAAGCAATGGCATTGAGGCTGTTTTCAATTTTCGACCTGCTGCATGTGTGTGTGTGTGTGAGAGAGAGAGTGAGAGAGAGAGAGAGAGACGTGCACACACACACACACACACACACTGAGAGAAAAGAGGGTTTTCTGTTTTTGGATGCAGGGAATGTGGATGTAGTTGTTAGTTTGCTCGGCTGCGTTTGTGTGTAACAGCGAGACAAAGAATGTGTGTGTGTGTGTGTGTGTGCGCGCGTGTGTGTGTGTGTGTGTGGCAGTGCAACCACAAATGCATGATTTTGTATATTTTTGTACTGTGTGTGTTTGTATTTGTGTGTGTGTTGCTAGAGGAGGAATGCTTTCTCTTTCTCTGATGACCAGTGACAGATGCCCAGCTCCAGGCTGGGACTAACATCTGTGTGTGTGTGTGTGTGTGTGTGTGTGTGCATGAATGTGGCCTACAACAGTCAGTACAAAAAGTCTCCTGTGTGTGTGTGTCTTTGTGTGTTTCTGTGTGTCGACATGGCCACAAGAAGTTATGGGATGCATGGGAGCCGGAGCTCATAAAGAGCAGAAGGAATGAGCGAGTGATGGAGTCTCCTCTCGTCCTTCTTTCTTTCTGGAGAAGCTGCATCAGTGTGTGAAACTGTAATCAATACTTGTCTCCTATAATCAATACAGTCTCTGTCCCGGTCCTTATCATCTCTTGTTATGAAGCTCTGCCACCTGGAGCTTTCAGCTGCATCGCACGCTGATGACTTGGCTAAGTTTTGGAAAAGGTGGCGACTCGGGTTTCTTCCCAAACATCAGGTGGACGTGGAGGTGATCTCTGTTGCCATGGTTACAGCATAAACCGCTGGTTGCCGTTCATCCACAGCTACCTCCTCTTGACGTGGGTCACGCTCCGTCACTTTGCTCGTGTCATGACGACTGTGACCTCTAGGTGTCACCTAGCGACAGAACCTCAGTGTGGTGACGGTTCCTCCACAGCTGGGCCTGAGTCATTCGTTAGCAGCATTAGCATTAGCATTAGCATGGGCAGCAGGAGGAGGAGGAGGAGGAGGATGAATGTGCTCTGATTGTCTCATACATGATGATTTTGTCTGATGACATCATAATGACTGACCATCCGTCTCCCTCCCTCCCTCTGTCCGTCCCTCGTCTCTCTGTCGAAGCTATTTCCAGCTCTCTGCTTTTTTGTTTCCGAGCTCTTTTGTCACGCATCCTCGCGCCCGGTGGCCCTTGAGAGTCTGATTTCAGGTGCCTGAGATGGACGACCTTTTCAGCAGAAGGGGGGCTTTGAATGGTTTGGATCTCGGCGGCGCTCCGCACTTATTCATGTGGTGTAATTGTCCTCTTCTGAGGGGTGTAATTCTATCGTCGTCTATTCAGGCTGAATGCCAGCGAGGAGGATGATCAGGAGAAACAGAGAGCTCAGCTGCCTCCGTGCTCAGTGGGACCGACTGACGGAGAAATCACATGAAAACTGACAAAACTTCTTCAGGCTTGATTTATCTGAGGAAGCGAGTGTGACTGGGCCTCGGTGTACCTTGCTCAAGGGCTCCTCCACAGGGGGGGGGAGAGTTTAAACAGTGACATCAGCAACTTTATGTCCATTCAATAAAACAGAGCTGCAGACTTGAGTCGAGCTCCGTCCTGACACCTGAGTCGAGGACACATCTGCTAATGCTGATGGTAGCGTTGTGATACTTGACTAAGACCAAGGTCAAGGTCTTGGTCTTGACTTGGTCTCGACCCCCTCAAGGTCTAGGGCTTGTCTTGGTCTTGGTATGCTCTGGTCTCGTCTTGGGTAGGTGGTCTTGACGACAACACAAGCTAACAGCAGTGTGGTCGTCTACGTCCTCAGCCGTGCAGAGCGTTCCTCGTTAACCTCAGCACCAGGATGTACACGTGTTTATTTCTGCTCTTTAACATGGGCGTCTATGGGGGTCGACTCACTCTAGTGGCCACTGGAGGAACTGCAGCTACAGGAAGAGACACCTTATGGTGTCATTCCTATGCTAATGGTTAGCATGTTGACGGAGACTTCATACTGAGCTCTGACCTATTCAGCCGCTCACTCCACAAGTTTCCATGGTGCCATAGGTCAGCTGAGTGCCTTGCTAAAGGGCAGCGTGGCAGCGGAGGAGCAAACACAACAACAACAACAACAGCCGTCTTTTGTCCGTCTTTGTGTTTTTGGACAACGATCGAGGACGAGATGAGATCACAAGGCTGGCAACAGCTGGAGTGTGTGTGTGTGTGTGTGTGTGTGTGTGTGTGTGTGAGTGGGTGGGTGAATACAGCTCTGTGTGTGTGCTCGCTCACTGAGAGTGTGTGACATACAGGACTGTATAGACACACACACACAGACACACACACACATAGAGAGACTTTGAACTTAATATACTGAGAGACATGCAAACAGGCGTCTCCTGTTCTGACTGTGAATGACAGCTTGATGGCTGCTTCTGCTAAAGAGACACTCACACACACACACACACACACACACACACACACACACACACACTGCAGTGGATGGCATTCAGTCATGCATTCCAGTGACATGAACAGCAGCGCAGGCCGTCAGACCCTCAGCTGTGCCTGAAGGTCACAGTGAATACACACACACACACACACACCTCTCCTGTAGGAAACAAGACAATACACACGCACACACGCACACACACACACACACACACACACACACACACACACAGTTGGTGGTTTCATTAATGTAACTGGGCCACTGTTCATGTTCCTTTGTATATTGATTCATATTTAATGTGTTTGTTCGGGGGCGTCTGACTGAAACCACGTGAAACAGGCCACTGTGTGTGTGTGTGTGTGTGTGTGTGTGTGTGTGTGTGAATATAGAACAATGCAGCCTCTCAAACACACTGTTCCCACATCATATTGAATGAAACGTGCTTTTCAAATGTGTCTAACTCAAATATGTGACCAGCGGCTCTCTGCTCTTTTCTCCTGGTTGTTTGGAGCAGAGCCGAGTGTGTGTGGTTGTTGTTGTTGTTGTTGTTGTTGTTGTTGTTGTGGTGGTTGTTGTGTTGCTGTGGTTGGGACGCTGTGGACCGACACCACAGAGGTGACCCCCGTGTGTGATGGAGATGAGCAGTGGTGGAGGAGATGATGGCGACCACCTGTCAGAGGTTTATTTAGCCGCCGCTCTGCTGCTTCTCACGCCCTCCACAGGCCTGATATAGACGACCTGCTACACCCCCCCCCCCCCCCCCCCCCCCCCCCCCCCACCCCGTGTGTTAGATGTGTGTGTCGCTTAACACGCGAAACACCGCTGCATCACTGTACTGGTGTTTGCTGTGTGATTGGAGATGTGAGTGTGACCCTCACCTCCTTCAAGTCACTTATAGTTGACCTCTGTGACCTTTGACTCTCTAAACCCACAGGAGCCAGTTTGTCCAGCAGCTTCTGATCTCTGCATAAATGAAGGTCTTTGACCCAGCACAGGGAGGTGGAGGCCCTGGCTGCCGTCCTCCTCTTCAGCCTCGTAACACGGTTTGTTAGCTCTTGATTCAATTTGACAGTTCGGAGCTCAGACTTTTCCGATCGGCTGGACGAGCCCTTTGTCCGGAGCGTTTACCAGAACCGCTCGTCTGTCAGGCCGTTTGTCTTTTGTCTGTTTCTGGACCCGGTCCAGACTCTTTCCACTGAAGCTCTGCGGTGAGCAGAGACAGAGGACGAGGTCTGAAACATGAGTGTGAAACAGTCTGTGTGATGCTGTCAGACTGAAGCTCACTCTGTGTCATTCTGTGGTCGACCGACGCTTGGGCCTGGCTCATCAGCTGCACCTGAACTCACCTGGGTTGTTGCAAAGTGGCGGAAAATTTCCTGGAGATTTTGCAACCCTCGAAGTCACACACTGTCTCCTTCACTCCTGTGACGGACACACACGCTCAGATGTATGCAGCCTTTAAGAGGATTAGCTGAGTCGCTCTCGTAGGGTCAGCGGGGGTCGAGGGCGCTCGTCCTGCACTGATAGGTCGTTGACCTGGTAAATCAGGGCAATTAGACCAATCAGAGCGGCTGGTTAGATGTGGGGGGGGGGTTAACTCATCTCAACTGAAAGAAGCTGCTTGTTCAGAGGAGTCAAACCTACGACCTGACAGTGTTGCGTGATGACATCATCGGAGTGTGATGTCACTGACAATGAAGAGCATCATGAATTCAAGTTAAAGCAGGAAGAGGCATTAAAGCTGAACCTGAACCTGACAGTGTCTCAGTGATGCAGCAGTTTTGCCGTCTCCCACGGCAACCCTGCATCCAGCAGCTTCAGCTCCGTCCTCCCTGACCTCGTGGTTCCCTCTGCAGCTGGTCGACGGCTCAGGTTGTGCGTTTGTGTTACTGACTCTGAGGTTCAGGTGTGTCTTCAGGTGTGTTCGTCGCCTGCTGTTTAAAGACGATGGGTTTTAAAGTCTCTCTCTGCTTCATTAAAGTGAAATCGATCAGTGTGATTATTGATTATTCCTGTGTGTTTCAGCTCAGAACTGATGAAATGTTGAATCTTGTGAGTAAGACACAGATTTGATCCGCTGCAGTCTGATCTGTGTCCACGCGGCTGCTTTCTTTCTCCTCTCCACTTGTCCGCCTCGACGTGTAAACGACAGCAGCAGCAGGTTTCAGACAGAAATCCTGCCGTCGCCTCGGCTCTCAGCTAACAAGGTGACAGAGGAAGCGTCTGCAGGCAGCCAAGTTTCCCACCCACAGCTCAGACTCCTGAACACATCACCTGCAGGGTGAGGAGACGTTTTCCTTTCCTCTCCCTTCTTTCCTTACTCCATCCTTCTGTCACTCCTCCTCCACCTCCTCCTTTGCCTCCGTCCTCACTGCCTCACGTCTTCTTTCACATCCTCTCATCTAACCCCTCTGGGCAGGTTGGTGTGTTCACGGCAGCTAATGAATGGGTTGCTCAGGGGTGACACACACACACACACACACACACACACACACACACACACACACACACACACACTGACTGTGGTGGGAATTGAACCTGTGAACTCTCGGAGCAGTTTCTTCTCTTTGTGACTTTGCAGCACATTAACAGAGGTGAATCAGATCACATAGCCTTTCCCTCTGTGTGTGTGTGTGTGTGTGTGTGTGTGTGTGTGTGTGTGTGTGTGCGTGGTGACATTGCAGTTGTTGGTCAGGGACACAATCTGTCAGGGGGAAAGAATCTGTATGCTCACACACACACACACACACACACACACACACACACACAATCAGCTGTTCAATTATACATAATGATTCAAAGACACACACACCTCGACTCCCACGCCTCAGGCATTTAGTTTGTGTGTATGTGTGTGTGTTGGGACAAAAATAAACTCTGTCCACTGAAGCTGCACTTTGCAGCAGTGCAGTTTACAGTTTGATGCCTTGCTCAGTGGCACATGGACAGTAGACACACACACACACACACACACAAAGGCTAAATTATGTGGTATTAATAGAAGTGTCAGGGTGACGCAGTAATCCCACATGGCAGAAACATTCCTCCTCTGATATCTGCACACACACACACACACACACACACTCCGACTCAGCACTTTACAGAGAGAGAACAGTGTGTGTGTGTGTGTGTGTGTGTGTGTGTGCGCCTAGGAAAGCTGCCTTAACCACCTCTGTATAAATCCAGTCTGACTGACAGGCTGGTTCTCACCTGGACAGTGAAGGGTCCTGGTCCTGGTTCTGGTCCTGGTCCTGGTCCTGGTCCTGTCCCATTCCTATCACAGCATCTGGACCCTTTCAGACTCTCACACTCACTTACAGCTGATGTTGTTCAAGTCAGTCAGGTTCAGGGCCTGAGAGGTGGAAGGGAACTGGGCCTTGTGTCCCCGGCCTGGTCCGTCATGTTAATGGCTGAGTTCCAGTCCAGTCTCTTACAGACCATAGACTCTATATGACTTAGGCTCCTTCATGTGAAGTGTGTCAGTGTCCCATTGTGACATCATCAAGTCACTTTATGTCCCTCACTTTCAGTCAGCATCAACACTGACTTTGCTTCAGAAAATTACCCACAGTTCATAGCGATGTGAAGTCAAGATGTAGTCGGAAGCATCGGAACAGAACTGCTCCCGATCCCGGTTCTGGTCCTGGTACTGATCCCGGTTCGGGTACCGGTTCCGGGTTCGGATTCCGGTACCGCTTCCGGTTCGGGTTCTGGTACCGGTTCGGGTTCGGGTTCTGGTTCTGGTACCGGTTCGGGTTCTGGTAGCGGTTCCGGTTTTGGTACCGGTACCGGTTCGGGTTCGGATTCCGGTACTGGTACCGGTACCGGTTCGGGTTCTGGTACCGGTTCGGGTTCGGGTTCGGATTCCGGTACCGGTACTGGTACCGGTTCGGGTACTGGTACCGGTTCGGGTTCGGATTCCGGTACTGGTACCGGTTCGGGTTCTGGTACCGGTACCGGTTCGGATACCGGTACCGGTTCGGGTTCTGGTACCGGTACCGGTACCGGTTCCGGTTCAGGTTCGGATTCCAGTACTGGTACTGGTTCGGGTTATGGTACCGGTTTGGAATCTGATACCGGTTTGGGTTCCGGTACCGGTACTGGTTCTGGTGGTCCTGGGCCCAGTCCTGGTACTGCTTCTGGTGCTGTCCTAGCCCCATGTTCCTGGCTCTGGTCCTCCTCCTGGTTTCGGTACAGTCTCCACTCTGGTGGTCCTGGTTCTGGTCCTGGTCCTGTCCCATTCCTATCACAGCATCTGGACCCTTTCAGGCTCTCACACTCACTCACTTACAGCTGACGTTGTTCAAGTCAGTCAGGGTTCAGGGCCTGAGAGGTGGAAGGGAACTGGGTCCTTGTGTCCCCGGCCTGGTCCGTCATGTTAATGGCTGAGTTCCAGTCTGGTCTCTTACAGACCATAGACTCTATATGACTTAGGCTCCTTCATGTGAAGTGTGTCAGTGTCCCATTGTGACATCATCAAGTCACTTTATGTCCCTCACTGTCAGTCAGCATCGGCACAGAACTGCTTCTGGTCCCGTTCCGGGTCCCGGTACCGATCGAGATGAGGCTCCACACAGGTGTGAGCCTCCTCTGGCGTGTGACTGAAGTTTGTCGTTCTCTGCCATGAGATGAATCTGTATCCATAGCAACAGGCGTCGTCGCTACCGGATGGTCAGGTCGGACGTCCTCTCTCCAAGGCTTTGTTTATTGCTCGGCTGCGTATTGATCCGATTTGCCGCCGACGTCTCACTGGAACGCTGATGGACCTGGTGGCGTTGTCATGGCAACGGGTCCAAAAAAAATATCCAGAGCTTGTACATATGATTTCTATAATAACTGCCCTACCTGACATGTTCATGAACTGATCGATGACGAATTGATGAGAGTCAGTGGAGCTCTTCAGCTGTCATCTCTAAAATACACACACACACACACACACACACACACACACACACACACACACATACACACACACAGGGGCCGGTGTGTAGCTGCAGGGGCCTGGCGACGCTCTGGATGCTGGCACAGACTGAAACATGTGACTCAGCACTAGCAGCCAAGACCTGAGTAACACACACTGGGTCTCAGTGCAGGTACAACACACACACACACACACACACACACACACACTCACACACACACTTCCTTCCGCTGCTGGTTACCTAAAGGTTAATAAACAGATGACCTGAGTACAAATGTCTGAGAAATGTGTTGTTAATAAGAGCAGACCCAGAGCACTGTTGCCCCCCCCCCCCCCCCCCCCACACACACACACAACCACCTCCCCCTCCTCCCCCCCAACCCCACAGGAAACACACATATCAGTGTATCATAATTAACTGTGTGTTAATTCCCTCTCTGGCGGCCTCGGTGTGAGCTCTGTGGGCTGTTACACTCTGACTCAGACCAGCCCGTGTGCTTTCATTAGATTCACATGTTTCTAAGGTGTGCCCCCCCACCCCACCTCCCCACCCCCACCCCCTCGTTCTCATTGCTCTGACATAATAATCCCAACAGCAGCGAGTGAAATCCAAGTGGATTCCTAGGAAGCGGCTGTGGGGGTTTTGCGGGGAGGGGGGGGGGGGGTGTCTATCTTTGGCCTGATGCATTATGGTGCCAAGTGAGCTTCTTCTTCTCCTCCTGTCACAGGGAAGTCATTTCTGGACAGCTGCTTCACTGCCTGTTGTGTAACTGAATGAGACTGAGTCCACGGCTTCACTGCTGAGCTTCATCCAGTCAGAGCAACGAGCAACAAGCCTGGTAAAGTGTGTGTAAAGTGTAGTAAACTGAGGTTTTAACATGGAAGTAAAAAAAAAAATCAGATTTCACTCTGAGGTGGGCGGGGCTTTGGGTGACAGCTTTGCTGTGACATCACAAAGTGACAGGAAGTCCTGACGGCTGGTTTTAAGGCTCAGTGTCTGAATACAGGCTGTGTGCATTTCTCTGTGGACTGAGGCTTTGATACTTTCACAGTGTTAATATAGAACCTAGAGCTGCTTTATAATCACACGACACATGGACGTCTGCCTTTATACTGTATGGAGCTTTAAGACGCACGTCTACCTTTATACTGTATGGAGCTTTAAGACACACGTCTACCTTTATACCGTATGGAGCTTTAAGACGCACGTCTACCTTTATACTGTATGGAGCTTTAAGACACACGTCTACCTTTGTACAGGTCACGTCAGACACTGTGAGCTACAGCTGATCAGTAATCCATTAGTCTGGAGCAGATTTTGCTGGGGAACCAAACTGATGGATCCGACTCGATCCAGAATAAGCCGTTTTGTGGAAACAAGTCTTTGACCACAATTTCACGGCTGAACCAGTATATTGTATTAACAGGATTTCCTTCAGTGCGAATGACCAGCGTGGAGAAAAAGCCCCGACAAGGCATTAATCTGGATTAGCGTGGTTTCAGCGCGGCCGGTCCTCGTTCACAAAGACGTTGAGGCCTCAGTGTCAGCTCAGGTAATTACACTGGAAAGTGAAGAGGTTATATTACGGCACATCTCAGCCGGATGAGTTCAGAGGCTCTGCGAGCTGCTCCGTCCGTTGGAAATGAGGAATTTGATATTTGGAAACTGACCTCTTTTTTTTTTTTTTTCTTTCTTTCTTTCCAAGCGACACCAGTTCTTCTGGATATTACTGACAGATTCCTCAGCACCTGTCGAGTGCAAAGTCTTTTTATTTTCCTCCAGTCGTCCTTGTAGCTGTGTGTTTCATTCATGCCTGGAGAATACTGTGTGGGATTGTTTCCTGGCGTCTGGTGGAAATATTATTGAAGCTGAGAGCAGAGAGAAAACACAAACACACTCCCTCTTTCTTTCCTTCTTTCCTCCATCTCTTCCATCACACCCCCATTTCCTGTGTCGTCCACTGTCAATCCTTCCCCCATCTCTTATCTACCTTCGCCCTTTCTCCTCTGTGGTGGGCGGAGTCACCTGGTGCTCACCTGTCCTCCAGGACCAGGAGGCAGGTCGTAAAGTGTCTTTGGGAAACAGAGCCACTCATTGTCCTCTTCATTGTCCCCCGGTCCGTTCACAGCCCGAGCTTTTGAACAGTGTGTGAATAGAAGCTGCCGTCGTGGTGAAGAGGGTGATTATCCTGCCGACAGTGCAGGGGGCGGAGTCTGTAGTGAAGGACTCACCTGTGGCTTCACAGTGCTGTTTGTATGATGAGGTCAGTGCACTGTTTACCTTTCAGCTGACGCCCGAGGAGCGACCGATAATCCACAGCAAATAGAGTATTATCATAACTCAACCCACTGAGCTTTTATAAAATCATACTGATACCTGCTCGGCCTGTTTCCTCCTCACCTGTGTCAGTCACACAGGGAGCGATGAGGAGCCTGGACCAACAGACACTGCTCTCAGGTCAGTTAAGTTGTTGATATTGGAGGGGTTTTGTTGTTTTGCTGAGATTGGGACACTTTGTTTATTTATCCAGGTTTATCTGCCAGTCAAACCTGTACCTGTACCAACACCTGTAAAGAAAACCAGTGACAAGCTTCAAGCTCACATTAGGAAACTCTGACTTGCTTGTAGTTCAATGCACAGGAACAACAGACAGTGAGTACAGTATATGACATAATGTTATTTTGCATGTATGGTTCCTGTAACGAAGTTTAACTGTGAGCATTGATTTTAAAAATAACGCTTTCACCACCTCAGTCTGAGAATATAAACATACTGAATACATTCTGACCTTCAGGATCTTTCTTTGATACTTGATACTGCTGCTTTTCGTTTGGTGCTATGGTAATAAAGCTGAGATTTCCCAGCACCATGAACGTGTCACGGTCACAGTATCATGAGGGACTGTAAAACCTGATGCAACATATGACTGGAGCTGTGCAACAGCTCAGTGTGTGCTGAGGCTGTCAGAGGTTTGTCCACTGGTGTTTAATGTGATAATATGAAATGAATGTAAAGTGGAAGCAGAGACGAACCTCATGACCTCTGACCTCTGACCTCTGACATGACCACAGCTGAGTTCGTGTCTCTTTCAGCTCCATAGTTTTAAGTTCCTGGTCAGAACAGGTGGTCGTTACACAGCGTTGGGTTGTGCAGGTGTACAGGTGTTGTAGATGTCGTGGCCCCGCCCACTTTGTGCACGTTATCAGCCCCCTCTCCACCGGCTGCGGGTGTCGGGTGGCTGCTTCACTGACCCAGTTTCCTCGTGAGAAAATTCAAACCTCACAGTTTCGTCTCTGTGTTTACCTTCGGATCAGGAGAACATGAAGCTATGAGGTGAACAGCAGATGTGCCAGGTGTTCGGCAGCTGTTTGCAGAGCCATATATGGTCTGTTGACTCAGTGATGTCACTGTTTGTCTCGGCCTCCGTGTGTGTGTGTGTGTGTGAGAGAGAGAGAGAGAGTGAGGACAAACACCCACTTCAGCTCCTGTGGATGAAAAGACTCTTGTTCTGTAGGTTTTATGGAGATGTAGAGAGCTGGAGCTGAAACCGTCAGATGATCGGGTCTCGGGATCCTGTCCTATGGGTCACAGGATAGATCACAGATGCATCATGGGATTAGTTACAAAACAAACTGAACTCTCATCTCTTTTTTATTGTAAAAAAAAAAAAAAACGTTCATCTTTCTCCTCTTTTAGCCTCAACAATGAGATTCAAATCAGATGTGTTAGACGACGAACGGAGCCAATACTCGTCAATAAGTAAATAAGGGCTCTCTGCAGCCTGAGGAGACGCCACGTCTGGACCTGCCGGTGATTTTGCAGACACTGTTGTTCAATATACACGGCTCTGAGATTTATGACGTTATCTCTGCCACATAAAAAACGCTCGGCGTCACTTTCTCGCGCTGGAAAATCTCATCTCACGACGAAACTCCAGCACTTTTGTTGGAGTCATCACAAAAAGCTGCCAGCTGCACATCGCTCCCATCAGCACTTCCTCTCTCTTCAGGAGGAAACTTTATCGTTCAGCTCTTTTTTCTGTCCTCCGGATCTTCTCTGTCTTTCTTGTGTGTGATTGATGGATGACAGCGAAGCCAGACGGAGGCCGTATACAGTCCTGACTGCTCTGCGAGCCGCTATCGATTGCACTTCACTTAAAGCAGTAATGAAGTATTGGTCAGCCTCGGTCAGTGTCAGCAGTGCTTAGCCAAGCAGCAGGTGAGAGGACGAGACACTAGACTTAATTACGGCCGGGCCTGGTCAGTTCATCTTCTGCTTCTGACCTGTGATGGTCGAAGGACGGAGGACGGAGGACGGACGAGTGCTGATGAGGAAACAGAACAAGAAATGATGAGCAGAGCAGAAAGGGGACGAGTTAAAGAGACGGAGGGCGTGGGAGAGGAAATTAAAGCTGCACTCGTAACAATCGAAGAAAACTGAAAGTAAAACAGCTGCTCCAATCTGAACAACCAATCAGGTCGTCTCCTTAACAGACCTCTGTTGTCATGGTTACAGTACAAAACAGGCCGACTGCCCTGGGAGTGGCAGACCTACCTCCGTTGCCGTGGTTACCACAGCAGTAGCATTTACGAGCCGTGGCGGGTAGGTTACATACCCGGTGAGGTTTGGAGAAAGATGGCGATAGTAGCTACTTCCTGAGCATTAGATCATCTCTGTTGCCGTGGTTACAATAGGGGCTGCTACACCCGCCTCCTGATGTGGACCTGTTAGGACCTGTTCGACCACTAGGTGTCGTCTGGCAACAAAATGTAACGATGGGTCATAGTAAGCTGCCGCGCCACCGTTTGGTCTCTGGTCTCTGAGAAGGTCTGCAGTTCCCCCCTGAGCCTCGTCAGCTGATGAAGGTCATGTGATAAGGCTGAGAGCGCCAGAGCAGACTCTGAATCACCCGTGTGGTTTTTCCTCAGTGTCTCTCATGTGTCTGTCGTCGAGGATCAAACCTGACTCCACCTTAAAGCCTGAGAAATGTTGACCCGGTGCTGGTCGGCCTGACGGAGCCAGAGCTGCGAGCACGCTGCCCATAAATGGACACACAGTGAGGGGAGAGGATCGAACGGGGGAGGAGGGGGTGATAAGAGAAAAGAGAGAGGAGGAAGAAAGAGGAGTGTAAGGAAGGACTGCGACAGGAGGGAGAAGGAGGTGAAGAGAGAAAGTTTGAGATGAAGGAAGAAAGAATGAAAGGGAGGCAGCGAAAAAAATAGAGGATGTGAAGAAGTGGAGGAGAGCGAGTGAGGGGGAAGAGAGAGCTGCCGGCCAACGTAAACACAGGAAACGCCAAAAAGAAAAGAGGGATAAAAACATCTTTTAAGAGAAACTGAGAGTCAGACAGCTCGTCTCTGCTCAGTGTCCCAACCCCGAGCCTGTGAAGGCACGAGTTCAGAGCCTCATTCAGCCTCATTCAGCTGCTCTAACACACGCTGACCAGCTCTGACCTCATGAATATGCTAATTAGCGCACCGCGTCATCAGCGACTCATCAGGAAGTTTTTAGTTTTCTGTCCACTGAAAGTTAATCGTTTAAGTTTGATCCTGTGTGTGTGTGTGTGTGTGTGTGTGTGTGTGTGGTTCTGTTCAGGGTCAAACACTGAGCTCAGGTTCAGCGCTGAAGTTTTAATGGAGCTTTTTAACAACTTAACTGGGTTAAGGTGGAGTGTCCTAGAAAGCACTGAGGATAGTGTGTGTGTGTGAGAGAGAGAGTGTGTGTGTGTGTGTTGTCTGAGAGTGCATATAATATGTGCATGTATTATATATATCATATAAGGTCCTTCTGTGTGTGTGTGTGTGTGTGTGCAGGAGGACAGAGATCTGCTTGGGGACATTTTTGCACTAGGTGTGTGTGTGCTCATATCTGTGTGTGTGTGTGTGTGTGTGTGTGTGTGTGTGTGGGGGGGGTCCTGTCACCCTGAGCCGAGTGCGAGGTGAAGTGACAGATCTGGATCAGTGGGGGGACGCAGGTCGCTGCAACTGTGCCACGGTTTAATAATGCAGCAGATCTAATTCATACACCTGAATTATGGAGGCGGAGCCGCGGCGTGTGTGTGTGCACGTGTGTGTGCAGCGTCTTTGTAGAGACACAGTCGTCTGAGGGGGTTGTCTGAGGACTGGAGGCCAGACAGACGCTGTGACTGAGACGGCAGCAGATCCTCAGACGGTGGGGAGGTCAGGCAGGGACAGGGACAGAGAGCGGCTCAGTCTGCAGGTAAACACATCCCGTCTTTACTTTCATACATCAGTCGACTTCAGCTCGTCAGGTTGTGTTCTGTAAACGGGGGGGGGGTGATGGGAGTGAGCAGGAACATCTGCTGCAGCTGGAACCTGCATCATCGCTCTGCTCTCAGTGAGTCAGCAGGTGTTTCTAAATGATTTCCTTTAATTTCATCTTGACGGGTTTGTGAAGGGACCTTCAAGATATAGGAATGAGAGACGCCTGCTGTGTGTGTGTGTGTGTGTGTGTGTGTGTGTGTGCCTCAGCTCAGTGTGTAATTACAGTAAAAAAAAAAAAAATCAGGCTGCAGCACAAATAGGAAAAACATCTACACACACACACACACACACACACAGCAGCTTCAGCCTCACACACTCTGCTGTCCTCACACATTCACTGACTGACAGCCACCGATAAGACTCTTAAAAGTGAGTGTGTGTGTGTGTGTGTGTGTGTGTGTGTGTGTGTTGTCCGGGCTGACTTCTTTCAGCTCACACCTGATTTGAGAGCGGTTCACTTCCTGCAGCTCTGGAGCTCAGAGTCACAGGGAGATTGTTAGAAATATGACAAAGAGCCATGTGATCACAGTTTACAACAGGAAACAGTGGAAAAGACGCAGAGGAGCAGAAATGCAGCGTCTTTGCTTCGTCTCTAAATGTTGTTGTTTTTCCATGCAGAGAAAACTGACGGTGTTGTGAGGAGCCCGTGTGACAGGCTGAGCTGCACTGATCTGATCTGCTCAAATGCTTTTCACAGACACAATCTGATCTGGAGACTTTGAGCTTTTCAGATAATGTAGGATATTTTTGTGAAGGACGTGTGAAGACTGAGCGGTTGGACCAAGGCCGGAGCGTCTCTGCTGAGACGAGGACGGTGTGTGCTTTAAAAGACTTTGTACTTGTGAGGAATTTTAACACGAGTTTATCATCCAGGTTTATAGAAGAGACGTTCGACAGGAGAACCAGTGAGAGCTGCAGCGAGGACACGACACGACAAAAACAGATTTCACTTCTGTAAACAACAGACACGAGACATGACACGTTCAGAGGACGCTGGATTTTTGAAACTTAAAACCAGCAAAGCCTCCACATGTCCCACCCTCCTCTACGTCAGCATCAGACCAAACTGATTGTTATATACAGTGACTTGTAAATGAGCTGTGGCTCCACTCATGTCAGAGAGAAAGAGCTTTAGCTGTGATGGATCAATAACTTTGATTATTGGCGAACGAGCACACAGGGAGCTAATGAGCAGTGAACATGTCACTGTAGGTGATGTTGTTGTTGTGACATGTGACGGCAGTGATTGAACAAAATAAGAATATCTGTCACTTTTTCATTTTGTTTATGTGTGTGAATGGAAACAAGAGCCGATCCTCCGTGTGTGTGTGTGTGTGTGTGTGTGTGTGTGTGTGTGTGTGTGTGTGTGTGTGGTCTGTCTGGGCGTGGACAGACAGTTCTGTCAGATATCCAGGTCAGACGACGGAGAGGAAGCAGCAGAGAGAGAAGTGAATTCTCTGGAGATCAAATAAAGGATGAAAAGAAGCAGCAGCATCAGAAAACAGAGGAGGAGACAGAGTGTAGGTCAGAGAGCGAGAGAGCACCGCTGGAACAAAGAGAGAGAGAGAGAGAGAGTGGTGAGAGGTCCCCGGTGTGGAGGTGAACCTGTTTCCCCAGCAGCAGGAAGAGCGGGAGGAGGAGGAGGGGGAGGAGGACGGGGAGGGTCTGTTGACGTGGTCCGTCCCGACCAGCGTCAGTGGTGTTTTAGACAGCATGAAAGATTGATGGAGGAGAACAGGCTGTCTGTCTGTGTGTCTGGGTCAGACTGTGACGGAGACGCTGGTGGAGCAGGAGCGAGGCAGGAGGACGTGAAAGAGGAGGAGGAGGAGGAGGAGGAGGCGAAGAAGGAGTGGGACAGATAAACAAACAGCGCCGTGGTTAAGGTACGAGGAGAGAGGACAGTCGGGTCTGTTTATCCTCATGTTGAACTTCCACCTGTGAGGGAGGAGGAGGAGGAGGAGGAGGAGGAGGAGGAGGAGGAGGCGTGGCTCACGTCTTCAGGTGGTGCTGCTGTGTTTTTATCTCTGACACAAACCAGGACACGTGTGCACAGGTCCAGCTGTTCGGAGCAAACAGGTGGCACCACAGAGGGCGCTGTTGAACTTCCTCTGCATGTGTATGTTTTCTGACATTAAACTAGCTGTGATGCTAACTGTTAGCTTTGTGGGTCAGGGAGAAGGTGTTAGAAGTGATCACTTATTACTGATTGGATGATTGATTGTGATCATTGAGTGTGGATTTCCACCTCTGAAGTCGTCCGCTGTCTGTTTGCTGACGTCGGTCTTTCCTGAGGTTCTTCTAATTTGTCTTCTCGGATCTTCTCCGTCTTGGCTCCATCGCTTCTACAGCTTCGTCTGAACTGATGTGGTCTCAGCTGTTGCTGCTGATGGATCTGCTCCACCTGCTGAGGGGAGGATCCACGCCGAGGGACTACACCCTTTGTGTTTATCCGTCCATCTCTCAGCGGTTTGTGCTGTTGTTGCTGTTATGATCAACATGTGGAGGGAGACGGTTAACGGCAGAGTTGTTATCTGTCCCGGGGCTGTGAACTCTCTCAGGTCACGTGCTGCTGCCTGCAGCTTTGGACCAGTTCACTAACATCAACTTATAAGATAAGGTCGGTGAACATTTGATTTCGCTGCTTCCTGTTTGCTCTTGGTTTAAGGCAGAGACACAGCGTTTGACCTCATTCAGCAGCAGCCTAGAGAAGAGCAGGAGCTCCAGGACTCATCAGCCAACATCAGTGTTTAACCTCATGAAAGCCCTCGTGGTGTAAGGAGAGCGAACCCCTGCGGTAGCTCCAACATCTGGACCAGAGACCAGAGCAGTCAGGGTTCAGGTTAGGTTGGATACTGCTCAGCTGTCCACATACTTTTGGTCACATTGTGTGTGTCATTGTGTCTCCCAGTCCCTCCCCCCTCCCTCCCCCCTCTGCCACACTCTCTTATCTCTATTGGCTTCATTGCCACAATGCTCGCTAATCTCATCTGGTGTGACAGAGCGGCTAGCAGCCAGCAGAGGACAGGCTGCCTGTTGAAGGAGGCGTCCTCCTCCGATGATAACACCTCCACCTCTGGCCTGCTCCTCCACACCGGGCCGGGAGGCGTCTTATCTGGCTCAGAGCAAGCAGCCGTTGCCCTTTAGCTTGGAAACAGATAAGCTAGGCTAACATTTTTAGCTTGGAGAACCCCATACTCTCAGGAGCTACATGGTTCTCCTGGGGTCACATGCTAACACTAGCTCGATAATCCGGTGGCTAGGATTGAGACACATAACTTTTCAGTTTCAAACAAGCTAAGCTAACTTTTATATTAACACAGTAGCCTCTAAGTAATCTCAGGAAAACAAACTTTAATGATCTGATTTCAGGTCAGTTTCTGTACCCGGTGAATTGGCCCCAGTGATCCGATCATGTTGTTGTCACATGATGTTGAAACATCAGTGCATCACGTCACGTTACATCATTGATGCTAACGAGGCGACATGGTTCCTGCAGCCAGGTTCAACCTCCAGGTGTGCTCTCCTGCAGGTGACCTTGCAGGGGGCCAATGAAAATTGATTTTCTCTTCTGCTTCACCCCCCCCCTGATAGAGGAAGGCTTTAGATGGACAGATTTAACTGCTAACGATGGTTAGGAAGGCTAATCCCTCACACACACACACACACACACACACACACACACTCATTATGATGCAGCAGGTAGAACTGTGTGCTGCTTTCTGCTGTGTCACACTGCTGCAGCTGAAGGAGAAGAGAGGTCGAGATTTTAACAACCGGGGATTTATTTTACAATAACACAACTTATTGGCTTATTGATCTTTTTTTTATTTGCAGGACGGTTAACCCTCCTGGCTGCTGCTGTAATGGGCCTACAGGGATTTACACAGAGTGTCCGCGGTGCCAGATAATGACTTAATGTTGCACGGCAAATTCACGGCTCACTCCGAAGACTTTTAGTTTGTACATGAATCATTTTTCATACAAGAGAACTCGTAGTGTTTGTTATTGTTAATCTTCTTCAGATAAATCATCTGCTTCATCGTAACTCGCACAGCGGCACAATGTTTCATGAGCCGCCATCTCCTGGGTTAAACCGTAGTTGTGTACACAGGTCACCTCTCGGGTCGGTAAACACAGCGTTACCTGATGGATGGCGAGCGGCCTTGTTCTGCTCTGACATGAGGTCACGCAGGAAACACCACCTCTCTTCACCTCGTCCTGATCTTCACCTCCACCGCCTCTTATGATGTCATCAGACTGACTCACATGTGTTTGTCTGGTTACAGCAGCGTGTTGATGTTCAAGTGTTAGACAGATTAGTTCAGCTCAGACTGTTTTCTTCTTCTGTCATCACTTCTGCCCCCCCCCCCCCCCCCCCACTCCTCTTCCTCTCCCTCCTCCTCCTCCTCCTCCTCTGCTGCAGATCTCTCCATTCACCTCTTGCGACAAACTCTGGAGCTGCTGATGTGGCTCCACACTCTGTTTCTTCCTTTGCTCTAGGAGGTGGGGGTGGTGGTGGGGGGGTGTAACCTGTTCAGATCCAGTTTCGGAGATGCTGAGAGGGCAGGAAGCTGCTGCTGCTGCTGCTGCTGAGTGTTGATGCGATGCTCTCCAGGAGCTGATCGCCTGCTCTTTGCTCGGCCTGCAGCTCAGCAGATGTTTGGGTTTGTCTGAGGAGCAGGCTCGTATCAGACCAGTATTCATTTTCTTTTTCTGAAGCCCAGTGAATCAGTATACCTCTGTACGGACCTGCACGTAACCTGGTTACCACGGTAACCCGATCACAAGAAATCAGACGAGTGTGGCGGCCTGTACACGGGGATGAAAAGAAGAAAAGTTCACCACGACGACTGTTGGTGTTCAAAGTGATTTTATGTGAAGTGAACGCTGTGTGTGTGCAGGGTGTGTGTGTGTGTGTGTGTGTGTGTGTGTGTGTAGTCGTTGTAGTAGTGTTTGTTCTCCTGATGCTCCAGCAACCGACATACGTACGTTTACACACGTCTGCAGGTGTTTGTATTGAAGCATGATCTGAGCAGATGTTGACAGATGTTTCTGCTCAGATGTGTTGTTGTTCACAGCATCATGTGCTTCAGCCTCCATGTTGGCCTCCTCTCTCTCTCTCTCTCTCTCTCTCTCTCGCCCGCCCCTCACTGTTTTAATGGAGCTTACACTCTTCTTTATGGACTTCTGACTTCCTGTCCACTGCTGCTGCTCCACATCTGTGTTTGTGATTCACGTTGGCCTTCAAAGTAAAATCTCAGGTGACGGTTGAGCTCAGACTTCTGACGGCGATCAGACCCGAGCTGCAGACCTGAAGGGAGCGAGCGGAGTGAACGTTTCTCTCTCTGACGGATGATGTTAGAGCACGAGCAACATTTCAGAGTAAACCCTGACGCTCATGTGAACTGAGTGGGAGGTGACGGTTACATTCTTGTGCCTGTTTGCTTTGTTTTATTTGTTGTATTTTTGTGTCTCATTGTGCAGCAGAAACGCGTGAACACACAGGACTGTGGACATGAAGCAGAGACGCCAGAGAGACAAAGGGAAACATGAAGCCAGAAATCTGATCACAGCAGAGAGAGAGAGAGAGAGAGAGAGAGAGAGAGAGAGAGGAAGCATTGATGAGTCCACCAATCACAACCTGACTCTGTGTGTGTGTGTGTGTGTGTTCTGAAATCTAAAATAGTAAACAGTAGGTGGTTGATGCTCAGCAGCCTGTTGTTACAGTCTGAACCACAGGATGTCAAAATAAAGTTTTTATGGTGCTTTGGGGTAAAGAGAGAGAGAGAGAGAGAGAGAGAGAGGCTGCAGCTTTGTCTGTTCCCCTCTGGGATTATGGGAATTGTAGGCCTATTGTTAAAGCTAAGTGACAGGGAGGTGGTGGATTGTGGTCTGGGTCTGTAACTGTGTGTGTGTGTGTGTGTGTGTGTTTGTGTGTGTGTCTGTGTTCACATGTCATCGCCTCGATGCTGAAGTGTGTGTATGTTTGTCTTACCATGAAAGTGTGTGTGTGTGTGTGTGTGTGGGTGTGTGGGTGTGTGTGGGTTCTCATCAGGATGTCTGTGTCCTGACTGGGTTGGCTTCTCAGTTCCCTTCTGCCTTTTTCCAACATCCTGTTTTCACACATGTTCACACACACACACACACACACACACCTGGGCCCTCGAGGCTGGAAACACGAGGGGAACTAACAGTGTAGTTTTGATAATAATACACGATAGTATTGAATATTTATCAGCAGCGATGATCCTTTCGGACGTTCAGATGAGTGCGTGTCAGTGTGACATCTGTTACATGAAGTCCATGAAGAAGAAACATGATCACAGTGTTTATCATCATATTCACACTCAACCTGAGTTTTATTTTGAAGACGAGTTGATCTGTAAGTTCCTGTATGTAAATTAGTATGTGAATATGCATTTGAACCTCATCGATCAGATTTGTATATGTCAGTGTTGCCGTGGCGACTTGTCGACCCAGAGTGGCGGCGAAGAACTCGGTCGAAGTTCAGTCTCTATCTACTCCAGTTACACTCAGCTCGATGTGCTTATTATATCACTGACGGTGTGTGTGTGTGTGTGTGTGTGTGTGTGTGCGTGCAGCAGAGGGAGTGGTAGCTTCAGAGCCTCATTCTTCTTCTCCTCATCTCATGACTTCATGTGTCGTCCTCTCTCTCTGGTTTATCCAGGTGAATTCATCTTCGCTGACTGCAGGTGGACCTCAGGTGTTCATATGAACCATTAACAGACGTCGTCAGCATCGTGCATCTCTGACATGTGTAATCTGGGTGCAGGTGTCTGAGGATCATCTGTGTGGTGCAGGTTGTGCAGCTCATCACTGTGACTGACGGCGGTGATGCTGGATGTTGTGGTAGAAGCTGTCGGTCACAGGCTGGTATCAGTGTGTGAATGTGGCGTGTCGGCGCTGCAGGTGAAGCCCGGGCCCGTCTGCGTCTCTGCAGGCTGAATGAATGAATGAATACATGAAGCTCCGTGTTGCGGTTACGACGCAGTTTAACCGTCTCACTGAGCGGTTCCACCACACGCCTCAGCTGATCCTCAGATCAGATGTCAGTAAGTAGTAGAAACATGGACGACCTGTGCTCACGACACGTGTCCTCTGGTTTTAGTAAAACATGAACAGACTTTGAGGCGTTTGTGCTTCGTTTGATCAGAAGCAGCTGCTGCTTCTTCTTCTTCTTCTTCTCCTGTGGCTTCAAACCTCAGAGAACAAAAGCACTGTGTGGAACCACGAGGCCGATGGAACCTGCTGCTACAACGACTGACAGCTTCACGACACACTAGGAGTGAATGGAGTTTGATGTGTGTGTGTGTGTGTGTGTGTCGTCCCTCCCTGAAAAACGCGAGCAGGATGCATGTTGACTGGAAACAGTGGCTGAAGCTGGTTTTGCTTCTCTGTTCTGTGATGAATCAAGGGTTTTTTACTGCACAGGGACTATTTCTTCTGTCGGATGTAGATCCAGTGGGAGGGGCTGACTCTGTGGACTTTCCAAAGTCACAAAGTCACAAAGACTTTGTTTGTGGAAGGAAAAATAAGTTTAAAGTTTAAAGCTCCACCATCGGATTTCCACTGGCTGTCAGAGGCAGGATGAACGGACGGTCGACGCCTCTCCAGATATCACAGAGACACCAGACGCGCCTGTAGCCGTCCTCCACCCACCTGTGACTTTAATACAAGAAATATCATTTATAACGAAGTAAGTGTGACTCACGACCTTCAGACTGGAAGGTTCAGACACACGAGTTTTTTTTTCCGTCACTCATCTCTAAAAACAACCCTGATTTTTTTCTGGTTTCCCACACGTTTGCCTTGAAGCTCCGTCAGTGTGAAGGTGCAGACGTACAAAGCAGCTGTTCGGCTGCAGGCAGCGTCAGGCTGACGGAGCACAGCCTCAACACCACCTGTTGACGCCGTCTCTGCAGCAGCAGCTCGTCTTAAAGTGTGGTGTCTGGGTCTGGTCGATGAGGCTGGAGCATGTTGCCGTGGTGAACACATCATCACTGCTGCTCGCTCTCCGCTCTCTCTCTCTCTCTCTCTCTCTCTCTCTCTCCTGCCTCGATCGATCAGTCTGATTTTTGTCTGAGCATGAAATGGACCAGCTGCTGTGAGACGAGTTGTTAAGGTGGAGGAGTCACGGTGTGTGAGCCCCCCTGTGTGTGTGTGTGTGTGTGTGTGTGTTCTGCAGCATCACTTCCCCTCCCTCCCCCCTCCCTCCCCCCTCCCTCCCCCCTCCTTCTGACTGAATTCAATTCATTAGTGTTTATTGGCATGAATGTTACATGAGCCGAGCTGCCAAAAGATCCTGAACGCAGCATCAGTTCATCACAAGCAAAGAGGGAGAGAACAGAAATAAACCACTGATATCTGCCAAGCGGGTTGCACGGCCACTCCCCCCCCCCCCTTCTCTGTTTTCCTCTTTTTAATTCATCCCCTTCCCTCCATCTCTCGGTGCAGCAGAGGCTCATGGGAGCAGCCCTGAGCGACTCTGTGGGACAAATCCATTTTAGAAACGCAAAGTCTTGACAGAGAGAGAGAGTTAGAGAGGGAGGCTAGAAACACTCTGTGTGTGTGTGTGTGTGTGTGTGTGTGTGTGTGTGCACTCAAAAACACACACACACACACACACACACACACAGAGTTAGCAGGGAGTCTTCTGGGGGGGCAGTAGGAGCCTCCCAGGCATTTTACTCATGTAGAGAATGTAATGAATCTGAGACTCTCCTCCTCTTGCTCCTCCTCCTGCTCCTCCTGCTCCTCCTGCTCCTCCTGCTCCTCCTCCTCCTCCTTCTCCTCACTGATCACATACAAGGATTTTAAATGACAGTAGAAAATGTTTTTACTTTACTTTCACTTTGAGCTCATCACAGTTAACCCTCAGCGACAGTTGCTGACCAGGTCCCGTCTCCTTCCGTGGCCGTGACTCGGTCCTTAGTGGATCCCCCCAAATATCACACCTGTCACCTGCTTAAGTCACTTTCCTGGGACAAAGTTGTGCTGCTGAACTTTCTAACTAGGTCCTGCAAAAGAAAAGAAAGGAAAAGTGAGCAGCGTCACAGGAGAAGGTCTGGTTTGGTTTGTGTTTCCGTTCCCAGGAAACACAACCATGGAGCTTTCTACTGGAGCTAATTGTGAGTTGTGCTGTTGCTACGTTAGCATTAACAGCCACTGAAGGTAGCATGCTAACCAGCTAGCTCTGGCCCCATTGTTGCTCTCTGACATCATTTTTGTTCATCAGCATCATTTCTCTGCTCCTTGTGTATTTTAATTAGCACATCGTTAGCTGTGTTCAGGCTTAATGGGGTGGTGCTGGTGGAGGTGGGATACGAGGAGGAGGAGGAGGAGGAGGAGATGGAGAGAGTTGTCTTTTCTTGACGATGCACTTTTCTCCTTCTCTGCTCGTTTCCCTTTCACCGCAACAAATCCCCACAAATCACCATCCTGCTGCTGGACGTTATTATCATCACTCGCTTCTTCTTCTTTTAATGCTAAAGAAAATGTGTGACGAATGAGAAGGTGGTGGAAATCCTGGGAGGCGGAGGCTTTATTTGGTGGTTTATGGATCTTAATGGGCTCATCTAAATGTAAATGAGCTCCGAGGTGGAGACACAGTGTCTCTGCCTGTCTGTGGGTCTGTCTGCCTGCCTGTCTGTCTGCCTGTCTGTCTGTCTGTGTCTCTGCCTGTCTGTTGGTCTGTCTGCCTGCCTGTCTGTCTGCCTGTCTGTCTGTCTGTGTCTCTGCCTGTCTGTGGGTCTGTCTGCCTGTCTGTCTGTGTCTCTGCCTGTCTGTGGGTCTGTCTGCCTGTCTGTCTGTCTGTCTGCCTGTGGGTCTGTCTGTCTGCCTGTCTGTGGGTCTGTCTGTCTGTCTGTCTGTGTCTCTGCCTGTCTGTCTGTCTGTCTGTCTCCCTGTCTGTCTGTCTGTCTGCCTGCCTGTCTGTCTGTCTGTCTGTCTGTCTGTCTCCCTGTCTGTCTGTCTGCCTGCCTGTCTGTCTGTCTGTCTGTCTGCCTGTCTGTCTGTCTGTCTGTCTGTCTGCCTGTCTGTCTGTCTGTGTGCTGCTCAGCTCAGCTCGCCTCATGTTGGAGCATTTTCCTGCTCACAGAGTAAACAGACAGTTCACCTGTCTCACCTGTCGGCACCAGGTTAGTGGACAGATGAGACCATGAGGAGGAAAAAACCCAAGGTCTGGACTGGAGGGTTCGGCTGATCGGAGCGTATCCCAGAATTCACTGGGCCGCCCGGTTTGGACGCGCGTTGTGACGTTGCTGTTCACTTCACTGTTTGTTGTTGTTGTTCTTTGATAAACTAATCAAGTTCATCCACATGGGGGCGTCCCCAGCCCCTTGGTTGTCATGGTTACACGAGCGGCATACCAGCCTACCTACCTATTCTGTTCTGTTCTGCTCTGTTGTGTTGTGTTGTATCTGGTCACCACAGGACCAGGGAGGGAGTTGTGTGTCTATGTCTCCTGAGCGGAGGCTGAAGCTCTGCTGTGTTTAACTGAGCTCACAGTTTGGGTATGTTGTCAGAGCGGCCGCCAGCTGCTCCGTTAGCAGGTCAAATAGGGATTTGGTTTGTTGATATCCACCCACCGCTGCAGATACAACCACTCACAGTCTGAATAAGTGTGTGTGTGTGTGTGTGTGTGTGTGTGTACGTACACATGTGTGTGTCCATGGGCCAGGGGATTAGCCATATTAGCCATGTTAGATACACACATGTGGCTGACGCAGATGCTGTGGAAACTCAATCTGTACAGTTGGAGCGATTGGGGTCACCAGAGGTGCTTAAACACCAGCTGTGTATGTGTGTGTGTGTGTGTGTGTGTGTGTGTGTGTGGGGTGCTGGTATGACCAAGTGTAATATCCAAGGCTCCTGGGCCCAGTATCGGGGCCTGGATCCGGTCCGAGGAATCCAGGGTTGCATGCTGTCGAGCAGCTCGACCTGCTGCTGCTGCTGCAGTGAAATTACAGGGAGAAGAAGAAGAAGAAGACGTGGACGTTTTAATTTTGTCCCTCCTTACGTGCCATAACTCCTGAAACATCCAAGCTATGTTTAACTATTTGAAGCATTTCTCCTAATTTGATCCAGATGAGCAGCTGCTTGTTGCAGCTCGGCAACAAAACCACACACACGAGAGTGAAGCGAGGCAGCGAGGCAACAACAGCCTGCAGCGTTGAGACCAAACACCATATGATCAACGGTGACGAGTGAGCGTGGGAGTCTGTGGTTTCCAGACCTGATTCACCTGAGCAAGGGTGAGGTCAGGTCTGTGCACCGACGATCAGAAGCAGTCGATGAAATGTGGAGCTGAAGGTGACGTGGGTTTGAGGCTTTTCCATCCTGCATGTGAAGGATGAAGAGCATCAGGCTGCTCTGGGGTCAGAGGTTAAAGGGTCAGATTCACAGTCACCTCACAGAGTTTATCTACACAACAAACCCACAAACCAAATGTGTTTTTTTGTTTGTCGCCCGATATGAAGCTCAGTGGAGAGCTTTTATTCTGAAAAGCCCCTGGGCCACATCACATGTGTGACCAGTAAGTTGTACCAGTCGTTAGCCTTTGTTTGTCTTCTGATCAGCAGCAGTTGGACAGCCCGTGTCTCCCTCGGTGTCCTGACAGAAGCAGACTTCCTGCAGCGTTGGACCTCCACTTCCTGTCACTTTAAATCTGTAGGAAATGAAACGAGCGTTTATTTCTTTTCCAGCCGCGGCTTTAAGACGGAGTCAGTGCAGGTTGAGTGGTGGAGGGGAAACGTGTGGGAGTCAGGGAGGTTTGTGTTACATGTGTGTTGAAGGTGACACAGGGAGTGGAATACGACAGAGGACTGAACTCTCTGCTTTTTAAAGCGAGGCTCTCGTGTCTCAGGAAGCTCAGCGTGATGCCTTCACTGTCCCAATTAGCCAACACTAGACCTGAGAAGAGGAGCCGTGGTGGTTTATCTCTCACTCTCTTCTCCTCCGGTGGTTTGATATTAAACCTTTGTGAGCTGTGTTTGATTCGAGGCCTGAGGAGTTTTCGTGTTCCCACATTGCAGCGCTTTTCACTTCACGACACGTCTCGCCATGTGGGAGTCCATTAGCGCCAGCCGTGTGCAGGGCGACGACCAGAGGAGCCGAGGTGGCAGAGAGGAGATCGAAGATTAAAGCAAAGCTAGAAAAAAAAAACAAAAGAGACAGAGAGAGGGAAAAGGACGGAGGGAGGGAGGGACGGAGTCTGAGTTTTTAAGGCCTGCGCTGCTCTCAGATTAAAACCACATTGTTTTAGCAGCACATGTTGGTATTTCCTCTCGGTCGGGGCGGCTGGGTGGAGCACCGGGGGGAACGCGAGCACCCTGCCAAACGGCGCTGCAGCTGACTCTCGGCAGCACGTGGAAATACCTCCGCCGCTCGCATCGTGCCAGGCGAGAGGGGCCCGGGATCCTTTAGAGAGAGGGAGTCGTCAGCAGCGGTGCGGTCCTGGGGGGGTTGAAGGCTGGACCGGCCCTTTGTCCACCACAGTACGATGCAAGTGAAGTTTTGGCAACTTCAACAACAAGAAAGTTGCAGCTTTGGATGAAATACCTCCAGCTTGAGTCTTTAAAATGTCTCAGAGCTGATCTGTTGACGTACAAACTGACCAATCAGACGCCGTCCTCAGCTTCTTCTTCTTCTTCTTCCTGTGAGCAAAACAACAGCGTCTCCTCTCTCTCTTTCTCTGTGCAGATTTACAAGTATTTAACTTTTTAATAAACACCAGCGCCTCCTGTGAGAGCTCAGCTCGGGCTGAAGTGAAGTGATGTAACCTCGTGGCTCACATTACTATTACCCAGAATGCCATTTGGCAGCAGCGAGCAGCAGTATAGCTTTGGCCCAGTGATCTCCCTGGGCTGGAGGTAGTTTTTATTCCCATGAGCAGCAGGGAGAAGAAGTCGGCCATGTCTGAGATCTGGGTGTGAAAGACTAATACTATACACAGCAACCGGATTAAACACTTGTCTGTGTGTGTGTGTGTGTGTGTGTGTGTAATCAGCTGGAGCCCAGATCACCCAGAGGTTTTGTGTTGATCCAGCTCAGAGAGGAAACCTGGCAGCCGTCGTGTCACCGGCTCGTGTTTCCAACCATCAGCACAAAGCTGAGGCTTCAGAGCAGCTTCACCTGAACCTGCCGGGTCTTTATTTACCCACAGGAAGTGAACTCACCACACATGTTCCTCATACATACACAGTTATGGCTCGACCCCACTCCACTTTCCATGACAGCTGAGTCCCCCCCGGCGTGGGGGCGGGGCCGTCTGCACCTTGCTGACGGGCCGCGGCGTGGTTTTCCACACAGCAGCCGTTTAACTGATGTGAAGGAACGACAGCAGGCTCAGTACAGGTCAGAGGGCGCTGCTGCCCGTGTGTGCGATTCTTGTGTCGGACGCCGCGCTCAGTGACGACACTCTCTAGCCAATCAGTGGCCGGCAGTCGGTTGACGTCTGCAGGAGCCTCTGAACGGATGATCCTCTTCTTCCTCTCAGGAAACCTGGTGAAATTGATCAGATCAATAAGAGGAGAGAATCCATCAGTTGTTTCCTGAAGGTACAACAGATCACTTTTCATCTGTGTTCAGATATTCCACAGTAACGAGCCTCAGATCACGTGTCCACACATTTGCATGTTGTTGAAGACGGGTGGCAGGAGAACCGTGTGGTTTTGGAGAACGAGTTGTAGAAGGACGGTGTTAAATAATGATCTAATAGTTATTTTGAACGCAGCTCCATCAGTCGATGTTTTTCTGTCTCTGGTTTGAGCTGGAAAAGTCTAATTTTATCTTCTTTTCCCCGGTGACTTCATGTTTCTGGACACATGTCGACCTCCACCCTCTCCTCCCTCTCCTCCCTCCCTCCCTCTCCTCCCTCTCCTCCCTCTCTCCCTCTCCACCCTCTCCTCCCTCTCCTCCCTCTCTCCCTCTCCACCCTCTCCTCCCTCTCCTCCCTCTCCTCCCTCTCTCTGTCTGGCACCAGTTTGTTCAGAGAGAAGCTGGAGTTCATCAGGTCAGGTCTTCATGGTCTGTGGGACTCAGTGTAACCTCACAGGAATCGAACGCACGGCTCATTGAGGGACACAGTGTGTAGCTGCTGCTGCTCTGTGCTGAGTGTTGAACATTTCCTGCAGCTGATCCGTTTCCCCCGAGAACCAAAGTCTGGGTTACCACTTCCTCCTCCTCCTCCTCCTCCTCCTCCTCCTCCTCTTGCAGCTGGTGGATGTAATAGAATTAAGGAGGTGGTGGAGGTGTTGGTACATGTTGGTGTGTTTTCCTGCACAGGTTGAATGGTAAAAACCCCCCCCCCCCCGGATGGTGATTGGGCCTGGTTTCTTCCTGGAGAGCTGCTGCTGCAGTATAGACCAGATCTCTCTCACACACACACACACACACACACGTGGAGGGCTGCCCAGTACAACATCTGTCTGTCGGCCAACCAAACATCTGCCGCAGCAGTCAGCAGCTCCTCAGTGACTCAGAGATGTTTTCGTTTTTTTATTCCTTCTCACTTCTGCCAACTCTGATGGTGCACCTGAACGCATCACTGCTGCCTCATCGCCGAAAGACGGTGAATATCTCTTTGACTGGATGGTGTGTGAATAACATCAAACTTGACTGATCGACTGATTGATAGACACGTTATAGATCAATATCTCTGTGGTCTCCTCTTCCTCCGCTCTGAGGTTTTCTGACTCACTCTCTTGTTTCCAGAGCTCTCAGCTGCAGCTCATGGTCTTCCTCCCTCTGCCCTCTTGTCATACAGACCTGAACGTGGTCATGTGACCCGACTTGTTCACAGAGTCAGTTTTTCTCTCTGTAAACGAATCAAACGCACCCTGTTGTTCCATCGTCTTCCTCCTGAACTCAGACGTGGTGCATTCTGGGAAGTGAACCTCACCTATTCTGTCGTCTGCGTGGCCGTCGCTCCTGTGGTTTCACGCTAAGTAGCTTTTAGCAGGGTTTGATAAGGCTTACACACACACACACACTCACACACACACACACACACACACACACACTGTGTTAAACCCCAGTAGTCTTACAGGGCTTTAAACCTCCATTTTCATTTTCTCTAAAGCAGCTTTTTGTTTGAAGGCTTGTGAATGTGTCGGTCTCCCCTGATAACACAGCACTTTGTTATGGACAGTGTGTGTGTGTGTGTGTGTGTGTGTGTGTGTGTGTGTGTGTGTGTGTGGATGAGGCTGATGTTGGATCTGCAGATTATTTGTTGTTACTTTGGCTGAAGGAGGCAGAAAAGCATCATGGGAGATCAGGGAGGTTAGAGGCCGGATTTTATCTGGATCAGCTGGTTTCAGTTCAGCAGGACCTCGGTGACCTCTGACCTCTGACCTCTGACTTTGTTATGAACTATTAATACACATGTACAAGCCCTTAGTGTGTTTACATGTGGAAACCAAACTCTGTACACAAAAGCATCAGCACTCACTCCAGTCTGTGTGTGTGTGTGTGTGTGTGTGTGTGTGTGTCAGTACAACTACACACCAGCCTCACACAGGAACTCTCTGACCCGTGTTGATCCATCAGAACCAAACTCCGCCCACTTTCTCCTCAGTTTCTCAGAACAGCTTCCTCTCATTCCTCCGACAGAGTTTCACTAACATGGACAAATACGGACCAGTCACAGCCCAGTCTGTTTAGACTGGGAGGGCTGCAGCACTGGGAGAGCTACTGGTCCTCTACTGGTTCTCTGAAGGTCCTGTACTGGTCCTGTACTGGTCCTGTACTGGTCCTGTACTGGTCCTGTACTGTGAAACCTATGATCTTATTATTATTCAGATGTTTTCTCACAATAATCAGATTTTATTCTTAAACCATCACGTTGAGACGTTTGCGGTTTGTACCTGACTCTCATCCCTGCACAGGGAGGTCAGAGGTCAGAGGTCAAGGTCGGCTGGCAGCAGGCGAGCAGGTTGTGTTGTTATGTTGCTTTGTGTTTCTGTTGCTGCAGACAAACGGTCATGAGACAGTTGGAGCTGACAGTCAGAGTGATGAATGTGTTTGTCAGGAGTCAGTAACTGTCTCAGCCCTCAAGGTAAATATCATCTGACGGCTCCACCTGAGGCACAGGTGCAGGCTGTGTATGTGTGTGTGTGTGTGTGTGTGGAGAGAGACAGAGGGTGTGTGTGTGTGTGTGTGTGTGTGTGTTGACACGATGGGACCTCAGCAGTATTGAGTATCAAAGGTTATCCTGTTCTATTTTGGGAATCTCTTCTGTAGGCAAATTTTTTACTGGCTGCAGGATCCTGGTCTGTTACACACACACACACACACACACACACACACACACACACACACACAGAGGTTTCCCTCTTCTATTTTGAGGATCATTTCAGGCGGCACACTTCTTCTGGTCACAGGATCGACACACACCTGGGGATCATCAGACTCAGTGTGTTTGTGGTTTCACAGTTTGTGGTGGTGATGATCAATACTTTATATTCTTGTCAATAAGTTCCATCAGTGAATGTGTCCTGTTGACCTGATGAGCCCTCTGAGGAGGACGTTCCCTGGTGAAGGCCAAACCGTCCTCCATGTGTCTCTTGTTATGAAGAATGAAAGGAAACAGGAAGTGGTCCGAGGACGTCGGAGTCACAGATTAATGTTGGTAAATGATCAGCGACTGGATTAAAAAAAAAAAAAAAAAAAAGCAAAGTGCACTGGATTAGAAAAGATTTAACATAATAATCTTACACAATCCAATAAAATCCATGGAAATTCCCATGGACCTTAAACACCTCTTAATGCAGAAGTGTTTACAATCTGACCTCGTGACCCAAATCCTCCTCCGTCCATCAGGCTGTCCGTCCGACGTTGTCCCGCTGTCATCACAAGACAAGGACGGTGTGTGTGTGTGTGTGTGTGTGTGTGTGTGTGTGTGTGTGTGTGTGTGTGTGATAAGTTTCAGTCACAAAGCTAAAATCCAGACGTCTTCATGTTTTAACTCTCAGTTCATGTAAATAAGAAAACAGATCATCATCTCAGTATTAATTACAGCCTCATCACCCCCCTCCCCTCCTCCTGTTGGTTGTTATCACCATAGTAACCACTAGAGATGGGAGCAGGACATCCCAGAGGAGGCTGTGGACCGTGTGTGTGTGTGTGTGTGTGTGTGTGTGTGTGTGTGTGTGTGTGTGTGTCTCACATCACTGTGAAGTCGACCGACGATGTTTGTTTTGCTGATGTCACAGAGCAGCGTGTTTGGGCAGGTTGGACTGTACCAACTGAGAGGAGGGGGGGCAGGGGTCTAGTCTAAAAACAGCAACCACATGTGGAAGGAATTGTGAGCCAGTCCACTGCTGTGTGTGTGTGTGTGTGTGTTAACAACAAAGGCAGGCAGCATCATAGCTAAATGTCAGCGGACACCTTCAGCTCTTTGTGTGTGTGGACGAGGTCGACCTGCTCCTCTTTGAAACTGATAAGCTGCTTGTCTTAGTGTGTGTGTTTTAATTGCGAGTTTGTGTGTGTGTGTGTGTGTGTGTGTGTGTGTGTGTGTGTGTTGCCAATGGGGAGTAAGCCACCAGTGTTTTCTCACACTGGCAGTGTGGAGGAGCAGAGAGGAGGACGGAGGCTGAGTGCTGTGTCACGTTCGTGTTCCTGCTGCCTGTTTTTGGAATATGCTCGGTGAGTAGAAGAAGACGCACTGCAGTGTGTGTGTGTGTGTGTGTGTGTGAGTGAGAGAGAGAGAGGGAGAGAGAGAGTGACTGTCTTTATCTAATGAGCCTAATTGGAGAGATGCTCCACACGTCTCTGGTTTCTTTATTTTCTGTTTGAGTAGTAGAAAAAACTTCTGAAGTAACTTTCAGGCTTTGTCCCTGAACACATCACCGGTGTGTGTGTGTATGTGTGTGTGTGTGTGTGTGTGTGTTTGACCGACCATATAATATGATGATGATGATGATGATGATGATGATGAAGAACCACAACACAAATAACAAATCGTCACCTTCTCTCATAAAAATCCTCCCGTGGTCACAGAGCATGAATCTGAGGCTCGGCATGGTTACCTGCACTTTGCTAAACCTCAGGTACGATTTAAAACAACAAAACAAACAAAACAGAAAAACTAGTTTTCCGTGTGTGTGTGTGTGTGTGTGTGTGTGTGTGTGTGTGTGTGTCAGCCGGTTAGTGCTGACTTGCCTTTCAGGCTGTGCTGCCTTTCAGGACACATCAGAGTTATTGTAATTATGAGCTTCAGACTTGCAGACAGTATTCATCATCATCATCATCATCATCATCATCTATACTGTCTGCTCAGGTTAGCTTCATGCTAACGTAGCATAGACCAGAGAGATCTGAAGACCTGTTCACAGCAGTTTGTTATCTGAACCTGCTGCATGTTGCATGTACACTCAGACACACAACCCTGTCATCAACCACCAGATTAGCATTAGCATTGCTAACGCTAGCACTAATCATGCTTTTCGCTGTTGACCCATGAGATGTTTCTGTGTTTTCTTGATCCTCCTTGAGCTTTAGTGACTTTACTCAGGAGGTTAAATTAGCTCCACTGCTAGCAGTAGCTGTACGAGTAGCAGCGCCGGAGGTGACAGGTCTGATAGATCTGTAACTGCTGTCTCGAATGAGCTCAGTGGAGCCAGGCTTTGACCGGCGGTTTGGTTCCCCTTCGCGGTTCCACGCGGCTGCACGTGAACCGTGACGGGAACTTTCCAGCCTGACCAGCTCGGACTCACTGAGTCTGTTCTGGTTTGACTGGAACCACATCCAGCACAGTTAGCTCTGTTTTTCCAGCAGCTCGCAGGACGACTGTAGATCATTTCCTACTGCATCTTCAAACCCAGCTCCAGTCCAACCTTTATAATTGTGTGTGTGTGTGTGTGTGTGTGTGTGTGTGTGTGTGCAGGGGGAAACCAGGCACAAGCTGCTTTCCTGCTTTTAGCCTCGTGTACGTTGTTTATTGCTCTGAGGGGAGATGGTGTCAGCTGTAGTGTTAGCGTTTGTGGTTGCAGCTCTTGTCAGCAGTTGGAAACGTTTGTTTGAGAAGAAGAAGAAGTGACAGAGCCGAACATGGAGGCAGTGAGACGAGAGCAGAAGAAGAAGCTCCTGGTGTCAGGAGTCCTGGAGGAGACGCAGGACCTGCTCCTCTTCCTCCTCCTCCTCAAACCAGGAGTCACATGACTCACCTGACTCACACCTGAGAGCAGAGAAACTCTACACCATGAAGCACAGAGCTCAGTGTGTAGAGACAAATGGGCTTTGATGTGTGTGTGTGTGTGTGTGTATGCACCTGCACGGAGGTGAGTTTCTGTCCTGACTCAGCGTGTTGCTACTGTAAACACCTGCTGCCTCTGAATGCACATAGTGTGTGTGTGTGTGTGTGTGTGTGTGTGTGTGTGTGTGTGTTTGCCCTCATTCCCAGGAGAGTCTGTGGGTGTGTTTCCTCTCAGTTCAACTGTGTGCTAATTTGTGTTTGTCTGTTTTTGTAGATGCAAGTGTGTGCGTGCGTGTGTGTGTGTGTGTGTGTGTGTGTGTGTGTGTGTGTGTGTGTCCACTGTCGTATCTCTGTGGATCACAGCTCATTATTTTGCTGACTCCTGTCTGAAGTGAAGAAAGTAGAGCTGAACTCTCCACAGGTAACAGAAACCTGAGAGTTAAATGTAAAACTTTTCACTTCACCTTTGACCTTTGTAGTGTATTAAACTGATAACTGCATTGATGAGTCACCGTCACGTCCTAACATGGGGGGGGGGGCTAATGTTTAAGGCTAACATCAGCATGCTAATGTGCCCACTCAGCTGAGGTGGTGACCATGGTAACCTCAGATAGCCTATGTGTGTAAAACATCTGTAACAGGAGCAGGTTAGCATGCTAATGTTAGCATAGCATTGGGCTCAGAGCAGCACCAAGCTGCACAGAGCTGTTAGCATGCAGTAGCTTTAGCTTTAGCTGCTGGGTCCTTACATGTCCTTACCTCCTGCTTCTTTTGGGGGGGGGGGGGGGGGGGGGTGTTACGGTATGCTCGCTCGGTATGTGTAGTTTCCATTGGTTCGAGGTCACGTGACTGAAACCTCCTCTTTCTCCTGCAGCCTCTCTCTCACCAACACTCCTCCTTCATGCTCTCACTCCTTCATCTCTCTCCTCCTTCCTTTTTAGGTGCTGGAGAGATGCAACAGTCGTCCTCTCTCTCTCTCTCTCTCTTCTCTCTCTCTCTCTCTCTCTGTCTTTCTCTCTCTAGTTTTTTTGTTCACTCTTTCTCTGCTCTTCTTCTCCTCCTTTCTGCTTTTACTCTTTGTTTTTTGTCTTTTCCTTCTCTCTCTCTCTCTCTCTCTCTCTCTCTCTCTCTCTCTTTGTCATGGCTGTTTGCTTTATCACGTTTGTCCCTTGGCAGTCTCTCTCTCTCTCTCTCTCTCTCTCCCTCATACTGTATATGGTCATGGAGTCTCAGTCCTGCCTGTTCACGCTCGTTGATTTAACAAAGCAGACTTGTGCACTTGAACGCAGCATCTCGTACGGTGGCCCTGTAGGACCACAGGCGTCCAGCTGCTGCTGCTGCTGCTGCTGCTCTGATTTCAGCTCCGCCCTTCAGATGTTGAACCTGCTCGCTCTGTGATGTTGCAGGATGTGGTATGGACTCTGTGTTGTCATGGAGACGGACTGTGGGGTGTTCTCCCTCAGACATCGGTCCACATACTTCTGGCCTTTCACTGCAGTCAGTTTGCTCCTGTGTGAATGTGATGATCTCTCTGTATGAATCCAGAGCTCTGTGGTGGATCAAATCACATTCTTGTTTCTTGGAGTCGTTACATAATCTGTCCATCACTTTGTCACCGGCGGTTGCCACGGTGATGATTTATTCATTCGTCTCTCTGTAGCTCTTGACTTCAAGTTTGGGGTCAAGAGCTGGTGAACCTGAGGTCGAGGCAGAGCAGCCTGAAACGTGTTTACATAGGCAGCTGTGGCTGCAGTGCACCAACAGGACAGCCTGACCTGGACCTGGACCTGGATCTGGACCTGGACCTGGACCTGGACCTGGACCTGGACCTGGACGTCTCTGAGCTGCAGTTTGGTCCTTGTTCTCTTTTTGCTTTATTTTGCCATCGTCAGTTTGCCTGGACTTTGTTTTCCTATGTTTACTTCCAGTTCTTGCACATTGACTCTTTGAGGAACCAGAGATTGAACCACCTGTCCTCTGCTCATTGGACGACCTGCTGTGCCTCCTGAGCCACAGCGCCCCCAAGTGGTTGAGCTTTTGTGACCAAGAAAACATCTTTTTTCTGTTCATGTTGTTTTAATTTAAAAAAACATAAAACAAAATCATCATATTAGAGGAAACTCTTGGTGGGGTGAGGCGTTCAGGTGCATCTCGTCCCCGTCATACCTGGCTCTCCGAGGCGTCGACCTTTGCTCTCATGTGTTACGGTGGTTGACAGTCAGAGGTCTCAGAGTGTTGTTGTTTCCGTCTGTCGGTTGCACTCACAGACATTTGAACGTGTGTTGGTGACTCAGAGAGTTTCTGTCAAAGTTTCTCCTGACTCTCGGCGTTGAGAGGAAACAGGAGTTTTGGAGGACGAGTGTCAGAGCAGCGTCGATTTATTACCGAGAGACATGGGCAGTGAGACGGAGGGGAAAGAGTCTGAGTCATCCTCTCTTCCTCTGTCGCTATTTAAAGACCCTCATCCCTCCATCCTCATCAACTGCCTCTTCACTCCTGCCCCTCGGTCGACCAACTGGGACGTGTTTGTCTTCTTCCTCTCCTCCTTCTTCTTCTCAGAGGTTAAATCCAGTTTATTACGACTCTGACCTTGTTTCTGTTGCACTTGTCGTTAACATCAAGCTCTAATTTCTCAGATTGTTGCAACATTGATTTAACTTCAACAAGTCAGAGAGGTGGAAGCAGTCAGACGATCAGAGAGGCTGTTGTCGAGGTGACGACTTCTGCAACGACTATAGATTTAATCACAGAGCTGTAACGAGCCGTCACATGAAGACAGATCACTGCCCCTGTGACTCGTCACGTCCCGGCTGTGTGAAGGCGTCAGGATGATTTATGTGGTTTTATTTGCAGTGGATCAGATGGTCCTGCTACAGTATTGGTTGGTTATAGTTTGTTGGCCTGGCCTTGGACTCAGTGTTTAACCATCACCAGTAACCAATAACCAACATCACTGATTATAAGCAGCAGAAGTGAAGCTCAGTCATCACATCACGTTCGGGTGTCAGGCTGGAGAAAACATGTGCAGCTGTGGTGTGTGACAACATTTATCCTCCATACACCGGCTCCTGACCGGCTGATTGACCGGCTCCTGACCGGCTGATTGACGGCCTGTCTCACTGAGCGACTGTTTGATTGACAGACTGACTGACTGCAGGAGATTGGATGGAGATTGTTAACACAGGACTGTGACTGTACCGAGGTGAACCAGCTCTGAGTGACACGTCCATTTCTGCCAGGATAAAAATCCCCAATTAAGTCAAGATGGTTTGTGTGTGTGTGTGTGTGTGTGTGTGTGTGTGTCACACTGCAACAAGTTGGTATGTGCAGGCCAAGGTCAGACCTCCTCCACCTCCCTCAAAGTCTCTTCTGCCAGTTTCTCTGTGTCGCTGCAGGAAACTTCGATCCCCCACCAGAGATGCTAATTATTGCCATGTGCCTCGCCTTCACGCTGCTGCACACACACACACACACACACACAACACACACACACACGCTGACCCTGTCAGTGATGACGTCTGTGCCCACAGTTGGTTTCTCCTGAGCCAGTTAGTCACATGTTTGTGTGTTTAAGGAGGATTTGTCAAGTCAGCCGCACCAACAGCTTTTTTCCATGTTGGACGGATCCTCTGCAGATTGAGCGTCGCTCAGGTTCGTCTCTGTTTCGTGCGTCTCTCACGGCTCGAAACCAGCTGATTTCCTCTGAATCCAGATATTTTTTTTATTGCATGTCGTCATCCTGCAGTCAGAGAAATCCAGGAAATCCTTTGTTTAGGCTGCACAAGATATTGGCTCTCAGGCATTCAGCTTGTTCTATTCTGATCTCCGTTGTCCTCCTCCTCCTCCTCTTCCTCCTCTTCCTCCTCCTCCTCCTCCTCTTCCTCCTCTTCCTCCTCCTCCTCCTCCTCTTCCTCCAGTGTATTTCCATCTGACACCTCATGTCTACCTCATCTCATTACCAGTTTGATTGACAGGCTGTTATCATTAACCCCCAGACAAACTCATCGCCACCACTCAACACATGATAAACTACATTACCCACGTCCCCCAGCGTGTCTGTGTCTCACTCAACCCATTCGTTCGTCTTTTCGTTTTTCTCTCACTTCTCATTTGCCCTCAGGAAAATGCTCCTCTAAGCTTTTAAAAACTCCAATTCCCATGATGCCTCTGCTTCTAAAAAGAAATTTTGCACGCTGATGTCATCTGATCGCTATGTGTCCGGGACGTGTAGAGCTTGTTTTCTCTCACATGGAGAATGAAGTCGGGTGGAGTTGAACAACACTCAGGTCCTGTCAATCACTGGAAACTTTCCCATCATTCACTCCTCATGGAGATGTGGTTAACCCACCCGCCTGGTGTTCCCCGGGGGTTATAATGCAACGCCAAGGATCTGTTTTAGAAAAGAGTTGGATTCACTGGTGAGGCCGTGATTTATCACCTCCCTCTGGGAGACGGGTCAGAAAGTGCTGAGGTGGTTTTGTCACTGTGAGAAAGAAAGGTGAATTAAGTGTGAACGACACACACACACACACACACACACACACACACTCACTCACTGCGCCATCTGGTCTTGGTTGAGAGGAAAATGACGAAGCAGAATGTGATCAGTCAAACAGCTTTCTGCTTCGGACTGTGTTGTGTTGTGTTGTGTTGTGTTGTGTTGTGTTGTGTTGTGTTGTGTTGTTGTGTTGTGTTGTTGTTCATTTCCATAATAATTCTATGAGAATGAATGCGTCTTCTCTCTCTGTGTTTCTGCGGCAGGTGATATCACACAGAAGGGCTATGAGAAGAAGAGATCCAAGCTGATTGGAGCCTACTTCCCTCAAGCACAAGGTAAAACTGAAAGTGACTTTTCCTCTCCCCCCCTCACTCAGCTGCTTCACTATCCAACAGGAGTCAGCGGAGCAGCTTTAGGATTATGATAATGAATAAAACAGAGAGGGGCGTTTCCTGGTTTTCCCTCTGTATGTGAAGCGTCACGTCTTTGTGATAGATAAGGTCAGAAAAAGCAGACAGAAGCAACAGAAATCAGTTTGCTCTGCCAGCGTCTGGTCCTCACTCTGAAGAGTCTGATAAATCCTGCAGCTGAGATGGTGGTGGCAACAGATGGATCTGATTCAGTCCAACCACAAAGGATCTGAAGTCCAGTGTACAGTGAGACAGCCACACACCACAACTGACTGTCTGTTGACTGACTGACTGACTGACTGACTGACTGACTGACTGATTAACATTAGACTTTAGTGTCACTGGAGACCAACAGACACACAGGCACTGCCAGAGCTATTACTGGAATACATCAGTGTGTGTGTGCGTCCTTTTAAGGGGGGGGGGTTGTCAGGAAGTGCATTATGGATGGAATGAGGGGTGTGGGACGAAGAAAATGTGTGGTATTCACATCTAAGCCTGGTGGGGGGTCGCCCCCAGTTCACTATGAGGGACCGGATGACACACACACATTCTGCAATGCACACACACACACATACACACTGAGCTGTAACATCCTGGTCCACACTTCTCATTCTTTCTCAGTCATGTAACACACATACTCACACAATACCTCCTTTTCTCTCTCTCTCTCTCTTTCTCTCTCTCGCTCTTTCTCTCTCTCTCTTTCTCTCTCTCTCTCTCTCTCTCTCTCTCTCTCTCTCTCTCTCTCACACACACACACACACTACTCCCTGTCTCCCTGTCTAACACACACGGCAACACATTCCCTTCCCTGTGAAGTGTTTCAGCTCTGCAGCCTGTTTCACTTTGATTAAACCATTGACAGTGTTCGGCCCAGTGGACCAGTGGGTCAGTGGACCAGTAGACCAGTGGACCAGTGGACCAGTGGGTCAGTGGACCAGTGGACCAGTGGACCAGTGGACCAGTGGACCAGTGGGTCAGTGGACCAGTAGACCAGTGGATCAGTGGACCAGTGGACCAGTGGGTCAGTGGACCAGTAGACCAGTGGACCAGTGGACCAGTAGACCAGTGGACCAGTGGACCAGTGGACCAGTGGGTCAGTGGACCAGTAGACCAGTGGACCAGTGGGTCAGTGGACCAGTAGACCAGTGGATCAGTGGTCAGTGGACCAGTGGGTCAGTGGACCAGTGGGTCAGTGGACCAGTGGACCAGTGGACCAGTGGACCAGTGGGTCAGTGGACCAGTAGACCAGTGGGCCAGTGGGTCAGTGGACCAGTGGGTCAGTGGACCAGTGGACCAGTGGACCAGTGGACCAGTGAAGAAGCTGAGGAGCAATCTCATCTTGACTTTAAGCATCTTCCAGCTGTCAGGACTGAAAACCCTCTGACCCCTGACCTCTGACCCCTTCGGCAAACAGAGTCAATAATCTATAGATCAACTTCAGTCACTCTGTCATGTGGATGATGTGCCATCTCCATCTCACCTGTCAACATACACGCTAACTGCAGGCCTGGTCCGTGTACGCCGGCGTATTGAGGAACTGTAACGGTTAATATGCACACCTGAAGATTCGCTTATTTATCGCCAAGTGGTGTCGTCATGGCGATATTTGCTGATAGGTTGCAGGCCTGGTTACGTCCATCCTGATCAACAGCAGCTGATGAAACAGACTCTGCGGAGTTTGTCCTCCTTCTGATCCACACTCTGCTCGGACTGTGTTTGGCAGTGACTCAGGTGGCATCGACGCTGCTGACGCATCACAAGGGAGAGTGTTGAACATCATCGTGTTTTGTCACATCGCAGGAATGTTGCTGTGCATCTCTGAGGCGTTTTCACAAACAGTCACAATCCAGTGGAAACAGAAAAAGTCTGGGTTTTTGTCTGTTGTGGACGTGCGGTGTTGATGCTGATGACGTTTGTCCTGTTGTTGAACTCTGTCACTGAGAGTTGTTCCTTGTTCCATGTGTCTGCTTTGTCTGTCATCCATCTTCATCGACACACAGAGGGTGGGTTCATGCTTTAGATTGACCTAGTTCCAGCTGCGTCTACCGAACGACCTGTGGCACTTTTCAGTAGTAGAAGTTCATCAAACACTAAAACCTCAGTGAAACAGGAGTGTCGTCGGCGTGTTGATCAGTGTTTGTGCACACGGCTGTGTTTCCAGCCAACGGTCGACAGGTTCAGTCCCAAACTAAGACTAAAGACACTTTAATACAGAGAACGGTTTTAATCCTGGCTGCAGATGTTAACATCTGTCTAATGAATGTAAAGTGCTATCGTGTTCACAGCTCTCAGTGTGTCTGTAGTGAGAGCGGCTCGGTCTACATCCTGGCCTCCAATCAGATCAACTGCTCTCTAAACACTGCTCAGCGTTTCTGTTGCTTCCCTCTGCTGCGCTCCATCAGCTGTTCAGAGCTCTGGAGTCTGACTGTAATTCAGACCTTTGACCCTGTTTCTTCTTCTTCTTCTTCACCGTCTTTGGTCTGGAAACGACACCAGGACCTTCCAGTTACCCGCCGAGGACGGCAGGGTGACTGAGAAGACAAAAATAAATAACACTGTTGGGAAAACCTCTCTTTATTTATCTTCCATCTCTCTCCAGCAGCTGATCCGGGGTGGTTGTTGAGATGTCGCTGGGTCTCACAGCGTCTTTTTTGTCATTGGCGGTGGTTGATAGAGAGGGGCGGCCACTGATTTCCTGTAAGGCCTGACTGACTTCCTGTGTGCGAGTGTGAAGCAGCTGCTGGACGATGTCGGATGATTTATTGATTGAATCAAACGTCCTTGTTTAGATACGTGTTTATTATTATGTGCTCTGTCGTGTCGTGTCGTGTCGTGTCGCTGCGTCCCTGTGACACCATGACAAAAACCACAGACACACAACCTCACTGTGTTTCTCTGAGTGAGTGAGCAGACGAGTGGAGGAAATGTCAGCTCACAGAGGAGACTGAGGAGGTATTCCCAGACCTCTCTCTCCTCTCTCTTCTCTCTCCCTCTGTCCTGTGTTTTCCTCTAATGGAGACAGACGAGGGTGGATGTGTGAAGCTCAGACGGAGGCTCATAGATCAGCGGTCGTAGCCGTCGGTAACAGGGTGGTCGTTATCATCAGACTTATTGATCGATGTGGAGGGAGGCTGCTGTTGTTTCTTCTGTCTCCATCCACTGTGCCGTCGCCGACCCACCGACAGCTGTCGTCATCGTCATGAGGACTAATAAAGTTATACTGAATGATTTCCTGTTTCTTGGCTCTTTTGGCTCATGAACCAGATCTTCGTTTTTGCTGAGTCATGCTCTTTGGTTTGGTTTTTATCAGCGCCTGTGCGCCCTCCCCAGCTCCACCAGGTTTGGGCCAATATTTCTGTCTTTTTTTTTTTTTATTGTTGATAAATAATCAGATTTGATTTGATTTGATTTTCAGGACTTAAACTAAAATAATACATGCAAACACAGATTAATGAGCAGTGGTCTGAGCTGGTGGGGATAAAACGAGACGAGAAGAACAAGAAGAAAGAAAGCAGCAACATATAATGGGCCAGTATTTAAAAGTTTTGAATATGGCTCCAGTTCCTGTTTTATTCTCATCATGTCGAAGGAAAAAAATCATATCGTGAGATTTCATCATATATGGTTCTGTCTGATCGATGACTCAGGGATAAAAGCGGGGAGTCACTACAAACCATCGGAGACACGTTCACACGCCCTGTTCTGACGTGGGAAATCACAGTTCCTTCACAGAAAGAAAGACAAATAAACAACACGATGCAACAGTTTACAATGACACTCTGTGACAAACATGCTAAATTAGCTCGTAGCACCTTCTTCAGACATATTGTTGTTGTCTGTCAGGCTGGAGGCAGTGATCTGATCCTCTCTGTCCCAGGAATGGATCCGTCCATGGGCCAGGAGAGGAGAACGCCCGTCACCCCGTCCTCGTCCTCCCGCTACCACCGCCGGCGGTCGTCAGGCTCCAGAGACGAACGCTACAGATCAGGTGAGACGTCACATGACGACAGCAACAGAAACAACACATCTGAGCATACGAAGTATTTTTTAGACCGTCCTAGAAATATTTACCAATCACTGCTTTTAATGATCTCCGTTAATCGGCTCATTAGCATATCAGGTTCCGTCTGACGTCTGGAGAAACACATGATGGAGGTTTTTAATTTGGCTTCATCAGTTCCTCCAGTGGAGGCGATGCTGTGAATACATTTACATATCAATGAGGAAATCAGCTTTTATTACCTCCATAACTCTCTGATACTTTAAGACGGTGGGCCATGTTCCCATCGGCCGACTCTTATATGTAGATAAGTTCAGACGTAGATGTAATTTATATGTGTTAATTAGTTTAAAGGGACACGTCCTGTGTTAATGGGCTCAGTCCTGCTGATGTCGGCCTCTGGAGGGTTCCTGTGGGTTTATCATCATCTCTACACGCACAGTTCATCGTAGGAGGAAAGCTGGGTTTAAATGACACAATAGGTCAAAGGTCAACTCCACTGTGACATCATCATGCTCTGTTTGTCTGGTTGGAGGAGGAAAACAACCACCAGCCAGTAAATCTGGTTTTGTCTTTGTCGATGTTTCTTCTTCTTCTCTGAACCTCCAAGAGTTTCTGAGAAGTCCTGGTCCGGGTCCTGGTCCAGGTCCTGGTTCTGGTTCAGGTTCAGATTCTGCAGCGCAGCGTTTGGCAGAGACCTGTGTGGAAAAAGCTTTTGTTAAATCTGTCACAGCTCTCACTACATCCATTGTTTGGTTTTGTTCCATCTGCTGTGGACTAAAGATTAATACAGGATTAACTACGGCTTCAGAGGGAATCTGTAGGAGTGTGTGTGTGTGTGTGTGTGTGTGTGTGTGTGTGTGTGTGTGTTAGCCGTGAGGACATGAAGACGTCCAATAAGAGACGGAGACGAGCTGAGAAAACCTCTGGAGTTTGAGTTTGGCAGAAATAAATCCTGGAAAAACCTTTTAACCCATTAAATTGAAAAAAGAAGAGCTGTGCCTTTAAACACCACACACACACTCACACACACACGCACACACACCTACACACACACACACACACACAGGACAATAAACGTGCACTTGAGATTTAAATGACCTCCGTTCCTCGACATAAACACGCGACTGTGAGCTCCATTCACTCGGACTGACGTCTCTCTGTGATGTGGTTACCGTGCCGACAGCCTCCACATCATCAGACGTCCTGTGTTCGCATCCTGCTGCGAACGCTCACACGTTCACACCACGGTGCTCTCGGCCACACTCCCCTGGACTTCATCTGCTCGGGAGTGTTTGTGTTTGGACCGGAGGCCGTCGCTGCTCCGTCGCTGTGTCTCCTCAGGTGTTTGGTTCAGTCACACGTGTCACAGTTTGACAACATGAGCACAACACACAGACAGACAAAAGTCCACAACCACATAAAGGTCATGAGACTGGGGGGGGGGGTCACTGGGTCGGTGTTTGTTTTCTTCTTGCTGTTGTTTTGTTGAGTCTGATGTGAACCTCTGTCTCCAGATGTGCACACAGAGGCCGTGCAGGCAGCTCTGGCCAAGCACAAAGAGAGGAAGATGGCCGTGCCCATGCCTTCGAAGAGGCGGTCGCTGGTGGTCCAGACCTCCATGGACGCCTACACACCACCAGGTGAAGATCAGACTACAGACTCAAACACACACTCACTGTTTTGTAACACACAGTTGTTTGTTTGCTCAGTGCTAATTCTTGATGCTCAACAAGACAAGGTCGTCAATGCAACATGGTTAGCATGCTATGGCGCTCATGGCCACGCTCCTCCAGGAAGGTGTTTTGACCTGCTGTTGTTGTGGAACATTTTCAATTTCAATGTTAATGAGAAAGAGGACAAGTGTGGCAGGTTGTCATGGCGTCCACTGACAGGACGCTCCCATCCGTCCAACCTGAAGACTGGAGAATTAGCTGCTTCTCTGTTTTAGGCAGATTATTAGGTTTTTATTTTATTCTTATTTCCGGAGACGTGAGCGTCGTCCAGAGACACAAAGCCACAGAGCGAGTGACACTGATGACACAGTTCATTCATAACGTGTGGAGGCTGTTGGTGTTTCCTACAGCTGTGAGGCTGTGGACATGAAATGAGACGTGGGTTGTTTCTGCTGCTCTTTAATCTCAGCTAAATACTTAATGAACTTTTTTACGGGCTCAGTGATGTGAGAACAGAAAGATGTTTCTGAGCCTCAGAGGTTAAGGTTCAACACTCAGCCTTTTATCACACACCTTTCTGATGTAAAGACCGAACCTTCTGCACATTGGGATGGTAAATATTTCATTTTATAGGTAAAAGTCACATATATATTTATATATATATATTTATATATATACACACACATAAGTACAGTACTTAGTATAGTAACGCACACACACACACACATATAAATCACTCATCAAGACTGAGACACATTTTCCTGCTTCAAACACACATGCACACTCAGCTTGTCTGTGCACAGTTAACACAAATAGTGTCAGTGTCTCACACACACACACACACACACACACACACACATGCAGAACATTCACATGACTTCTGAGTCTTTTTCATTTCACTCAAGGCAAAACAAGGTAAACAAGCCGTGAGGACTCACAGAAATACACACCATCCTTCATGCAGATTTAGAAAAGCACATGTCCTGAGGGAGCAGGAAACACACACACACACACACACACACAGAGGCAAGGCGGTTCATTCGGGGACAGCAGAGCCGCGTGCTGCTGTGTCGTGCAGAGATGATGAGACGACTCACGTTGTCTTTTGTCAGTTTCTCGACACATCAGTAAATCATTTTCCTGCGTTTGCTCGACGGCGTCGTAGTTTTTTTTTCCCCATCAACATGTTTGTGTTTTGTCTCTGGACCCCCCCCCCCCACCATCACCACCTCCTGTAGAGGGAGGAGGACGGGGTGGAGGTCCCTGCTGATAACCAGACACAGATTTGCCAATCAAGCATGTCAGCAAAGCACCATGGGAGTTCACATGTGGAGTCCCGGGGTATTTTAAAGCGGCAAATGTCAGCTGTAATCTGTGAGCGAGGGGAAATGTCACCTGTTAAATCCAACGGTGACCAAACGAGGACACAGGCTCTGAAGCAACAGTGAACTTGGTGCGGTTGTGCATTTGAGATGTTTGCACGGACAGGTGGAGACGGTTGTTTGTGAACGTTGTGGAAGAGCCACAGAGTCTGGGGCGGTCCTGAAACCTGAGCCGAAGCTCTGCAGGGGCTGCACTTAATCTGTAATCTGTGGTAAATCAACTCTTTATCCAGTTTTAACTCACACACCAACATGTTTTAGACGTCACATGTCTGGATCTGAAGTTTATCAGAGGAACAGGCTCCGCCCCTCACAGGTGTTCACAGGAAGTGAAGCTGATTTAACCTCTCTACTGATTCTTTAGTTTTTTGAAGTAAAAAAAAAAAAAAACCTTGTGAAAGATCCTGGAGTAATTCAACCCTGGAGCGCTGAAGACTGCAACTCCCATAATCCCACACTACACACACACAGAAGTACGTGTACAGCCTGGAGCTTTACTTTGAGATTCATAAGAACCACAGGTGCTGTTGAGGTCCAAAAAGGTAGCACACACAAAACAGCACCTGTGTGTGTGTGTGTGTGTGTGCGTGTGTGTGTGTGCGTGTGTGTGTGTGTGTGTGTGTGTGTGTGTGTGTGTGAGAGAGAGAGAGAGAGAACTGGGTCAGCTTCTGTTGTTATTCATATCACTATCAGTCTCATAATGCCATGGGCGTTATGGAAATTGCATGCAAAATATGTTCTCTCACAAATTCACACCCTTTTACACACACACACACACACACACACACACACACACACACATAAAACAAACTTTACTCCACTCCTCCCCTGTGGCGGCTGTAAACAGATGGGAGCTGAAACCTTTCCAGACTGCACACACACACACACACACACACACACACACACAGACACAGGATCAATCACACATGTGTCTCTCTGTTCTCAGACACGTCCTCCGGCTCGGAGGGCGAGGGTCAGGGCGACGGCGATGAGGGCGACGGAGGCGACGGGGAGGAGGAGGAGGACGGAGGAGGAGGAGGAGGAGGTGGAGGAGGAGGAGGAGGAGGAGGAGGAGGAGCCTCGTCCAGCAGGGAGGGGAGCATCAGCATGGAGCACTGGATCAGCCGCGCCATCCACGGCACCTCCTCCACCACCACCACCACCTCCTCCACCGCCTCGTCATCCTCCTCCTCCACACGCAGCGGGGGCAGCGGGGCGGCCGGCGGCAGGCTGGCCGACGTCCTGGCGCAGCACGTCCACATCTCCGCCCACCACCACCACCTCCGTCACCACCACCACCACCACCACCACCACCACAAGACAGGTGAGAAAGCTACAGCCTCTCTTCATTCAGACTCTGTTCATGTGTCACTTCCTCACATGTTTAAAACAGAACTCAGACTCATCTAACACGACCTGGTCGGATCTAAGGGGGACACATCGTCTCGCTCCGTCCTCTCCACACCACATGACAGAACACACAACGCAGCATCTGTCCGTCCTCCAGCTGAAGCCTGATGTCCGTCCTCCCTCTGTGCCTCTGCTCTCACGTTTGTCATTGCCTTTGGTCATGTTTGTCCATAAAAAGTCTGCGCACACACTGATCCTCTGAAAGCAGCTCGCAGTAAGACGTGGAGCATCCACGTAAAGTTTACAAACTCCAAACATCAGAAGTCGACTAAATGTTGACTGGGAGTCGTCTCAGTGCAAATATGATGATTTAATGGGGGTGCAGGGACCCGACGGGCATCCGCCATTGTTGTTGCTGTTGTTTTGTGATGTCCAGCTGTGTGGCTCAGGTCGGTTACAGGTTAGAGAGGCAGGGCTGTGACATCATCGTTTTGGGTGTGTACACGCCAAAATACAGTTTTCGTCCTCGCAAGACGCTGTCTCCATGGGAACGAGACGAAAACTTTTTGTAGATCCTCCTATACCCGTCTCCATGTGGACGGGCAGTGAAGTTCACTGGTGAACGATGGATAACCGTCACTCAGGAACAACCAGCTGGAGCTTCTCTTCTCCTCCTTATTTATTTCTTCTGCTTTTAGCTTCTTAAGATTTGAATAATAATCCGTGTGATTAATAACGAATTGATTCATTAAAGAGGACCCTGCTGAGGTCACCGAGGTCACCTGTGGGGCAACGACAGAAACCTGCAGCTGAACCTCAAAGCTCTGGTCTGATCTGCTCTTTAAAAGAAACAACTGTCCTTGAGTTGATTCGGAGCTGTAAGTGGTGCTCTAATAAAAGTGTGTGTGTGTGTGTGTGTGTGTGTGTGTGTGTGTGTGTGTGTGGTAATAGGTGGGTGGGCCTTCTGCTCACTCTTTGAAGTTGCTGCGTGTGTTCAGGTGGAGGTCGTGTCCTCGTGTCTGTGACGTCACTCTGTTGTTTGTTGGTGGAATCAGTCGTAAACGACCTCCTGCAGTTTCTCTGCAGGAGGTCCTGCAGAGAAACCCCCGCCCCCTCGCCCCCCCCTTGGTGTTGGAGGCTTCGTCGGCCCAGGTCTCCAGCGTTTTCAGAGTGTGTGTAAAGACTTCAGGGAGATCGTTTTTCACTGGGCTCTTATCAGACCCGTCCGCTCTGCCTGCATGTGCCGATAACTTCATTGTTCTCCTCTGAGTTGCTGTCAGCTGAACCTCAAAGGTTCAGGATCTCTGCAGATGATCTGCTTGTTACGCTCGCCTCGTGCTTCAGTTCAGATTCACACTGTGTTTCTTTTCTAACCGATAACAGTGCTAAGTGTTTGTTTGTGCTGCTGCTGCTGCTCTGAGGTTATTGAGACGCCTTCAGAGGCGTGTGAGACTCTTTGGATGAAAGTTGAAATGTTGTTTCACTCGAGTTCGAAGCACTGGAATAAACACAAGTCTCCACATCATGAGAACAAAAACTGATTCTACATGAGGCCCTGTGAGTCTGACTCCACCTCCAGCCAGAGTCTAAACAGCCAGGGGTCGACACATCCAGTCCCCCCACCTGTCCCTGGGGCTGGACCCCCAGGGACCAGGCTCCATGTTTCTCAGACCAGCAGAGTCTTTATCCAGTCAAGGTGATGCAGAATCTGGTGGTTAATGAATCACTCCTCGTCTGGCCTCAGACCTGGAGCTGGGTTTTCTATAGAGGGTCCACAGAGACCCCATCGGGGGTAATATCCCTGACCAAAACCCCTCCACCATGTTAATGTGGTGAGTCACAGAGGGGGTGAGTCACCATATGAACACATGTTACTGTGGTGTACCAGTGTGAACATGAGTGAAACCAAGGTGACGACTGTGGAGAGAAAACTCAGATCTGAGAGACTTTCCTTCATTCAAAGGTCCAGTAGCTACTGCAGCAGCCAAATAAAGATAAACACAGCAGTGAAGGTGAAGAATTACAGCCACACATGTTGTGACCTGGTCAAAGACACTTGATTCAGAAATGCTGTTTTCCTCTCGTAACAGTTTAGACAAAGATCAAAACGAAGCTGTGGAGACTGAGTCGTAGGAAAAAGTCCAGACTGACCTACAACTTGACTCCTCTGTCGAAGACCTCCTCCTCCTCCTCCTCCTCCTCTTCCTCTTCTTGTCCCTCACATGCAGGCCTTTTAACCCAGCTCTCCTCCAGGAGCAGGAGGGCCAAGCCGGCTGCTGCGGTACAGAACGGAAAGTCTGGGCCTCGTCGCTCCAGTGAGTCTGAGGTCGGAGGAAGGTCATCCTGCCGTCCCTCGGAGCGAGGCAGGCAGGGGTGTCGAACTCCTCCCTGGTGACTCCTCCGTCGTAAGGCTGCTGTTAGACTGCTGTTGAACGTTCAGCTGAACGTTCGGGAGCGATAACGTTGATGCTAACGTAACATCGAGTGCCGCTGTAGACGCATGAAAGCAGCTTCTCCAGAATGTGAACTGTTGATGAGGAGAATCAACAGTGCTTTTAAAGAGCTCGTCCCTGTAGTCAAGGTTACTCTGTTTGGTGTTGTGTATTGATTTGGCTAATTATGCAGCATGTTTTTCAGTTGTTTGCTCAGCTAGAGTCAATCTGCTTTCAAAAAGGCTTTTCATCTAAGCCAGAAAGCAGATGGTAGAGGAATGTCGGCTGCGTGCCTGCTTCCTCTCCTCTCAGTGTTTTTGTGTCAGCCTCTTGTTTTATGCAGCATTTTTTACAATCTGCTGCCTGGAATCTCAAACACTCTATCAAAGACTTTTAACTGCTGCTTTTACCTGCAGCAATGTTTTCATTATGAGCCAGACATTAAGAAAACTCGAACAACAAAGACTCATCAAGTGATATTTGTTGTGTGTTCGAAGAGGCGGCTATGGTTCAGCTCAGCTCCGTGTGAAAAATCAGCCGCTCGAGTGGCCTCCATCCCATCGCTTCAGAAAACACAGGGAACAATCAGCACTCACCTAAAGGCCAGACCTTTAATCAGACATTCATCAATGCCAGAATAAAAAACACAGCATACACCTTGAATCCATTATCACCGCTCTGTCTTCAGTGTCTTTAATGCTGCTGTCTGCTGGGACCAGACTGCAGCTCCGCCTCCTGTAGGGCATCCGGGGTAAAACTCAGGCGCTTCGACTGAAGGTTCAGGTGACGTCTGGTTTAAAACAAGGCAATGCAGAGATTATTAGGCAAAGTCAGAGCTGCGGTTTACACCGTTCATGTCCAGGCTCACTGACGAGCACCGACACTCTCATGAAAAGATCATCAACTGATGAAGCCAGATCAAAAACACTGTTGTTTTCTCTTCATCTCTGACTCAGTCTCCTCTACAAAGTGCAACCGACTCTCCAGAAACAGTGTTTTTAATCAGCTTCCCCCTGTTCGACCTCTGACTCCCAGTCACAACAAAGACAGGAGCTCATCAGGTACCTGGGCAGGAAACAGCTGAGGTTCTATTGAAGCGTCCATTGAAGCTCAGGAACAGGCTGTAGTGGTGATGTCATCCTGGATGGAGCTGCTCCACAGACGGTGAATGATGGAACAACTGCTGGGACAGTGTGACGGCAGCCAGTGTTGTTTCACTGAGCTCCGGGCTCATTTCCTGACTCACAGCTTGAAGCCGACATTAAAAAATCTGAATGAAATACCTCAGATGAAAAAGACTCGAGACACAGTGAGTGATTCAGCGTCGCTGGATCGTTTCCAGAAGGTCGTGATGCTCCGGTTGTTTCCACGTGGTTTAATGTTGAAGGATTTAAATAAAAGTGTTATTGTGTTGCCCCCACAACCCGGCCCCGGATAAGAGGAAGAAAATGGATGGATGGATGGATGGATGGATGGATGGATGGATGGATGGATGGATGGAGTTTCAGGCAATTTCAGAAATGGCTCCTCAGAGTTTTTAGGAACGACTCATTGGTGTTTTATACTATATCAGGTCCGAATCTCCACAGTCCAACTCTGCTGAAGCTTAGGGTGGATTGAGCTTTGGGTTAATTATCCTCTAAAGCCTTCACAAGCTGCACACAGTGACATCATACGACCTCTGACCCTGGATGTGCATCAGGAAAAACTGTGTTGAAATCTGTCTGATCTGGACCTTTCAGTCGCGTCGCAGTCGGAGTTTGCTCTTGTGTCACGTCAGAGGAGAAGCTGAATTTACTGTTGTTGTGAGATCTTGGAGGATTTCTGGTCCACGCAGGGTTAAAACTGGAGATTAACGTTCGTTGTCGGCCCAGGACGCCGTCTTCACGCTCAGTAACAACAGACCTCCGACCTCTGACCTCCTCCATGCAACTTGACGCTGCTTTAAGAAAACACAGATTCTGACATTTGGACTCAGAGTCAGCTTCATGTTCGAGTTGTTTGTCAGAAAAACGTCTTGTGACCTTTGAACCCGATATCTTCACCTTTAAACCCCCGTTGACTTGTCATGGGAGAAGAACCAGCTCCTCAGTCGACCTGGACTGGTATCCCAGCAGTAAAAATCATATTCATCATCATCATCATTATCATCCTCCTCCTCCTCCTCCTCCTCCTCCTTCTCAGCCATCATCATAAATACATCCTGATGAGGTCACAGGAGGCGTGCACACATACACACTCCCTCACACACACACACACACACACACACACACACACTGTTTCCCACATAGATTAACAACAGGGGCCTTCAGACAGTGCACGTCTAGTTGAGTGTAGCTCAAACAGACAGCCCAGATGTTGCAGAGACAGAACGTACAGGGATGCTACAGTAATTAGCATGCCTGTGCTGTGCGCTGCACTATTGATATGCAGTCCATGTCTGGATAAAGAATTCTGTTTGGTCTCGCCGGCTTTGGCTCGGTGCTTTGTGCAGGGAATCGTCTCCCCTCAGTTTTATTCTCTCAACATGTATCTTTACTCGAAACCAAGTCATTGCCAGGTTTATTGGCACGAATCGATGAAGAAGAAGAAGAAGAACCAACTTTTCCAAATAAAGCATCTCAAAGTTGTTGGTGTTTTATTTGCATTTGGCACAGCAGCAGGTTTGTGGAAGATGTCGGAGCTGTCAGCATGAAGAGACGACAGGAAACAGAGGAAATGAAGCCGACAATATTTGTTTAACTCTTTTAATTTGAAATTCAACATTTAGCTCCCTATAGTGCAAATTAACGACTAGATACAAAGAATGTATGGCCTCTATCCAACTGTCCATATACTATAGAGGCTCGCTGTGTCCCAGAGAGAACGAGTGATGATGAAATATTAAGTAAGGAGAGAGAGAGAGAGAGATCAGAGTGAGAAGTCATCTTTGTTCTGCCAGTGGAAGTTTGTGTTGCAGCTCAGCTCTGTTTGCACGACAGTAAAGTGAGTGTTATAACAGCAGCACTACACCACTGGTTCGGCTCTTTATCAACACGGAGAGTCTCAGAGAGAAGCAGCTCTTTGTTCCTGTGAGTCCTGACGTCGGCCTCCCTCCAGCAGCTCTGACACTGAGAACCAGAAGTCATCAGGGTTGGACCTTCTACAGATCTCATGGCTGGATGAGAGCACACCCCTGTGGTCCAAGTCAGTGGAGGGCGACACAACTACACAACGACACATATGGAGGCTATGTATTATAGCTGGAGTGTGTGTTGTGTTTCTGACACGTCCTGATGAAGTATTGACTCTGTTTGTTGGGAATAAACAGAACAGATGGAGATATCCAGTGTCCAGTAACAATAATAATTCTAGTTGTAAACAATAATCTGTGCTTATATGTCTTTTCTTAACAAGTGGCCTCAAAAAGAGAAATGAAATGGAAACAAAAGCTTTCTTTAAAAAGAAAAAGAAAACCTCGAACGCTGTGGAGGATCCATGGAGTGAGATCTGTTTTGGTTTATAACAAAACTGACTCGGTATTGGAAAGGCTAGCTGGTTAGCATGCTAACATCAGTACAACATCAGGGTTGCCTTCCAGCGTTGGTGATGAGGACAAAGGTCACAGACACAATCCTCTGAGGTTTAGTCTCCAACTCAGATATGAACCACTGTGGAGGTAGCCGACGTCAGCACGAGCACGTAATTCCAGTTCAGACTCGCCTGAACGCTAATTGTAGCTATTTAGCGCCTGTTATCGACCTCCACAACCAAAGTTCAAAAACAGCCGTCAGGTGGATGAAGTTGTGTTGGATTAAATGAGTGTGTGAAAACAAAGGGGCAGTAAACGCCACACAGGCCTGGACCTTCACACGTCCTCGTTTAGATTCACCAGCACACATCCTCCTCCTCCTCCTCCTCCTCCTCCTCCTCCTCCCTGCATCATTTCATGCCCCGACCACTCAAAGTAAAGAATCCCTCGGGCAGAACAGTAAATACCGTTTGATGTTGTTGAACAGAAGCTGAGCCTCATGTGAAGTTTTGGAGGCATGATGGGAGCTTTGAAACATCAGTGACTGAAACACAATCTAAATGTGACGGAAAAATGGAGGGTGAAATGACCTGAGAATGAACTGGGGGTGGGGGGGGGGGGGGGGGGGTGGAGAAAATTGAGTGTTTATTTTCTTTTTTTGCTTCATAGAGAGGCAGGTGTCACAGCGTGTGGTGATGAGTTCAAGAGCCCTGGGATTTTTTTGATTTTGTGAGTGAGTTAGCGACAGGTGCTAATCAGGGCTTGTAGCTGCCGTGTGCTAACTCCTGACGATGTGCTGTGGCTGAGGTCACAGTCCAGCAGAGAGCAGCTTTCCCTGTTTAATCTGTTTCTGTTCCGATCTTTCGTCGTCCATGTTTTGTTCAAACAATCAGCTCTCGACTTGATGGGCCTCACTTTCGTTTCCATAGCTACATGCTAGTGCTTTCATTCTGTCTGATCTACAGGTTGCAGGTACAGGTGGTGGTGGTTAAAGCGTGTTAACAGCAGGATGTGTGGGAGTACTAACCAGGTCTTCCCTCCCTCCCTCCCTCCCTCATTTTCTCACATCCCAGAGAACCACTCTGCCCCCCCAGATGTCACCGGTTACACCAACAACACCAACAACACCACCACCACCGATGGGATCCAGGTGGAGAGAGCCCCCGGCGCCGGCACCGCCGCCCAGAGACAGACGCCCAAGTATGGCAACGCCGAGCTGATGGAGACGGGAGACGGTGGGTTTCTTTAATTCAGAGGTTTCACTTCAGTCTGTTCTCTCCACCAGATGATCGTCTGCTGTCACTGTCTGAGGAAACGTCATCAAAGCTTTATATGATGTATAATTGGTGATTTATTTCCTGGTAGATTTAAAAACAGATGAATGTAAATGAGGATGATTCACTTTGCGCTCAGTGTAAACACACTTCCTGCCAGATGTTATGAAACACTGAGGAACATGTTCAGGGTCAATCTGAATTCACTGTTTTGTTGAAAATCAGTTCTCTCTGCCACTCTTTTCTGTCGTAGCAGTCTGTGGTTGTGTGTTGATTGTTTGTGTTTGTTTCATTTCAAGATACTAAACCATCAAATTTCAATCAGAGGAAAAAAAAAAACATTTAAAAACTTTATGTAAATGTCAGAAACACAGCAGCTGCAGGATTCTCCTTCCTCCTGTTGTCAACACTTGGATGTCAGTGGGTCAAACATCTGTTTACATCCAGATGTGGCTCTGACACTCTGCAGCGCCTCTCACTGTCACAGCTGCTTTTTAAACGAGTGACAGAGCGGTTTGAACCCGTTCTTCATCTCTTTTATCTCTCCGTCTCATCAGCGATGGTCATGTGACCTCTGAGGAAGCTACAGCTCTGATGGGCTTTAAATCTCTCAGTGGAAATGAACATGTTGGATATTTGACTTGTTGCACCTGTGAGAGCGCAGTTAGTCTGGATTTACATTACAGTGTGTCTCCTCCTCCTCCTCCTCCTCCTCCTCCTCCTCCTCTGCAGGAGTCCCTGTCAGCAGCAGAGTTTCAGCTAAAATCCAGCAGCTGGTCAACACCCTGAAACGACCCAAACGACCACCTCTAAGAGAGTTCTTTGTCGATGACTTCGAGGAGCTTTTAGAAGGTAACTGTCTTTACATCACGTTGTTGTTGTTGTTCCCTTTCCATGAGGTCAGAGGTCAAAGGTCACTGTGACCTCACTAAATACATTTTTGTACAATGTTGAAAAAAGTTTCATCAGATTTAATATTTGATCTCTTGTCTCTTCAGTCCAGCAGCCGGACCCCAACCAGCCCAAGGCCGAGGGGGCCCAGATGGTGGCCATGCGGGGTGAGCAGCTGGGCGTGGTCACCAACTGGCCCCCGTCTCTGGAGGCGGCCCTGCAGAGGTGGGGCACCATCTCCCCAAAGGCCCCGTGTCTCACCACCATGGACACCAACGGCAAACCGCTCTATGTACTGACCTACGGTAACAAGACAAACTTTTTTCAAGTTGTTTCATTATCTCGTGTCTTTGTCTGTTTTTAAATGTAAAGTCCAACGAACGAATGAGTCAAACATCTGAAAGAGACTGAGGGAAACTTGATGCATCACGCAAACGTTCACTCCTCTGCAGCCTGGATCGGTCGCTTGTCAACACATTATCATCCCACCACAGAGACCTGCAGTGAAAAGGCTTTGGTTCTTTCTGAATCCAGCAGGTTTTCCTCTGAACTGTGTCCCAGCTCCGTGCACATATGGTGGCTTCCCCGAGCTGATTAACTGAAGCACCAAACAATGTTTAACACCCGCTGCGTGAGCATAATTCCACTAATGGCAGCCAGACAGCGCTAAGCACATTAGCAACGTGTGAAAAAGACGCGTTCAAGAAAGCTGCTCTGCTGCGGAGAGCGAGGAAACTTCATCATCCCAAAAGCAGCAGATTCTCTCAGTCTGTTGGTAAACGAATCATTTATGGAGGAGTTTGTCCTGAGTGACGCTTGGCACAGACTCTGTACGTGAAGATTTCACTTGTTAGTGTTTTGTCATTTACTTAATAGAAGTTTTGGCCCCAGCAGCACAGACAGTGACTGATTCATCCTGAGTGTGTTTTGTCTTTCACACATGTTCCCAACCTGAAGCATCACACACAGTCACCAGGAGACAGATGAAAGGCGTGAAAATAATAATTAACCCTTTCATTTTTATTGTTTTGTGAGTGCAATAACTCACAGAGAGGGAAACAGGTGAGAGGACAGACACAATACGAAACAACAGAGAACAGCTATGGACCTGAACGCATCACGTCCTCACCATGCAGCAGCAGAGAAAATGTCCTCTGGTCCGGAAGACCTAAAGAGATGTAGCTGCTTCTGTCCAGAGTCGGACTGAAGAGAAGAAGAAACAGTCACTTGATGTGAACAAGTTTTTTTTTTATCAAATGAAGAAGAAGAGAAAGGAAGTGGGAAAGAAACCAGCACAGAAAAAGTGGAGGCAAATGGACAAAAGAGGAAGAAGTTAGAGGAGAGAACACACACACACACAATCATTAACCAGAGGGATCAATAGTGAATAGGCAGCAACTTCATCACAAGAACATCCGCTTTCTCCATGTGTGTGTTCATGTGTGTGTGTGCATGTGTGTGTGTAACCAAACAAACTGATCTGTGTGGAGATGATGATGAGGCAATACGAGCGCTCACCAGACTGTGAAATGTCTCCAGCGAGCACTCAGGAGTCGTCCACCAGAGACACAACGACACGGTGAGACTGTGTGTGTGTGTGTGTGTGTGTGTGTGTGTGTGTGTGTGTGTGTGTGTGTGTGCGTGTGTGTGTGCGGTGCTGAATCTCGAATCTCTCTCTCCATCTTCCTTTACTTTCATTCCTGTGATGTCGTCTCTTTGATGTCGGCCGACAAGGACAAACTTGTTTTGTTTCTTCCTGTCGACTCCCCCCCACCCCCCCACCCCCCTCCCCCAGAGAACAGAGAGAATTCATGATATCGAATTCTCCCGCTGTCCTTAAACTCATCGCTCAGTACGCTGCACTGCAGATAACCTCACGTAATTGGCAGGAGACAAATAAATTTGTGTTTGGAAAGAGAAACAAAACAAAAAAGCAGCAGCAGAGAGTGTGTGTGAGTTTGTGTTGGAGCTCTTACCCACAATGCACTGTATCGATGAAGACGCCCGGGGTTGTGTACAGCATGTGAAGGACACACAAAGTGTTCAGCCTCTGTGTGTTGAGTTGTGTTTTCTCTTTTCTGTGATTACCCAGGCGTGCGACTGTTGTTGTCTGAACTAAGGTTTAAAGTGAGAAACACAAGTGGCCGAGGTCGAGGAGAAAATGTGAAGATGAGTCTGGAGGAGGATGATGATGATGATGATGATGATGATGATGATGATGATATGGGTGATGAAGATGTTTCTATATGTCTGTAAGCCCACAGCTGAAGGGAGCAGTGATGCTAGAGACGCAGCGTTGGTCCTTGCTCTCAAAGTATAGCTAGCGGGTCCAGCGCCGAGGTTTCCATGGTGACTGGAAGGAGGAGAAGATTCCAGGAATTGATTTTCAATTGGATTCAAAATTAGGACCGCCCACGAGTGCAGGATGAGTCATCAAATGTTTGACAGGAAGACAAAATACATCGGCGTTGATGTAAAAGAAAAATCTTTGTTGACTTGAATTTGGTTTCTGTGGACAGATGAAAGTCCACGTGTGGACGCAGGATGGTGCTGATCATGGCTCACCACAGCGTCACCACCGCAGCTTCCTGTAAAGACAGACACTACAGAGCAGCTGCTCCTTCTCTCTCTTTGAGCTCAAAGCTTGTATCCATGTTTCCACCCTGAGCTCAGACTCCATCTTTTCTTCGTGGACTTCTCTCCTTCATTTGAAAACCTCCAGGAGCCGGAGACGGAGATGATTTTGACTTTTCCACCACTTGTGGCTCGTTCCAGTTTCATGGCTCCAGTTTTGTTTCTGTCTCTGACCTTTAATCTGAACTGTAGTCACACCTTCTGTCACCAAGTCACTGTCGCTCTGCCTTTTGTTTGCCATTTTCTTCTCTTCCCTCCTCCTCCTCCTCCTCCTCCTCCTCCTCCTCCCAACAGTTCATTTTCCTCCTGGGATCCACAACAAACTCCTTTTTTCTTCAATTCATTAAACATCAGGAAAAAAACCTCATTTAGTGTGAAAAACAATGAGGGATTCACACCGGGTTGCTCATGCATAATATCTGCAGCTGTCAGTCTGAATTAGGTGAAAAAAAAAAAAAACAGAAAAAGCGAAGGATGGAAATTGATTCTATTGTTGTGGAGTTATTCATTAATGACGGGAGCAGACTGGGCCCTGCAGGGAAAACGAACCTGCTGGAAAAGATCTGATAATATTATGTAGCGGCAGCAACAGTTATTTCACACCTTCACTGAAGCTGAAACATCCACTCAGGGTTCCTCATCATAACAAATACACTCATGTGGTGTCAGATCTGTATGATTGTCTCCGTACCCTGTGATCGATCGCTGATGTCACGGCACTGGTGATGATGTCATCTTTTACTCCGTTGTTCACTGTTTCATGTTTTCACAAAAACATCTGGGACTCAGATTTAGTTTGGAAATGTCCTGCCTGCCTGTGTGATGCTGATGATGATGATGATGATGATGATGACAATGATGACACTGGTATCCTCCTGCAGGTAAACTGTGGTCCAGGAGTGTGAAGGTGGCCTACAACCTGCTGCACAAACTGGGAACCAAGCAGGAACCACTGGTCAGACCTGGAGACCGGGTGAGTCAGAAAACACAACCACACAGTAGAGGAAACCTCAGGTGTGTCAGATCTGTGTGAGACACTGTTATAACCTGATGTAACTGTAACCATGACGATCACTTTCTCCTCGTCACCTCTCTGGAGTTTTGTGGGATCTGACGGAAAGTCCTCACTGAGCCAACGTGAAGCCGTCACTCATCACTCATCACTTTCAGCCTGGACATGTGTTGTCCTTCCGTCCTTCCTTCCTTCCTTCCTTCCTTCCTTCCTTCCTCCCTTCCTCCCTTCCTCCCTTCCCCCCTTCCTTCCTCCCTTCCTCCCTCCTTCCTTCCTTTCTTCCTTCCTTCCTTCCTTCCTTCCTTCCTCCCTCCCTACAATCATCTCATCAGACTCGAGGCTTGTTGACTGACAGGACGAGACAATGATGCTGAAATGGAAAAAGGTTCAGGAATGGTCCCAACATGTGTCTGCTGCCATGTGACACCCCCCACCCCACCCCCCCTCGTCCTTCATCTTTATTTTAAGCTCAATTTCCCGCTCGACTGGAGACTAAGTCCAGACTGGCGTGAGGCCATGGTGTGTGTGTGTTTTATGCATCTCAGCCGGAAGGGAGTGTGTGTGTGTTTTAACTACTGTATGACTCCTTTATTGCACCCCCCCCCCCACACACACACACACACACACACCGCCCACACCCCCTCTCAGTGCAACTCTTTTCACAGTTTTACTGGAGCTATAATAAGTTGCACACGTAGAGAAATGACAGACTGGTTCAGTGTCGGACACACGGGCGTGTGTTTATGGAGCTGAGGCTGAGAGTTAATGACACTGAGAGGAGACGCAACTCTGGGAACCAAAGGGACTGAGCGTTTGTGTCTGGGCTTCTCTGGGCAGCACTCAACCCCATGCTACACACACACACACACACACACACACACACACCTCCAGCCCCGTCCTGTGGATGGAAGCCATTAAGCAGCAGCACTTCAGTCGGGGCTCACTCTTATCACCACAGCTGTAACGGAGCAGGAGATAAAGCCTCCACGTCACACAGAGAATCAGCGTCATGGAGCAGATCGGATCTTCAAGGAGAACACGCAAAAACATGCACGTCGATGCGACTTAGCCACGTTAGCATCACCGTCATCTGGAAGGTGAAGATGCTGCTGCAGAGGAGAAGAAGAAACGTGCTCATGACAGAGAGAGAGAGAGAGAGAGAGAGAGGATGACCAGATGCCTCCTGACAGATTCAGCTTTTATTCTCCTCTGTTAAAAACTCATTATCTGAGTTTCTGGCGTCGATTCATATCAGCGATCGCATTTCAAGATCTCACACAAATAGACACACACAAACACACACACACACACACACACTGCCTCCAGCACTTCTTCCATGTTTCTTGCTTTTCTTTCTTCCTGACTGTGGCCTCGTCCACTCGTCCTGTAGTAAGTGGTCCATTCATCCTGCAGCCATTACTCCATGATGCTGATGGCTTGGTCACATGTTAAACTGTCGTCCCTTTTGTTTTTGCAGATATAACATTAACCCGTCACGTCTCTCTCGCCTCAGTCTAACCTGTCTCCTCCCGTCCTGTAGGTGGCGCTGGTCTTCCCCAACAACGACCCTGCTGCCTTCATGACGGCCTTCTATGGCTGCCTGCTGGCCGAGGTCGTCCCCGTGCCCATCGAGGTCCCACTGACCAGGAAGGTGAGTGACGTCTTCACCACCGGCAGCTCAACCTTCTCCTCCAGCTCGCTTTTATGTTAATTATATGCAAATGAGATGTAAATGAGAATGGCAGCGATGTTTCTCTGTGTCAAATTGATTAGGAAAATTAAAGGTGGTGACACGACACAGACAGTCAAACACAGCATTGTGACTTCATGTGGAAGGACAGGACCTGTCAACCTGAAAACCTGTTACCATGACAACACAGGCCCGTGGTTGGGGTTTGGTTTGCAGGAGACAGACTCTGATCAACCCACAGATTAATGAGGATATTATTATTGATCAATAATTAGAGCTCAAACAAAGAGGTGGTTGTTTCACTTCTTCTTCTTCTTCTTCTTCTCATTTTCTTTTTCTTCTTCTTCTTCATATCTCTGTGTTTGTGGGGGTTGTATGAAAACATGAGTGAGTCACTGAGGTGTAATCACAACCACATGTGTGTGTTTGTGTGTGTGTGTGTGTGTTGCTGTGGGTCTGACTCACAGTTTGGACTGAGTGTTACTGTCGCCTGACGTCTGTCTCTGGGTTGGTGGAGGTCTGAGGGTGGAACAGTTTTGTTTTTTTTAATTCATTTTCTTTTCAATGGTTTCCTTGTTCTCTGAAATAAAAGGATGAACCAACAAAAAACAGAAAATTAGATGAATGTCTAAATAAAAGTGACCAGCCGTCAGGACTTCCTGTCACTTTGTGATGTCACAACAAAGCAGTCACTCAAAGTCCCGCCCACCACCTGGACCCACCAGCCAACATTTTGCAGGATTTGGTTTCTCTGAGTCTTTTATTCTGAAATCTGCTTTGTTTTATTGGATGTCTCAGAAAACAGTCAGCCAATCAGAAGAGAGGCTCAGAGCCTCCTCTCTTCTGATTGGCTGACACCAACCTCCAGAGAGAAGCTGAGAGAGGAGATGGAAAACTACACTGTGAGATGGTTTTTAGATCTTCTCCTGGATCGACCCTTCAAAATAAAACACAGAAGCGTTTCCTCCAGAACCCTGGAAGCCCAAACTAACACCTCCCACTTCACAGACAACAGAGGAACCAGAGGCATCTATTGATTAATCACGACCTGAAACAACCTGATCAATCACCTGCGATCCGTGTGTCTCCTGCAGGACGCCGGCAGCCAGCAGATCGGGTTTCTGCTGGGCAGCTGTGGAGTGACGGTGGCTCTGACCAGCGACGCCTGTCACAAAGGGTTACCCAAGAGTCCCACCGGAGAGATCCCACAGTTCAAAGGTCAACACACACACACACACACACACACACACACACACATGCTCAGAGGTCAGAGTGTGGTGGTCGTGCCTCTCGTTTCCTGAGTGGGACGAATGGACGGAGTGATGGCAGCAGACAGAGCCGAGTGATGGACGATAGAGAGACACAGGGAAACAGAGAGAGAGAGAGAGACAGAGTCAGTGAAGCGGTAACACAGATCGATAGAGAGACTGCTGAGAAGACAGATGAAAGATGGAGGGTAGAGAGACATTAGCAGTGAATAGAGAGAGAGAGAGAGAGAGAGAGAATCTCCTAGTGATTAATAACGACTGTTTGCTTTTCAGTAATGGACGTATAAATAGCAACGTGATGCCGCCAGATTCACTGCTCCTCACTCAGCATGGATTTAGTTTGTGTGTGTGTGTGTGTGTGTGTGTGTGTGTGTGTGTGTGTGTGTGTGTGGCTCATTAAGGTGGAGTGCTCCTCTTATCGATCAGCAGGCTTTAAACTCATCTCATTCACATGGCTGATTGTTTCTTCTGTCTCGCTGTCCGGCAGGAACATCAGCGTTAATTCAGACATAACACCACTCACACGCTCACACGCTCACATGCTCACATGCTCACACACTCACACACTCTCACACTCACACACTCTCACACACTCACACACTCACACACTCACACGCTCACACGCTCACACGCTCACACACTCAGGGTTTTTCTTTTACTTTTGCTCCTGTCAGTGTGTGAGTTGAAATCCAGACGCTTGGCCGATACGATAACACACCAACATCTTGAGATGATGCGGACGTCATGGCAACAGAGGCCGCAGTGATCTTTACTACAGTTTTTCACATCTGTCAAAACTTACTTCTCAGAGCTGAAAACACAAACACATTAAAGCCAGTGAGAATCAAAACAGCACAGAGTTCACAGCAGAAGCTGCAGCAGTGTTTGTTTGTTGTTCATCAGTTTGCATCACCAGTGCGTCACCGTGTGTGTTAGTGAGAGTGTGTTTACAGTTTGGCAATAAGGTGAAATTAGAAATGATCTCTGCAGCTTGTGTCGCATCATATTGAGGAGCAAAGGAGTGTTTTACACAAGGAAACAGTAGAAACTGTGCAGCGAGTGTAAAGAGACTGAAGTCAGTGTCAGCAGGTGAGGGTGTGTTCACACCTGGTCCGTTTGGTCCAGGTGTGAACTCAGCATCACACTCGGAGGAGGGGTAACACACGTGGGCTGAGATCTCCAAGAAGAAGAAGAAGAAGAAGAAGAGGTGGTCTGGTCTCAGCTCGCTTCCACTCGAGCCCTGAGCGGTTCGTTTGGCAGTGAGAACGTCATCCACTCAGCAGGCGACACGACACGTGACACACTGCTGATGTTCCATGGTTCTCGACGGGCTGATCTGATTGGACACGTTGGCTCCGGCCAAAAATATATAGGATGACCCGGGTCACGGCCAGGGCTTCCACCGCAGGTCGGGCCAGGTCAGGTTTTCATTTTCAGGGCCGTTGAGACCTCTTTTCCATGGTTGTTGTTTTTCCTGGTTAAACTCCTCCCCCTCCGTCCAGGTCAGATTTCTGACCAATGAGAGAACAGTTGTTTACACTATCGTATCGTTTCCTTCCTGAACCAGACCTTCCTTACCCATAATCCTCTGTTTTCACGCGGTGGTCAGAGACATTAGTGGACATTTGTTTCATGTCCTCTTGTGTCCAGGCTGGCCCAAGGTGCTGTGGTTCGTCGCCGAGTCCAAACACCTGTCCAAACCGCCCCGAGACTGGTTCCCACATATCAAGGACGCCAACCAGGACACGGCCTACATCGAGGTGACACACACACACACACACATACACACACACTGGCCAGCACCAACCATTTCCACTGGTGTGGTTTCTATCGTCACTGTCTGGTGAATGGAAATCGATGGTGTAACACGTCTCTGGATCAGAGGCGGTCAATGCTGTCATCCCGTCTGATTGATTAGAATTTACGTAACGACCCGCCGAGCGGCCGCGGGCTTTGATTGCACCGGTGGCTGGAGGAGAAAAGTCTTGGTGATTGAAAAAGGCCGAGAGGAAAATGATGAAAGAAGAGGGATGATTGAAAAATGATCGACTTTCAGCGCTCAGTGGAGAGCGGGACGATCTCAGAGACAGACGTCCTCGTCTTTTTTGTCTGAGAGACAATGTCTCAACGATTCATAACTTTAATAGCAGCAATAACAATGAGCTTCAGTGTGTCAGAGTGGGGCCGGACTTTTCTTTGGAGGAATAATGAGGAAAGTAAAAGTGGAACCAACAAGTCTCTGTCTCTGTCTGTCTCTGTGTCTGTGTCTGTCTCTGTCTCTGTCTCTCTCTCTGTCTGTGTCTGTGTCTCTGTCTCTGTCTGTCCAGTATAAGACCTGTAAGGATGGCAGTGTCCTCGGTGTGACTGTGATGAGGATAGCGATGCTCACACACTGTCAGGCCCTCACACAGTCCTGCTCATACACAGAAGGTAAGAGACACACTCACACACACACACACACACACACACACACACACACGTTCTTACAGCTCATTTTAGTCTCTCTCTGAATAATGTCCCTGTGTGTGTGTGTGTCGTCCTCCAGCTGAGACCATAGTGAATGTATTAGACTTCAAGAAGGACGTAGGACTGTGGCACGCCGTCCTGACAGTGAGTCTGAGCTCTGTCTTCATCATTTCAACACATGTTCACTTACTGTTAATGATAACTCACTGCTTTACTCTGTGTGTGTGTGTGTGTGTGTGTGTGTGTGTGTGTCAGAGTGTGATGAACATGATGCACGTCATCAGTATCCCCTACGCCCTCATGAAGGTCAACCCTCTGTCCTGGATCCAGAAAGTCTGTCAGTACAAAGGTAAAGTCTGTCACACCTGTAATATCACTTAAAATCAATAATCATCTATCAATTAAACTTCATCTGTCCTTTAATGACACAGCTGTTTGTTCACATGGTCATTTCCTCTCTCACTAAAAACACAAGGGAGAAAAGTGTCATAAAAACAACAACATGACGAGGTTTTTCTTTTTATTGGCTTGAACATGAACGTGGTGATTTACAGCCACCTGGTGTGTGTGTGTTTTTATATGTGTGTGTGTGTGTGTGTGTTTGTGCAGCCAAAGTGGTGTGTGTGAAGTCGCGGGACATGCACTGGGCTCTGGTGGCTCATCGGGACCAGAGGGACGTCAACCTGAGCTCCCTGCGCATGCTGGTGGTGGCCGACGGTTCGAATCCCTGTAAGGACACACACACACACTCACACCCTTCACACTGAAGGGTTCAACATCTGTGTGTGTTCACTCAAACCGGTGTCAAGTGCCCCGGTCGATTGACCTTTGATCATTATCGACCAGGTTTCATTCATTAAAAGCACCTGTGGCTCCGCCCACATCAGGTCTGATCCACCTTACCTCCCTGGATGGTACTGTGTCGTTAGGAGAATGTCTTCCTCCTCCTCCTCCTCCTCCTCCTCCTCGTTGTTGTTGTTGTTGTTTGTCCTGTAAATCTGTTCAAACAGCCTGAGAGACAAAACCCAGGGGGGACAAAGTCCATTAGTGTTTGACGAGCGGTCCTAATGACAACATCAACGTTTTTAATCTGGTCCTCTCTGGACCGCGGCACAGAGGGCAGAAACACTGGAGGACGGAGAGGACGGAGAGATCCTCCTGATTAAAACTACGGAGACGCTGAGGTTCTGACTCGTCCTCTCTCTCTCTCTCCTCTCTCTCTCTCTCTCTCTCCTCTCTCTCTCTCTCTCTCTCTCTCTCTCAGGGTCCATCTCCTCCTGCGACGCCTTCCTCAACGTCTTCCAGACCAAAGGGTTGAAGCCCGAGGTCATCTGTCCCTGCGCCAGCTCCCCCGAGGCCCTGACTGTGGCCATCAGGAGGTACACACACACACACACACACACACACACACGTGGATCTGGACTAGAAGAGAGAGAGAGAGAGAGAGAGAGAGAGACGTCCTCAGCAACATATAGAAAGAAAACTCTTTCGGTTCTTCTGTCCCCTCCCTCTGTGACGTCTCCGTCTTTACAGGTTGGTGGTTTGGTCCTGTGGCTGTGAACTCATAATAAAGCAGAGCAGCTGCCAGTCACATGTCGCCTCAGGATCTTAATTACACTGTAGGAGCTCGTGTGTGTGTGTGTCTTTATATATTTAATGACATGTGTGTTTGTACCACACACATGCTAATAAATAACACTTCATCTAAGTGGGTGTGACAGTAATGAACTCACTTTATTTACACACACACACACACACACACACACACACACACAGTCTGGAGATAAACATGAAAACTTTCCCAGAAGAAGATCGTGTCTTTCTGAAATGCTGAGATTCCTTGGAACTTGTAATCACCGTGTTTACACCTGGCACTAACATGCGTTTTCTGTGATCGGATTGTAAACAGCTAGTTCATGACCACATGAAAGGACAGGTGTCAACACCCCAAAGACACACTGAGGACTCCACACCTGTTCTCACCTCAGATTCCAAAAACATGGGAACTTTTTTCCTTCCTTCTCCAAAGACACTGTGATGTAAAGTAAATGTTCCCTCTGTCCACATTGTCCCCATCTGCCCCCCCCCCCCCCCCCATTGCAGGCCGGTGGAGGAGGGCAGCACTCCTCCAGGACGCGGCGTGTTGTCCATGCAGGGTCTGAGTCACGGTGTGATCCGGGTCGACTCGGAGGAGAAGCTGTCGGTGCTGACGCTGCAGGACGTCGGCTCGGTGATGCCTGGAGGTGAGACGGGCCTGACACTGAGACACAGACACAGACTCAGACACAGACACAGACTGACACTGAGACATAGACACAGACTGAGACACAGACTGACACTGAGACTGAGACACAGAGTGACACAGAGACACAGACACAGACTCAGACACAGACACAGACACAGACTCAGACACAGACTGAGACACAGACTGACACTGAGACACAGACACAGACACAGACTGACACTGAGACACAGACACAGACACTTGTTCTCTGCCGTTGACCTTTGACCTTTCAGGAGTAGTCAGACACTGTTGAGTGTCTGTGTAGTTCATGTTTCCGTCTCTGTCTCTGCAGCTGTGATGTGTGTGGTGAAGCCAGAGGGCGTCCCTCTGCTCTGTAAAACCGATGAGATCGGAGAGTTGTGTGTTTGTTCTGTTGCCACGGGAACCTCCTATTATGGTCTGGCTGGCATGACCAAGAACACCTTTGAGGTGAGCGTGTGAATCCTTGTTTGGCTGAACATCACTGCACCGTCCTGTGTCTCTCTCTGGTGTCTCACTGGACGTGGACCTGTGTCCCTGCTGCAGGTTTTCCCCATGTCCAACGGCGGCGTCCCCGTCAGTGAGTTCCCCTTCACCAGGACCGGCCTGCTGGGCTTCATCGGACCTGCGGGTCTCATCTTTGTGGCGGGGAAGATGGACGGGCTGATGGTGGTTGGGGGGCGTCGGCACAATGCTGATGACATCGTTGCCACGGCGCTGGCTGTGGAGCCCATGAAGTTTGTGTACAGGGGCAGGTATGTCCCTCCTGGTGATCACAGGTCAAAGGTCACTTTACATGTTACTGACCTGCTGGAGATGAGAAGATTCAACTGGAGGATGTGATGTCATGAAAACTTCAGCTGTCACAGTGTGTGTGTGTGTGTGTGTGTCTGTGTGTGTGTGTCTGTGATGCAGGATAGCAGTGTTCTCCATCACGGTGCTCCATGACGAGAGAATCGTGGTCGTTGCCGAGCAACGGCCCGACTCCACAGAGGAGGACAGCTTCCAGTGGATGAGCCGAGTCCTGCAGGTGAATTGTCACTGACACACACACACACACACACACACACACACACCACAAATCAGAGCAGAGCAACAAATGTGAATTAATCCACCACAGAAAATAGTCCCCAACAGATCCAGATGTTTCCTCTGGTGTGTGTGTGTGTGTGTGTGTGTGTGTGTGTGTGTGTGTGCAGCTGTTCATGAAAAAAATAAAAACACGCACTGTATGATTTCTAAAGTTTAAATGTTCAGTAGGAGGCAGTGAAACAGGAGGAGAGAGAGAGAGTGTCGAGAGACACAGGAGATTTATGGACAATGAGAAAGCGACTGACTTCACCTCAGCTGCTCACACACACACACACACACATACACACACACACAGAGTCAGTATACACCACTGAGCTGTACATTCATGCTGTGCAGCAGTAGCAGCTCCCTCTCTCTCTCTCTCTGAGGAGACTGTGGTGAAACTGTAAAAGCCGTCTGCATTTTTACGGCTGCAGTAAAACCAGATCTCTCTGTCCCTTCACTGACGCAGATATTCTGCCTGTCTGTGTTTTTCATTGAGCTCGTCTGGTCACAGACACAGTCACAGACACAGGCGCCGTCCACAGACCGTGAAATGAACATTTTTAAACTCTTCTGGGAAACAGAGAAGAATCAGAGGAATGAATACGTCTCCACGTCGTCTGTGACGACGAAGAGACGTATGACAGTCTCTTCATTCATCAGGAGAAACTGAATCAATGCTGTTTCCTCTGAAAACCCTTCTTTTCCAACCCTTCCAGGCGATAGACGGTATCCACCAGGTGGGGGTCTACTGCCTGGCTCTGGTGCCCTCCAACACTCTGCCCAAGACGCCCCTGGGTGGCATCCACCTGTCGGAGACCAAGCAGCTGTTCCTGGAGGGGGCGCTGCACCCCTGCAACGTGCTCATGTGTCCACACACCTGCGTCACCAACCTGCCCAAACCACGGCAGAAACAGCCAGGTACAGGTGTTGACAGATGTTCAGTCTGCTCCTCACATGGCTCATCATCTTCATCATCACACACCTTCTCCCCCCCCCTCCTCCTCCTCCTCCTCAGAGATCGGGCCGGCGTCCGTCATGGTCGGGAACCTGGTGTCGGGGAAGAGGATCGCTCAGGCCAGCGGCCGTGATCTGGGTCAGATTGAAGACAATGACCAGGCAAGGAAGGTGTGTGTGAGAGGGGGGTGTGCTGGTTTTCACCATCATCATCATCATCATCATCATCATCACCATGCTAATCTTCATCCTCATCCTCATCATCATTAACATCACACATGAAGCGTTTGTCTTCTTCATGGTTTGGATCTTCTCCTATCAATGATTATTTATTGATAAGAACTTCATCACACTGAACTCACTGACTCATTGATTAGAATTAGTTTGTCAAAGGTCAAAGGTCGAGGTGACCTCACAGAGTACAGTTTTGACCTTGTCACTGTGACTCCTCCTGGAAACTGCTTCAAATCTGACACAAGACCAAACTGATTAGAAAATGGTGACTAAAGGTCAAAGGTCAGGGGTGTGGCGACCTGAGAGCTTGTGAACGCAACATCTTACAAACTTTGAGGTGGATTTTCTTAAATTTGGTGCAAACGACGACTGAGATTCAAAGATGAACAAGGCAGATTTTGGTGGTCAGAGGTTAAAGGTCAAAGTTACTGAGACTGTGAAGGTCAGTCGGCCTGTTATAACGAAGCAAAGAGAGTCTGCTGGAGACAGAGGAAGTGGAGTGTGTTGAGATGACATCACTGTTGATGTGTGTGAGTGTGTGTGTGTGTGTGTGTGTGTGTGTGTGTGTGTGTGTGTGTGTGTGTGTCCATAGAGGAAGAACAAAAACAGGAAAAGAGAAAACGACAGAATAGCTGAGGGGAGTGAGGACGAGTGGTGGAGAGTGTCACTGACACAACTGATTCTCTTCTTCTCTTGTGCTGAAAATGTCGTTGTCACACACACACACACACACACACACACACTGTAGATGCTAACACCAAGAGACAAGCCCCTCATAACAACCAGCACCCCTGCCACTGCACACTGGGCTGCTGCACCACCACCACCATCATCGTCATCATCATCATCAACATCAACATCAACATCAACATCATCAACAGCCACAAATGAAGACAGCTAACATTAGCATTAATAGCGAGCGGTGGAGAAACAACTTCCTGTTTTGTTTCTTCCTCTCTCACTCATCATCATCATCATCATCATCAACAACAACATGTTCTTCACCTCCATCCATCCACGTCATGTCTGAGGAAGCTCCACCTCCTCCTGTGTGAAAACCAAACCCTCTGTATGAGTGAGCTCCTCCTGCTCTTCAGCCTGTCTGGCAGTCGCTCCTTTGTTTGTTGAGACGGCGTGTGTGTGTGTGTGTGAGTCAGTGTGTGTGTGTGTGTGTGTGTGTAATCTCATAGAGTGTAATGTGATTCACTTTGAATGTCTCTTCTCAGATTGCTCCTCTGATATTTGTCCAGTGGAAGTTGACTTGACTCAGTTACAGCTGCTGTCTGGAGTCCTCCAGGATTTATATTCACAGATTCTAGTTTTTACATTTGCAGCTTCACGTCGTCCACGTGTTCCAGCACTTGTTGTTACGAGCTGTTTGTTTAATGGAGGTTGAAGTGACAGCGTGTGATAATGGCACAGCTACAACTACAACAGTGTGTTAGCATCAGAATCCAACACCAGCAAACTGATGCAGCTCCACTATAGGAGACAGATTTCTATCTACAGCCTGGAATCCAGCGACACACACACACACACACACACACACACACACACTGCACACAGTAGGCTCTTTGTGTTGGTGTTTAGCATGCCGGTCCTCTCTCACAGAGATAACAGGAGTTTATCTCCAGGCAGGTTCCAGTTTACTTTATCTCGGGGCTTCAGTCGAGCTCTGCAGGTTGAACTGACGGTCACAGCTTCTCACACAGTTTCTACCAACTTCAGTGCGGTTGTTGTGATGTCTGAGTCACAGGGTACTGTCTGGTACAGTCTGAGCTCTTTGCCTGACCCTGTGCTGTGGCTCCAGATGAGCCTGGCCTGGACAGATACGGAAACATGAAATAGTTTGTCAGACTGGTGGAGTCAGTGTTGTACATGAAGGTGGAAACCAGAGAGAGGAGGAAGGTTGATGTTAAAGGTGCAGACGTAAATAAAACATAAACATCAAGAACATCAACATAACTCCAGTCACAGCTGACGTGTCTGTAAGACTGAAGATGTTACTGATTCTCCAACTGTGATGTTTAAAAGGAAAGTTTTTATATTAGTGGATTTTTATTCATTTTCCCGTGTCATAGTTTCAGTCTTGTTGAATCGACCTCGTCTGTGACTGTGATGATGGATCAGGAAGGTCGTAGGTCACATGTTCCAGGAGGTTCAGACTGTTGGTTCATGTTGAGTGGTGGAGCTGTAATCGGACCAGAGCGAAGCGGTTGTGTTAATATACGAGGCAGGAAGCAGAGGGAGCTGCAGAGGAAGCAGACTTTCATTTGCTCTAATGAAAGTTTTATGAAAGCTCCGAGTCGAGCCGACAAGCAGCTGAGTGATGTTTTCATCCAGGCTGGGAAAAAAGTAAATCTTTTTCCCTCCTCCAGAGGTTTGTGATGTGTGAGGCCAGAGGTGGTGGGTGGGGGTGTCGTTTCACCAGCCGGGGGCCGACTACACGAGTCGAGAGGGTGAAACAGGAGTCTGTGTGTGGCGAGAGGCTGAGTGATGTTTTCAGCCGGAGGTTACGTTCACCACTTAAAGGAGCAATCATAACCCAGACGTCTGTCTTTGTAACAGCTCCGATAAAACACACACACACACACACACTGTGGTCACACACACACAGTGGCGGATGCAGAACGTGACTGATGGATGGGCCTCATGTATTTATTCAACCGTCCTTTGACAGCACATACACAACGTAAAACTGGGGTTATTGTAGGTTCTCTCTCTCTCTAACACACTCTCTCACACACATACACACACACACACACACACACACACACACACACTCTCCCAGATGTCCATGGATTGGCCGTGCGCATTCAGGCCGAGAATGAAGTCGGGCC